>JANEYF010002780.1:0-395374 GCA_029963845.1 Rhamnusium bicolor
GTATCAAATTTGAAAGCTTTATCTCAAGAACTGTGGCTGCTATCGCGTATTACAGACTGCGGACAGATTTTTTTTCATAAAGTTATGTTTTTTCATTATTTCGTCGAGGTTTTGTTATTTATTTTAAATTAATAATAAAATTTATAATTTAAGTTGATGTAAAAAAAATAATAAAAAATGAAACAATTTTGAACTTCTTCATTTAATTATTAATAGTCACTTCTTAAAGGTTCGCATGGGTCTTGTGCTCCAATATTAAGGTATGGACCTGAATTTCACTAGCTGCCATTTAATAATTTTTAAATTTTGGATAATTTGTGTAGTAAAAGCAGAGAAAAAAAGAACTTGTATGTCTAATGACTCTAATGGTATTCAAAGAAAAAACATTTATTTGTTATCCTTATATTTGCGCCTATGCTACAAAAGCAATGAAACAGCTAAAACTCAGTTAAAAATATTTAAAAAAATCAAACGTCAAAAGTTGAATTAGAGTTAGATAATAATTATTTTTTAGATGAAGCGTAAAAAACAGGAGAGAATTTTTTAAGAACAAATTAATTGCCACTGCTCCAGTGTAGTAGGGTCTAAGAAAATCAGTGAAGAAAATAGTTAGGGGAAAGAGTATTATGTAAACCCTACTTTTCTACTATCAAACTAAAGTTGAATTAACTGTATATTAAATTAAAAGAACAAACCTATCTATGAGACTCCACTGGTCACCAAATGATCGCATTTCATAAGTGTTCATAATTATAATATAAAACTAGAATGAAAACACTTCGTTGTGAGAGATATACTTTTCACAAGGTGTTATACTTATTTTAATACACTGCCTGAAAGCAATAATAAAAATTCATATGGTCTACACGGGCTGTAGCGCAGGACTCCGGCGTGCAATATGAGATCCAATAAGAAATCATAAAATTTAGAGATTAGAAAAAAATTAGAAATAAAATAACAGTCCTACAAAACAGTTTATTTTCATCGTTTAATTATTTATGCATAACAGATTAAATGAAAAATGTTGACCTTTCAGTTTCTCTTACAAAGTACCTACTTAACTAAAGGATAGTAATGATGAACTATTTCGAATTCGACTTTTAACAGAATTAGAAATTTCATAACTAGCGTACGTCCTTCACCTGCTTCACCAGATCTTACTACTTCAAGTTAAAGGTATGAAATTTATTGCACTTATCCTGTGGGGTCTCAAATTAAGGGATTCGGGGAATCTTTAATGCTTTTACATGTTGCAATTTTATTTTTCCCAAATCCTATTCTCCAATAAGCGCCAAGTTTTTAAAATTTTAGCTGGGTGGTCACCGACAGAAACGACATAATGCACGGTAGGTGAAAATATATATTTTTTGGAAATGAGGACGGCTCGTGAAAACACATTTTGTGAGTACCTCAGGCAATTTTAAAATAAAGACATTGTTCCAATATTTTTTAAATTTTTATTACAGAAATTTTTTGGCTTGATAGTGATGGCGGCGGAGACTAACGCCCGGCAAGTAGGCCGCAAACGGGCTCTTTTTACCAATCCCAGTTGTCCCCTCAGCCATGTAATTCATTTGTTCCCTCGTCGAATCTTTCCGATCTTCTAACGAAGGTCAAGATGTCACTCAGTGCGAGGGATCTCATTTCCTCAGAAACGTCTCAGTACCGAAGATGCTATGCCAGAGGCGCCCAAACGCTTTACATGGCCCCAAGAAAGTGGTAGGATGGGGCTCATACTAGTCTTACTTGTTCATGCCTGGCAAACTCCTCTAGGGTGTCCCCGTACTCCTGAACGAGAGTTGATCTCGTCCTAGAGGAGCACACCGCTTTTAGGGCAGCCTGGCTGTGGGAGCAGATGTATCCGATTTATTCCGCACCGATCCTTGCCTACCACTGGAAGACCGTGGTGTACGATCCTAGAGCAAAGCTCTCCTGCACTCCTCTATCTTCCAGACATATTCCCGCTCCAGAAGTAGTCTGGCGGCTACACGAACCGTCTGTGCAGTATGCCGAGAGCATGGAGGGAAGTCAATTCTCCATTCACTCCACTCTTCCCTACTGGGAAGAATGAGAGTATATTTCCTTTTCAAACTTAGCTGGTCTTTAGCTTCTCTCACCTTTAAGGCAGAGATGGGGGATTTTCTCCTCGCCAGTCCAAAAATTGCTGTGATCTTCAGTTATGAACATCACCAGCTCCCAGAATCCCACATTCTCAGATGGACCGCCATAGCCTCCTTCTTTTCCACGAGGGATGAGTTGGCAGGCCTTACAGAACCTCCACGGCAGTTGTTGCTGTCATCCTCATTGCGCCATTAGAGTAGATACAAATATCCCCCAAGAAAATAATTTATATTTTTTCAACCCAGCATAAAATAATTTTAAAATCTTGATTGATAAGGAATATATTTCTTAACATATAACTGAATGCAGTTTGAATATACTTTTTCACTCACAATTAGAGAGTGCATAGAAGATATCATCATCCCTCAATAAAAATAACATGTATTTCTTAAAGCCAACATAAGACAGTCTTAAGATTTTGGCGAAATATTCTTCAATACGTCTAATTAAACGCCGTTTAAATTTTTTCTTGTACTCGCCATTAGAGCGGAGTATACTAGTTCCAATAAGTATAGTCAGTAAGGGAATAAAAGTTGGCGTTCTTAATAATGAAGCAGCACGTGGTTTAGAATACGTATAGAAGTCGCACATGTGCAGCTATACTCTTGAGAGCCAATTACTGACTACACTTATTGGAACTAGTATAGACATAAACATCCCCCAGAAAAATAATTTATGTTTTTACACAGCAAAAATAATTTTAAAATTGTTGAAGTATTCCTGATTGTGTCTATAATCGAACGCCCTTCAAATATTCTCATGCACTCGCCATTAAAGGGAATCATTTATCTCATGAATCCAGTATAAAATAATTTTAAAAATTCTGATTAAAAATATCCGCGAATATGTCTAGAATTCAACCTTGTTTAAATTTTTTCTTGCATTCGCCATTAAAGGGTATAAACATCCCTCAAGAAAAATAATTTATATTTCTTAAACCCGGCATAATAATTTTATTTTTATTGAAATATTCCTTAATATGTCTACAATTAAATGCTATTTGAATATTCTCTTGCACTCACCATTAGAGGGTATCCCTTAATGAAAATAACATGTATTTCTTAAAGTCAACATAAAAGGGTATACAATTTTATCGAAATGTTCCTCAATACGTCTCAATAACTAAACCTCGTTTGAATTTTTCTTGCACGCACCACGTGAGAGTATAGAAGACGTAAACATCTCTCAGTTATAATAATACACATTTTTAAAATCTAGCGCAAAAGAGTTTGTCGAAATACTCCTGAATATTTCTAGAATTGAACGTTTGAATTTTTTCTTGCGCTCACTTTTATGCATCCCTCAATAAAAATAATATGAATTTCTTAAAACTAACATAAAACAGTATTAAAAATTTTAGCGAAATATTCCTGAATAATTTTTTTCTCACTTTTTAATTCTGCAAATTTTTTCATTACCTCATTTAAGTTTATTTGATCAGCAATTTCATGTTCAATTGCTAAAATGGCCAAGCCGTTTAGTCGATTTTGCGCAGTAGTTGAGCGTAAAAAGGTTTTGATTAATTTTAATTTGGAAAAACTTCTTTCTCCACTTGTTACTGATATTGGAATAGTCAGTAATATTCTTAAGGCAATACTAAGATTTGGAACAAAATAACAATTTATTATTTTAAGAACATCACTTGGACTTTCTTTTGCCCAAAAGTGCACAAACTGCAGAAATTTCCTCTACTAATTCTAGACCGTTAATGTCAGCTGATTCACCATCAGACAAAATATTTTCCAAATCTTTGCAAATCTTTATCAGTGTCTCTTTAGGCATGGTTTTCAAATCATATATATTATATAGAAATTGAAAATGGTTACTATGGTGATTCAGTTATTCAAATCGACTATCTAGTGCGTTTAATGCTTGATCAATAGTATAGAAGAAAAATTCTATTTTGTATTTTTCTTTGGGATCTTCGATTGGTACGTCCCTTGCCTCATATGAAAAGTTGGCATTTTTTCTTCTTACACGGTGTCACGGCGTTGTTAATTCAAAATAGGCTTTAATGTTAATTTCATCAGCCAATTCTCTTGCGTCAACAATAATTTCATCGAAAGACTTATCTGATCGAACATTTTAAAGAAATTTTTGCAGTTCTCTAGAAGATCAAGTGGTTTTTTCAAATCAAAACCTTTTGTTTGCATAAGCTTGCTTATAGGATTAATACAGTTTAAAATTTTATACCATATGACTATTGAATATAAAAATTTTAATTGTTTAATGCAACTTAGCAAACCCAAAGCTTCGTCTCTTATTGAGATATCGATGTCTTGGTTTTCATAAATGCTTAGCAAAGCGTCGTATATTTCACCAAGTTGAAATCTTAAGGGCGTTAAAGCTTCTATTCTGCTTTCCCATGGAGTGTCACTCAAAGGTTTTAATGTTAATCCTTGGACATGTTTTAAAAATATTGCCCATCGAAAAGTAGAAGAAGAAGGAAATAGATATATTTTTTGGACAATATTTAAAAAATTGGCTGCTTCCAAGGATGTTTTTGCCATATCATTTACCACTAGATTGAGCGAGTGGCTACTACACGGAACGTAGAATGCTCGTGGATTTAAATTCCTAATTTTAGATTGCATTCCTGCATTGTTGCCCCTCATGTTAGTCCCATTATCATATCCCTGCCCTCTTATATCTCCCACATCAAGTCCCATTTTATGAAGCTCTTCAATTATAATTTCATATAGTTGTCTTCCTGTAGATTTTTTCCACAGGTAAGAAACCTAAAAAGCTTTCGTAGATTTTTATTTCGACATCGTTTGAATCAGAATCAGACTTATTGATAGAAACATATCTAATTATCGGGGTAATTTGCTCCACCTTACTAACGTCAGGAGATGCTTTTTTTATTTCAGCAATAATATGCGATTTTACACTTTCGTGAAGCAAGTCTATTATCCCGTTTTGAACGTTTTTCCAAGATAGTGAGCTTTGGTTTCCTCTTTTTTAAGCACTCTACGCACGTGTTCCTCCATGACGTGGTCAAATTCCCCCGTCAAATGCTCCCGGACAGGTTCACCGCCCCGGACAGGGGTCCGGGTTGTCTGCCTCTAAAGCGGGCCCTGTCACCATCAGAAGATATAGAAGACATATCTCCCAAGAAAAATAATTTATATTTCACCTAGGATAAAATAATTTTAAAATTTCGATTGAAATATTCCTTAACAAACATAGTGAGTGATAAGTGTATCCCTCTGGTGGTCAGTACTACTATCCGTCAGACATCACTGATGCGTTAATGACTGATAGCGACCTGCAAAGCGGGTACCAAGAGCTGTGACCTCTAACCCTGGTGGACTAAACTATATACTGAATAAAATTTACAGGAAACAACAACTCAGCGGACAAAAGTCCCGACCTGCATTGAATTAAACCTGCAAATCTTGTTTGGTAGCTAAGATCATAGGCCGGTTTCGAACTTGTTCTCGTCAGTATGCCCAGTAATGGAAAAGACAAATAATAATAGCAAACCAGGCTAGCCTAATGCAGACTAAGCAATACAGACATAGTGAGTGATAAGTGTATCCCTCTTGACATAGACATAAACACCCCCAAGAAAAAAAAGTGTTTCTTAAACCCACCATAAAATAATTTTAAAATTATTTAATGCTGTCTTTACGAAACACGTATTATTTTTATTGAGGGATGTTTATATCTTCTACACCCTGTAATGGTAAGTGCAAGAGAATATTCAAACGACATTGAATTATAGACATAATCAGGAATATTTCAATGAACATTTTAAAATTATTGTATTCTAGACTGGGTATAAGAAATATAAATTTCTTGAGGGATGTTTATGTTTACTACATCATCTAATGGTCAGTGAAAGAAAGAATTCAAACAGGTTTCAATTATAGACACGACACATTCACCGATATTTGAATCAGAAGTTTAAAACTATTTTATGCTGGGTTTAAGAAATGTAAATTATTATTCTCGGAGGATGTTTATGTTTACCACACCCACTACTGACGAGTGCAAAAAAAATTCGAACGGGATTCAAGTATAGACATTCAGTATTCAGTAACATTTCATTTAAATTTTAAAACTATTTGATTCTGGGTATGAATTACATATTATTTTTATTGAGGAATGTTTATATTTTCTACACTCTCAAATGAAGAGTGCAAAAGAATATTCAAACGATGCATTGAGTTATGGACATGTCCAGGAATATTCATCAAATAATCATCAAAATTTTAAAATAATTTTATGCTGATTTTAAGAAATATAAATATTTTTTCTTACACCATCTAATGGCGAGTGCAAGACAAATTCAAACGCGGTTCAAGTAGAGACATATTCAGGAATATTTCGTTAACATTTTTTAAATTATTTAATGCTGGCTTTAAGAAATAAATACTATTTTTATTAAGGGATGTTTATATCTTTTACATCCTTTAATGGCGAGTCCAAGAGAATATTCAACCGATGTCAGTGCGGATTTAGAATTTGGCTAAAGGTTGGGCGCAAGATAGGCGCATTTAGGGAGTTAGTAGTAGTAAAACCTAGATCCTTTTTCTTTTTAGGAGTGTAGCTAAATTGTACACCTCTGGAACAAAAACTTAGCTAACATTGGGTCTCAAAATTTGGATTTTGTTACGTATTAAAACTAAATGATCGTTTGTGGTGAATTAAAACAAGCATGCATTGCATATTTAATAAGTCTGTCTACAAACTTTTGAATTCAGCTTAAACTGATAGATTCATCAGCATTAAAAATCACTGTAACAATAATAAATAAATAAATTTTTACAGGAACTTATTTGCGGTTGAACTTTTTCCACCGCAACGAGACTAGAAACGTTCCCAAGACAGAGGCAGCGGCGTGACGTCACATGCTCGCTGGCTCACTGCACATAGCACGGATTGAATGTATGTATAGTGTGGTCATTTTATCTTGATAACATTTCGATTTGATATAACTTTTATTTTTAAAATTATTAATATGAACCAAAAACCAAATTACTACTGTTACTATGTTTTTCTTTTGTCATCAGAAAAAACAAAAGACTGTCAAAAGAAAGATATATACATCACTTGTATTTTTTAAATGGAACACCCTGTATATTTTTATTAGTTGGATAGCATATTTCATTGTGATTTCAGTAAGATAGCACACTTTATATTTTGAAAGCAGTTTCTGATTTATTGGCAAAAATGTATAATATTTATTGCATGGTATAGTGTGCCGTGGAAACAAAATGGTACTAATTTTTGACATATAAACAAATAATAATTAGGCACATCAGTGTGACACGGAGTTTATTGTGCATTTTGTAGTTATTTCATTCAAGTTGATTATTATTTTCAGTCAGTTTAGTATTGCAGTATATTTGAAGTATCCTTTTTTGAACACTAAACTAAAAAAATCTAATTCTAAAATAAACTTTGTTAAACACATTACCACAGAATTGTTTTTTTATGATGTTTCTATAATTACTTTATGACAAAAAATGTTCTGATTGCTAGTTATCACGGCATGGACATTTCCCACAATTTCTTTTTTATTATTTGCTTATTCGATAGTATTTATAAATATGAGCTCACAGAATTTATTCCGGATTTTTTGAGCCCCGGAAAGGGGTTAAAAGAAATAACAAAGTTTTGAATTTTAAACTATGATGAGAAGTGTTCTGATGTATGCAACGTTCACCTTGCGAATTTCATAACAAAATCTCAAATATTTCCGGAAAAACTGAAAAAGAAATTAAAACCTCAACGCCCTTTATCTCGAAAACTCGATGCACTAATCAGCCTATTGGGATGAACACAATGGGAAGTATGCCGAAAATAATTGAGTTTTTAGGGTTGCGTGATGCAAAGGAAGTTACTGATCATTGTTTTCGGCGTATCTCTACTACAATTTTGGCACATGCAGGAACAGATCTCTATTTGGGAAAGTTATATACAGACTTCTGTTAAAAATAAGAAGAAAATCGCAGTCCACATTTTGGGGAGAATGGATCTGTTTTATCCGAAAAAGCTGATATTACAGTTTCGGTAACCAATTCCCGTTGTACAAGCACGCACAAGTGAAAATGGCCAGTGGCCACACTCATTGGTATAACAAGACTAAGATGAGTGCGATATGGTATAACATCCCACTGTGACAAATAAAATACATTACCTACTTAATCATAAAATCACATTTTACAACATAACTATAAAATTACTCTACAAACTAAGATATTGCTAATGAGTGAATGTAGCTCTTTTTAAACATTTATTGAGATAATTTTTTTCCCGTTGTATTTTTCATTTTTAGGTAGCGTATTGTTAACTTTTAAGTTGTTTTTTGTTTGTCAATAGTTTTCTGTTAAAATGTATTCATGCATATAATTGACAGTTCTAAGATAAATTCATTACATTTTAATGTTATTTTCAGTTTTCCTCCTTTGCAAAACAACTAACTGCTTTATCATAAAATTTTTGGTTTCGGTAATAAAAATTTTAATCGAGCAATAATTTGTATTTATTTATTTATTTTTTTTCATTTTGACCTTCTTTGAAAAAATTTGATTACTCCATTGAATTCCTTTTTCAATACCTTTCCAATGATGCGCTATTAAAAAAAAAAATAGGAAGGCTAGGGATGATGGGGTGACAGTTAATGTCATTGTAAAGATGGAATAGCTTCCTCGACTTCTAACAATTTGGCGTTGCACGTTGCATGTTCGATGTCGTGTCTATTTCTTGAGATATTAAAGGCATAGAGAAACCAGATAAGAGGGCTTCATTCCGTATAATTATTTGGAACGCGCGATATTCTTGCCATCTGTTGTTCGTCTGGCAAGAGTAAGAAAGAATCGTACACTAAAAAAAGAAATCTGCAGGGCAGCAATAGTTCTGGCACAAGTAGTTTTCCTACTACTCAATAGATGACGCTGTACGAACCTGGTTGCATAAAAAGGGCGCGTATTTTAAATCTGATAATAAATTTGATGGATTTATGTAGCAAAAATTACTATTCACTTTAACATTTATACTAGGAATGTCGACATTCAAATGGTTTTTAAGTAATCTACATACCAAAAGTCACCGAATGTACCGACATTTTTAGTGTAAATGTTAAATTTAATAGTAATTTCTGACTACATATATCCAACACTTGTAATGTATACCTTGAACAGGTTGCCCTATTTTTAAAATATTGATATACTTATACCTACCCACCTTTAGCATGAGGATACAAAAGGATATTCACATTATGATATCAGCTCAAGCAAGTATTAATTTTTCAAATACTTAATCACATTTTGTATGTAAATAGTCTAACAAAACAGTAATAAATATTGTGTATTAAAATGCAAAAAAATAAAAATACTTACCTACTTACGTTTTCTTTTAATGTCTCATAACTTATCGTCTTTTAGATTTATTGGATTCAATAAACCTTGTAACACATAAGTATAAGATCCCTTTTTTACATGGGCCGACCTGACTTACGAACCACTAGATGATTAACTAGTCACATTATTTGTTTACTCCACTATATGAATAATTCACTCAGTTGTTCAAGCCAGGTTGGCTTTTTTAAACGCACATTTAGTAGCATGTGTAATAATGAAAATAACTAAAAAATAATAATATATTTAAATCTCATACGAGATAGTTACATGTGTTTCTAACTATTTGGTTCTCATCAGTACGATGTACTACTGAAAATACGCTATTCTTTTACTTTCATGAAATGATCTGACTTTTCGGTTCAATTGGAATATTTATATGTAGACATGTATTTTATAAAAATATAGTATAAAAAAATATAAAACACAAACGTTCATAAAACATAAAAAATAAAAATAATTATAACAATAAATTAAAGAAAATGTGAAATTTACTAGGAAATTTATAGATGTGCCCAGCAGTACAATTTGCAATACTGATAAATTAAATTTAAAATTCTTTAAAAAAAATAAATACTCTTATTGTAACATAAATAAATAACAGAAAAAACAAATAAGAAATTTCCATTTCTCTAAATAAATAAATTTAAACTCTCAACAAAGAAAATAAAAACCAACAGAAATAACAGATAAATAATAATTTAAAAAAAATATATTTCCTTGTGGCCCAACACATACATGTAAAAATAAATAAGGTGGAAAAAATATGCAAAATATAAATATACAATGTACCTACAAGTGCTTAATAATTTTCATTTTCTTCTGAATTGCATTTTTGCGAGCTTGGTTATGAAAATTACGTGTAATATCATCAAAATATTTATTGATTATTAAAAATAAAGAAGTATTCAATAACTCAGTTTTAATCTGCTGGGAATGGCTTGAACAGGAAAACCAAGAAAAATCTATTTTACTTAATACTGGTAACATTTTACTAGTTAAATACTCAATATATCCAAGTCTTTAAAATTTCAATTGCATTATCATGAATATTAATAACATAAATAACCAAATCCCTCGTAACATATTTAAGGCGTTGTATGTTATCAAATTCTTTAAACATTGTTAAAATATGTTGTGGTTCCAAATTGTCTGTTATTAATGAAGATTTACATTGAATACAATCTGTCAATTTAATTTTTTTAACTAAAAACCCACAAACATATGCAACAGCTTGAGTGTCAAACTGATTATCATTAATTCATTTTCAAGTAACTATTTAAATCAGGAAAAAATGCAATTCGAAAAAATGAAAATCTTACCAAGATGTTTTACATTGATATATTAGAGACCACTCAAAAAACCAAGAGGAAGGCTTACCGGCTCTTCAATACCATGCCATAACCTCACATCGCATACTACGTATACGTAAACAAGAAACACGTGGAAACTACATAAAAACAAAAAACCGTATGCAAGGTTGCCAGATGAGATACATGAAAAATCTTATCTTATAAATTTACTATATAAATTCATGTAAAATCGTGATTTTTTAAATCCTAGGTGGTAGACAGCCGCAATAAAATTGATAAGTATTATAGGCATACTATAGACCATAAATGAACCTATCTGGTTCCTTTATGCCATAGATTAAATCTGGTTTCTTCATAAAGCATACAACGAGCGTACGTGCAATCGTGTAATATCCCGCTAAATAGTGAGTTCTGGCAACAGGGAATGGATAAAAATGTTTACTATTTATTACTATTTGACTGCGCCATCTCTGATATTTTAAATATATCAAATGGAAAAACTAAGGAGATATCTTTACTTCACAAGAGCAATTGTGCCAGACGAACACTCGATGGCGCTGCTGCATATGTTTCCCTTAGTCCGTATTTAATAAAACCGTCTTATTTGGTTAGTCTATGATTAAAGGTATGGATCGTTGTCTGTTCTGTGGTTTTACATGGGCCGCGGTATACGAGTATGTACATATATGGCAACGTAATGTAATGGGAATGTTAATGAAATGACGTTGTGGGTATTTGGAGTATTATGTTTTATATTTTAAGTATATAGATACCTATTATAACTACGGGTATTCCAATGAAACAGGTGGAATAGAATAAATTTTGCTTTTGAAGTGACCACACAGAGAACTGACGAACATGCAGAGCATAGTGCTGAGGAGCGCCATCTTGTTAAAATATCAACTGATCCTCCAAATATTATTGGTCATTTTCAATAATGTCAGTCAACATGGGGTCAATTGTATCTTCCAGAAGTTCCAGATACATTTGTCCTGTTAAATTGCCTTCTAGGAAAAAATGGCTAATGATACGATCACCAAGAATTCCAGCCCAAACGTTTAATTTTTGGGGACGTTGAGTATGTACATGAAATATTTGTGGATTAGAATCAGACCAACAACTACAATTTTGGTAATTACCCGTACCGTTTTAAAGAGAAGAACACCCATCACTAAAACAGACGTTAAAAAGATAATGTTGATTTTCAACCGCTAGCTCACTTTGCTACCTCGCAGAATTATAAACGACGATCACCTTCATTCAGTTGTTGTGTAGAATACATTGAATACTAGTTGTATACTAGTGATACACCAGATTCAGTTGCCAACTTTCTTTTACACAAAGTAGGGTTAAACGTAACATGGCCCAAAATTGCCACTTCTGCCTCCTCATCCGTTATTGGCGATCGATGTTCCATTTTTGAAACATACTGTCGCGACACATTCATATTTTCATGTTGTTGATTGAATAGTTCAGCAGCCTTATTAGCACATAAATTATTCTCATAATAAAGACCAATCACCTCAACCCTCTGTGCAATTGTATAAACCATTGTTGCTTTTTAGATTAATTAGAAGTTTTTAACTACTATAACTACTGTAAGTTTACAGAAGTATTAGAGAACTTTTTTTATGATTTAGAACTGATATTAAAAGAGTTTACTAATAATGATGATGACAAGGAAGAAGCGATATACAGTGATTCTTCCTTGTCATCATCACTGTATATCGCATCACTAGTATCGTGTAATTCAGAATCATATCTCTGGAAATGTCATCCGAGATACGGGCTCTATTCATAACAGTAACATCACGAGGACTTTTAAAAGCATCAAAGAGAATTACATAAATCTTAATATTTAAATAAAATATGTATTAGATATAAAACATATAAAAGTAATTTATTGATCGAGTCAAGACACCAATATGCCATTCTTGGTTGGGTGGAGTTGCTACAAAACATTTGAAGAAATTCAAAAAAAGATTTTAAAAAATAATATACTTTGAAGAAAACTCCTCACACGTTTTGTTGAACAAAAATTCCAGATATTTTTTCTAAACTCTATTGAGATGAGTTTTTTTTTAACATTCAAATGTTAATTATGTATGTGTGTATAGTTATTTTGGGGTGTTCTTGCTATCAATTCCTCAAGTTTGGCAGATTACTTTCTGGATACTATACATAAACATACGCAGATAAAAAAATTTCTACAATGCAAGAATTAAACCTTAAATTAAAACTGACTATTTAAGAAGACCAATAGGGCATAAAACTCAGGTATAAAAATACATATCAAGCTGGTGGTGTCTGCATATTGTATCAAATAAAAAAAAAAGTGTTACACGACTTCTATTTGTTTTCGGTAGATTTTTGAACATGTTTGAAATATTTTTATTATAAGTGCAATACAGTAAAAAAATAATAAAAAATTATTCAGACAAAAATATATTGTTTTCATAAATAATAAAACGTAAATTTATGTAAATGTGAATTTATGAAAAGATATTAAACTAAGATTATTGGTGGTGTAAATAATAGGTCCTTTTTTCACAAACTATTTTTTAAAGCTACCGGTTTCGTGGTATTTATACTAAACGTTTAGTATAAATACCACGAAACCGGTAGCTCAAATAAAGAGTTTGTGAGAAAAGGACCTATTATTTACACCACCAATAATCTTAATATTATGGATTCACACGGGTACCACTTTCCTAATTTAAAGAAATTAAATATTATAATTGCAAAAATTTGCAATTTTTTTCCTATCTGTTCTATAGAACAGCATAGCAGTACCAAGATGGTTCCTTGACACCGCTGAAAGAACCCCCAAAATACAAAAATATTCTTATTTTACTAAAAATTTATAAAATAAAAGTTGAAGAATATTAAATTCTCACTATACTTTTAGCTTTGGCCACAGCTAGGTACTTGTTTATTAAATTGTGTGTGTTGTCTTTCTAAATAAAGTTTTTAATTATTAACCAATACGGTTGAACTTGTTATGCATATAATGACTAGAGGAATCAACGTAGGTACTACCTATTATTCTCCCTACAGCTTACATTAATTAATGTTATTAAGCTCTGAGGAAGTTTATATCTAAATAAACGAAACGTAGGCAAGTTATTCTTGAAAAAGATTAAATTCTCTTGAAAATTCTTAGTTTTGTCGCGAATTCTAAATTTTCGTCCTATTTCTCAGCCCTATAATTCGGAAACTGTCGTATTGACAAAAAAAAATTATAAGAGTTTCCCTTTTCAAAAATTTAAACCCTTTTTCCTTTTTTAACACCCTTCCCTCTTACACCCAAAAAAGAGAATTTTTAAATTTAAGAGGGTTATTTTTTTTTTTTTTGGGCACCCCCCCCCCCCCCTCCCCCCCCCCCCCCCCCCAAAAACCTTAATAATATTATTAAAAAAAACAAAAAATTTTTAAAAAAAACACCCCCCCCCCCCTCAAATTTTTTTTTTCCCCCTTAAAAAATTTAGGTATGGCGGCACTTGAGCCTGGGAAAATTTTGAAGACCGTGGGAACTTTTGTCGGCGGATATCAAAGGCGTGTGAACTTTTCGTTCCTTTGATATATGCCGACAGAAGTGGTGCGGGGGCTGTTTTAAAGACCGTGGGAAAACTCTCATCAGTGTGAGGTATCTTCAATGGAAGCCGTTTATCAGGTGTGAATTGACTGTTGTCAGGAGTGAACTACTTGTACTTTGACCTACCTAACCACTTGAGACTGAATGTACTCTCGAAATAAAGCTAGGGAGGACTCTAGTATTAGCTAATAAAGATTGATTATCGATTATCAGAGAACCGATGATGTAAATTAATTTTTAAAATTAAGATGAAGAATTTCATTTCTAATTGGATTGTCAACAATAGGGACACTCATGCGGATATACCTGACTCCTTATAGTGACAGCCTCTTTTGTAGGGAAGTCTGACAGACACCAGAGCCGGTACGGCCTCCATGTAGAAGGGCGTTAGCTTTACATGAGCCGAATTGTCAACTTTTACACAATCTCAGCGAGATGATAACCAATTATTGAAAAACATTCCTCGGTAATATTTATTTTATAGGTTCAAATCGTAATTAAGTTCTAGGTTAAACTATGTAGGTACTTAGTGTATTGATGCAATAATAAATAGTTTATATTCTTTATTTTAAATACAGAGATAATGGGTGTAACATAAAATTGTACATAATAATTATAAATTATCAATAACATTATATTACTATACATTAGCTGATATACAGGATGATAAAAATTTAATACAAAGCATTAATGTGTACAAAAATGATTTTTACAGAAAATATTGTACTTAAATATTGATACAAATAACTTAATTTTTTAATTTTTTATAACCGTAGGGCACAGAGCTATGATTCTCAAAAAATTTTCGTTTCGTAGAATTGGGTTTATACATTTTTGTCTCTATCCTTGTTACTACTTCATGCTCCTTTGTTCTTCGAATATTTTTTGATAGTATGTAGATAGGAGCGGATCTACTGAGAACCATATTTTTTATAGTATCAAAATTTATGAGCTGTCCAGCCGCGTGGTTGAGGCTTATCCCCTTTACTTTACACACCACCTTTTCTTCGTTATGAGTGGGAGAAAAAACTTTGAACGCATAATTTTTAGGGCCACCTGACACAAATTCCGTAATGTAGCTTCCAAAACCATAACTTTCTAACTCGTCGGTCATCTCCCCTACAAATTCCCCTTTAGGGATTTCAACCTCCCCAGGCTTTGATATATAGATGACACTGTCTGTATCGTAATATAGAACTCTGTCTTCAAGCTGTTCTAAGTAGGAATATAGTTTCAATCTAGCCTGTGCTGTAACGTATGAGGCTATGATCACATTTACCGTTCTTAGGGGATCGTAGACTTCCTCCCTAGGCTCATAGTTTACAATAAGGGTGTTCTCGTTTATAGGAAGAACGCTATTAACATATATCCCGGGGTTGGACAAAATTCCAAAGAATTCACAGGGATCGTTAATAATTTTTGTCTTGGGCTGGTTCTCTCGCTGTCCGAACTTGCCCCAGAATGAATTTAAAATAAGTTTAGCCAAAGATCGGAGACCAGGGTTTACAAGAATCTCGGAAAATTCTAACTTTACATCTTCTGTAACAAAAAATTGTTCGATGTATCTCTCCTGTTCCTGTTCTACATTACAGTGCGAGGGCCAACCGGATGCCTGTTGTTTTATCTTGATGAATTTATTCATCATAGCGGTAAACAAACCGGAAATATTTGCAGTTTTGTCATACTGCTGAACGTCATACTTCCAAATTTCGTATGTCTGAATTATTTTGTACCCCTTCTTCATAGCTGTTAACACCTCTTCAATAACCCATGTACCTGTTAAAGCTCTCTCGTTTTCATTATGGGTACAATTTTCAGAACTCTGTGTTTCCCCACAGGTACGACACAAAACGAACATGAGTTTATCGTTCATCTTTACAGGTAACACAGGATGGTAGAGCTCCTGAGGTGGTAAGATCTTACATTTTATCACCCCATCGATGTTGGTCATGTCTTTAGGGCATTCATCTCCTACGTAAACCTCGGGATGGCCAATGGGGAATTTGCCATACTTACAAACCCAAGGGTACAGGCTGCAGACGTCCACATACCTGATCTTTTCACCTGGAAGGCACCTGTAGTATGTCTTTACATTCCCTGTGCGCCCTCCATAAAACGCATCTCTAGCGTTTAGGGGAATATTGGTAAGTAGAAGGTGATCTTCTGTATATTTCTCTATTTCCTTGTCGGTTTTTACTAGTCTTCTAAATTCGCATTCCCACATTTCCACAACCTTGTACCCCAGTTCTTTAAGTCTCTCGGTTTTTGCAATCGTGGAGTCATGGCGAGAATTTAAAGTTACGGCAGGATCGTCGTGTAGAGGATCGTCTCTACCAAATCGAAAACAAGTGGGGCAACCATGGTAATAACAACCATAGAACTCAAAGATCTGCTTTGTTTCCTTACAGTATCCGTCAACTTTAACGCCATGTGGTTGAATCTCCCGACCATTGGCTGCATGTAAAATTTCTACACCTCTACTGTGTTCTTCCCATATCAGCCATTGGATAGCAATTTTGCTTTGGTTGTCCCTCCACCTATAACCATTCTTCGGGATAATACCTATAGTGTTGGGATGAAGAAAATTTCGTCTGTAAACCTTGTTACAAGCAGAGGCTATGGTACAGGCTTCAGTAAAAGGACAAACGTTTCCGGTGTCAATCAGCTGCTGCCGAAATTTAATACATGCTTGAGTCAAAATATTCACATCAGAAATACAGTAATCAATAATGTCTTTCCGCATATCAAATGTACTGTTTCTATGTTTCTCATACCACTTTAGAAATTGGCATCGGGCATCGTCTTTCATGCTGTCTGGGTCGTAATATTCCAGAGCCGGTATGGGTCCGATATAGTTCGCGTTGGCTGTTGTATTGAAGTGATGGGGGAAGTAACCCTTTTTGAGTTCTTGCAAGTCGAAAGCTTTAGGTAGCTTAGAGAGGGCCATGGGGAAATAATTGAGTGAGTCCAAAAATTTTACATTACCCAATTCCATCATAATAATTTTTGTCCCCCTCATAATTATTGGTTCAGGTTTGAGGTCTGTATTGAAGAGGAAATAGTTAAGGATAAATTGGGTGTCATATCCAGCTGCATTATGAGCGATAACCACCACTTGTTTGAATTTCTTTCTCTGTTTAAGGATATGATCTATAAAATTCTTTATAGGACTCGAGGTAATCACTTGTTGTCTGTATCCACATTTTTGGCAGAAATATAGGTTTCCATCGTCCATGCACACGTCACATCTCTGCTGTAAAACACATAGGTTTGGCTCGTGCAGGAGTGAACCATCTTCCAAAACTTTCTCCTGCCTTGACTCCAAGTCGTAGAAAACGAAGAGCAGATCTTCCACTTTGGGGTTACTTTTATCGGGTTGCACAAAACATAAGTGGTCATTAGGAACGTGGGTATTACATATTCTGCAAAATATTTCCCCACAGGTATGCTGTCTGTCACTCTTCAATGTTTTGAGGCAGTCTATGCAAAGCTTAATTCGTTCACATACCGTGCTTTTACCTAGAGACCCTAACTTCCTATGGTTGTTATAACAGTTCTGTCCTCTAAATTTTCTATTACAGTCTGCGCACTTTATTCCGATCTCTTTTTCACACACCGGCGACTGCTGACAACAGGGGCATGTACCGCCGCACCTATGCTTATTTTTATGGTCATATGGTATGTGACACATTTTGCAAAAGTAACTACATGCAAATGCTGCTGTAAGAGAGGTTATCACGTTAAAATGCCCCTTGTGATATAGTAAATTCAAAGAGAGGCCTCCATTATTCCCCTCATACATTATGTCTCTGCCTTTTCCTCCGTATAGATACACAGTAATTTTATACTTTTTCAAATGATTCTGAAACTGCTCCAGCTCGGGGATGCCGCAGCCTTCTTGTGGGATCACTACACCTGCATTGACGCACAATTCACGAGCTCTTTGAGCCTGAATTTTCCCGATATCACGGCGCAATTTGATCCTACTTGGATCCTTGTCCACGTACGCAATAGCCACTATCAGAGCTCGAGGTAAGCACATATTGTCTTTATTGTTTATTGTCACAATACCCCGCTGCATACCGCATTCTTCCTTGAAAGTATTATAACTGCCTGCACTAGCTTTTCCTCTCCCCGCTGGCATTCGAACAGAAGTTATTCCGAGGCAAAACGTCTCAGTGTTGAGTCCGCTGGAGTTGGACTGATAGACACTGCTGATAATATCCCAGACGTCATCGTACGTAATTTCATTAGCTGGGCGAAAACGAACCCATCCGTCACCTCGCTGAAACTCCTTTGAACAGAATGTGATACCTACTTGATCACCGGCCTGAAGACCCTTTGTAACTTTTTCAATGACTTGATTGACGGCGCTCCTCACCCATGACACAGGTTCTTCATTATTAGGTATCGGTTTAATTTTAAACTCAAGAGTGCGGCCTTGTAGATTAAAACGTTTAACTTTCTTAACAAAATCCTTGGCTATTACGAATTTTTCCATTTTGTTTTTATTTTAGGAGAGACTCTGAAATAGACAACTGACTCGTTCAATGAATGTCGAAAGACTGACTGATCGAGCTACAATCACTGTTTATGTATATCTCAGAAGGTCTCAGTTAGTGACATGTATACAACATCCTCTTCTTGATGCCAAATACAATACAACTGAAAATAAAAGTTTGTAAAAATAATTTTATTTTATCGAGACTGAAGTTGTAAATAACTTATCAGAGAACAAATCAGCGATATAATTTAATTTTAAAATAAAGCTGTCGATTATTGTTTCTCGAGTCGAATAGCCAACGATTGGGGTACTCATACAGAAATACCTAACTAGTTTTGGTGACAGTCTCTTTTGTAGTCGTATTTTATCAAGATGATAACCAATTAGTGAAAAACAAGGGAAATACCACTTTATATAATAATATATAATATTATTTTAAAAACTAATTTACATAATAACAATCATTCCATCGAATCAGAACTTTTTCTTTTGCCGCAGATAAAGAATAATAAAAAATTCACTTATAAAATCAATTTCTCAGCTTTTATAGCTATTAATTAAAAAATTAATAATAGGAGCACCATCCTACCTAGTCGTAAACTTGCATTTTCAATATATATATATCGTTTGTAAATGTCTAACATTTCATGCTCAGCATGTTTACTTCTCTCTCAATGATGAGTTACGTTTAGGATATCAACGAAGTAGCCATCGAACTCTCTCGTTGAACAAATTCAAGCACACACACATTATAATATAAAGATATGACTAAAAGGGTGGAAAAACCGAAAAACCGTGTATTTTTAGTTTTATCAAACCATCCAAATTATTCGTGATACAATTAAACTTTATAAGAATGGGTTGTTTAAAACTATTTTTACATATCGTATACCATTTAAATCTTTTATTTTCTCGTTTTTTACATGTACCAAACAGATACATGTACCTACCTACTTATTTAGTCTACTTTAATTTAGCCAATTATCAATAACCGATATAATATGCTGCAATAATTTTCTATTGTTAAAATGAAAATTATTTTGATGCATAAAATAATACAAATACATAAATTCAATAGGTGCTGTGATAACTAATCATTTTAGCGAAATATTAGAATCGATTATTCCAGCAATTTTTTCAATTTTATCTATTGAAAGTACTTATTAAAGAATAGCGTATTATATATTTTATAGTAATATAAAGAAATTTATGCTTGTAGAATATAATTCCACGAGGGTTAAATTTATCTACTGAGAGAAATAATCAGTTAAATGGTGGTTTTTATATTATGTAGTTATGTTGTTCGTCGGTCTAGAAGCTCTAAATCATGATAACAAATTTAACAAAAAAAAAAAAAAATTCAACACCTTGTATCCATTTAAAATATTACGTAGATATAGTTCAGTAAACAATTTATACGCCACAGAGCATTAAATATAATTACGCTAGAAAGCCCCATCTAGAGAGAGGATATACGTTGAAAATTGTTTTGTTTTTATAGAAACAAGGCAAAAAGAAAATGCAAACAACTAAATGCTGCTTTTTATGTTACGAATTCTACTATTTTTTTTAAATTTGGAACAATTTTCCTATTACTACAATATAACACATTGAGACTAAGCGTTTTGAATATGTTCTAGATTTTATAAGTAAATACTAAATTTTAAATTGAAAATAACTCACCTGAATTTGAAAACAACGACGTCTCAATTGAGTAAATACAATCAACTAGGTACCTATGTAGACGTCTCGAGAAGTTAACGTCTTCGACACTTAAGCACAAATGATGTAACAAGTGAGAAATCGGTGGGTATTATAGTATAACCCACAGCGTTATTTAATGTGTGACGTTACGAGAAGCAATTAAGGAGACCTAGAACCGGCTTAAAAAAGAGGATTTTGCTGACATGTCAAGACAAGTCGGTGTACGACGAGTCAGATATTACAAATATGTATGTAATAGAAATTTATTTTATTAATTAATGACATGGAAAATAATATATCTTTTGCCAGATTGGTCTGATATCATGTCAAAATACAATTTTTCATTATACTTAAAATATTTAGAGTGGAATGAAAAAATAATAACACTGAAAAAATTTTTTTTTTGCTAATTATTATTTACAACTTTTACAAAACTTGTCATAGATAAGTACAACATATATCTTTTTAAACAATTATTTTCCCGGCTATTTGCCAAAACGCCGACACTTGGATTAAAAAAAAAAGATAATATGCACATTATGTTCAGTGACTCAATAATGTTATTTTTAATTCCAACTATTCTGTTCAGTAAAATATTTATATAGTATTATTACAGATTTAGCAAATTCGTAACTCGGTAGAAAAAAGAACAGTGTTGAAAATACATAATATTTAATTGAATTGGTACAAAATATTCGTAATTTTTATGTAATGGCATTTGTTACAGGTCATTTTACTTGCAAATAACCCTCCATGTTTTTTTAGAAATGTCTAATAGATTATCTTTGTACCGTGTGATATTATTATTTTCCCCTGCTTTCGATGTTTACATGCAAGATGATTAGTTATATACATATTGTTGTCATTAACGCTACCTTTTTAGATAAAGCATAATATCCAAAACTGACTGATCTCTCACGATAAAACGTTAGTGTTTCATATTTTCATCTAAATAATTATAAAATGTTTATCAACACACAGTTTAGAGGGAATTGCGCAAATAAACGGGATTTGATGACATGATCTCTGATAATACCAAAAATCGCTACAAAACGAACAACTTTAATTCATGATTATTTATTTGGTATACTTTTTCCATCTGTCTACAAAAGAAATTTGAATACGTACATAGATACTCATAATAGATTGTAATGCCTAATGTCATATGGGGTGTTTGTTAGAATTATTACACTTCCTATTTTACTGAATTTTTATTTAACTTTGGAAGAAAATATTGCTGGTTTTTTATTGAGATAAATGCTAAACAGCTAAGAATTGATAAATTATATGACACACAGAGCGTTGCTGAAATAGTTATCATATATTTTCCCTTTTGATACGGCTGACATACCTGCGATTAGGTGAATATTTCTCATATACTTCTTACACTTATTATGACATTATTACTTGTAAAATTATAAAACACCAACGTACGAATTTCTTATAATGACCAATTAAGTTTTAATATAATTTCAAATACGTTTGCATTTCACAAATATTTTAATATTTATGAATAGGAGAACGAACATTGTAGTCTGAAATCATGTTTCACAGAAGGAATTCGATTTTAAGTGTTGTACGAGATGTTCTCTCTCTATAATATTACTTTTATAACAATACTGTCTAATATCACTAACACTTTTCATATCTCCGCGCGAATTTTTCATGTACTGTGTACATACAAACAATGGTTCAGCACCTCAAGAACTACCTACTGGTTATAATTCCAATCATCATTGACCGGCTGTACACCATTTAAGTTCCATACTATTGTAATTTATCAGATGGAAACTTCTACAAAATAAATCCTCAAAAACAATAAAGAATAACGTCTGTAGTGATTGAATTTAGACCTATATTTTCAGGGACATAGAGGAATCACTTCAGAATTAATATCACGCTGATATTATGATATTGTAATATCATTTGGACATTCTTCTGTACCTACTAACTGTTATTAGCTTTTACACCATGTACTCGAGCATTACTTTAGTATTATTCAACTTCATGCAATACAGCAACCAAGTCTGTGCGTGCAAAATGTAAAATATTCACCGTTTATACTGAAAACCTGATATATCTATTGAATGTGAAAAGGAGTGGGTGAATACTTTTGCGGTAGTGGATCATTATAATATAATAATAATAACCCTTTTTTTCGTATTCTACCTTCGAATTCCTTTGAAATATGTCAATATTTCGATCGCATCGTGTACGATTTTGTAGCATGCATATTAAAGTCGAAATTTGGTAAGTACGCATCTTTCATTTCAGTCATAATCTTATGATGACATTACAGGATGACCAACTGGAACTTCGTATTTAGACGCAGCACGATATGGGCGATGGGATGTTACTGCGCGATTCTGACTGTATGGTAGGTTAGGTCAAAACACGCAGAAGAAACATGAAAGATTAGAGAGCGTGTGATGGGTTAGGTCGATCCGCGCATCGACCCAACCCATCACACAACGATCTCTAATCTTTCATGTTTCTTCTGCGTGTTTTGACCTAACCTACCATGCAGTCAGAATCGCGCAGTAACATCCCATCGCCCATATCGTGCTGCGTACGAAGTTCCAGTTGGTCATCCAAATGTCATCATAAGATTATGACTGAAATGAAAGATGCGTACTTACCAAATTTCGACTTTAATATGCTACAAAATCGTACACGATGCGATCGAAATATTGACATATTTCAAAGGAATTCGAAGGTAGAATACGAAAAAAAGGGTATTAGTATTATATTATAATGGTCCACTACCGCAAAAAAGTATTCACCCATCCTTTTCACATTCAATAGATATATCAGGTTTTCAGTATAAACGGTGAATATTTTACATTTTGCACGACAGACTTGGTTGCGGTATTGCATGAAGTTAAATAATACTAAAGTAATGCTCGAGTACATGGTTAAAAATTAATAACAGTTAGTAAGTACAGAAGAATGTCCAAATGATATTACAATATCATAATATCAACGTGATATTAATTCTGAAGTGATTCCTCTATGTCCCTGAAAATATAGGTCTAAATTCAATCACTACAGACGTTATTCTTTATTGTTTTTGAGGATTTATTTTGTAGAAGTTTCCATCTGATAAATTACAATAGTATGGAACTTAAATGGTGTACAGCCGTCAATGATGATTGGAATTATAACCAGTAGGTAGTTCTTGAGGTGCTGAACCATTGTTTTAGTATGTACACAGTACATGAAAATTCGCGCGGAGATATGAAAAGTGTTAGTGATATTAGACAGTATTGTTATAAAAGTAATATTATAGAGAAGGAGAGAACATCTCGTACAACACTTAAAATCGGAATTCCTTCTGTGAAACATGATTTCAGACTACAATGTTCGTTCTCCTATTCATAAATATTAAAATATTTGTGAAATGCAAACGTATTTGAAATTATATTAAAACTTAATTAGTCATTATAAGAAATTCGTACGTTGGTGTTTTATAATTTTACAAGTAATAATGTCATAATAAGTGTAAGAAGTATATGAGAAATATTCACCTAATCGCAGGTATGTCAGCCGTATCAAAAGGGAAAATATATGATAACTATTTCAGCAACGCTCTGTGTGTCATATAATTTATCAGTTCTTAGCTGTTTAGTATTTATCTCAATAAAAACCAGCAATATTTTCTTCCAAAGTTAAATAAAAATTCAGTAAAATAGGAAGTGTAATAATTCTAACAAACACCCCATATGACATTAGGCATTACAATCTATTATGAGTATTCATGTACGTATTCAAATTTCTTTTTGTAGACTGATGGAAAAAGGATACCAAATAAATAATCATGAATTAAAGTTGTTCGTTTTGTAGCGATTTTTGGTATTATCAGAGATCATGTCATCAAATCCCGTTTATTTGCGCAATTCCCTCTAAACTGTGTGTTGATAAACATTTTATAATTATTTAGATGAAAATATGAAACACTAACGTTTTATCGTGAGAGATCAGTCAGTTTTGGATATTATGCTTTATCTAAAAGGTAGCGTTAATGACAACAATATGTATATAACTAATCATCTTGCATGTAAACATCGAAAGCAGGGGAAAATAATAATATCACACGGTACAAAGATAATCTATTAGACATTTCTAAAAAACATGGAGGGTTATTTGCAAGTAAAATGACCTGTAACAAATGCCATTACATAAAAATTACGGATATTTTGTACCAATTCAATTAAATATTATGTATTTTCAACACTGTTCTTTTTCTACCGAGTTACGAATTTGCTAAATCTGTAATAATACTATATAAATATTTTACTGAACAGAATAGTTGAAATTAAAAATAACATTATTGAGTCACTGAACATAATGTGCATATTATCTTTTTTTTTTGTAATCCAAGTGTCGGCGTTTTGGCAAATAGCCGGGAAAATAATTGTTTAAAAAGATATATGTTGTACTTATCTATGACAAGTTTTGTAAAAGTTGTAAATAATAATTAGCAAAAAAATTTTTCAGTGTTATTATTTTTTTCATTCCCTCTAAATATTTTAAGTATAATGAAAATTGTATTTTGACATGATGTCAGACCAATCTGGCAAAGATATATTATTTTCCATGTCATTAATTAATAAAATAAATTTCTATTACATACATATTTGTAATATCTGACTCGTCGTACACCGACTTGTCTTGACATGTCTGCAAAACTCTTCGTTAAGCCGGTTCTAGGTCTCCTTAATTGCTTCTCGTAACGTCACACAGTAAATAACGCTGTGGGTTATACTATAATACCCACCCATTTCTCACTTGTTACATCATTTGTGCTTAAGTGTCGAAGACGTTAACTTCTCGAGACGTCTACATAGGTACCTAGTTGATTGTATTTACTCAATTGAGACGTCGTTATTTTCAAATTCAGGTGAGTTCTTTTCAATTTAAAATTTAGTTTTACTTATAAAATCTAGAACATATTCAAAACACTTAGTCTCAATGTGTTATATTGTAGTAATAGGAAAATTGTTCCAAATTTTAAAAAAATAGTAGAATTCGTAACATAAAAAGCAGCATTTAGTTGTTGCATTCTTTTTGCCTTGTTTCTATAAAAACAAACAATTTTCAACGTATATCTCTCTCTAGATGGGGCTTTCTAGCGTAATTATATTTATTGCTCTGTGGCGTATAAATTGTTTACTGAACTATATCTACGTAATATTTTAAATGGATACAAGGTGTTGAATTTTTTTTTTTGTTAAATTTGTTATCATGATTTAGAGCTTCTAGACCGACGAACAACATAACTACATAATATAAAACCACCATTTAACTGATTATTTCTCTCAGTAGATAAATTTAACCCTCGTGGAATTATATTCTACAAGCATAAATTTCTTTATATTACTATAAAATATATAATACGCTATTCTTTAATAAGTACTTTCAATAGATAAAATTGAAAAAATTGCTGGAATAATCGATTCTAATATTTCGCTAAAATGATTAGTTATCACAGCACCTATTGAATTTATGTATTTGTATTATTTTATGCATCAAAATAATTTTCATTTTAACAATAGAAAATTATTGCAGCATATTATATCGGTTATTGATAATTGGCTAAATTAAAGTAGAGTAAATAAGTAGGTAGGTACATGTATCTGTTTGGTACATGTAAAAAAACGCGAAAATAAAAGATTTAAATGGTATACGATATGTAAAAATAGTTTTAAACAACCCATTCTTATAAAGTTTAATTGTATCACGAATAATTTGGATGGTTTGATAAAACTAAAAATACACGGTTTTTCGGTTTTTCCACCCTTTTAGTCATATCTTTATATTATAATGTGTGTGTGCTTGAATTTGTTCAACAAGAGAGTTCGATGGCTACTTCTTTGATATCCTATACAACAGCCGTAACTCATCATTGAGAGAGAAGTAAACATGCTGAGCATGAAATGTTAGACATTTACAAACGATATATATATTTGAAAATGCAAGTTTACGACTAGGTAGGATGGTGCTCCTATTATTAATTTTTTAATTAATAGCTATAAAAGCTGAGAAATTGATTTTATAAGTGAATTTTTTATTATTCTTTATCTGCAGCAAAGGAAAAGGTTCTGATTCGATGGAATGATTGTTATTATGTAAATTAGTTTTTTTTAAAATAATATTATATATTATTATATAAAGTGGTATTTCCCTTGTTTTTTCACTAATTGGTTATCATCTTGATAAAATACGACTACAAAAGAGACTGTCACCAAAACTAGTTAGGTATTTCTGTATAAGTACCCCAATCGTTGGCTATTCGACTCGAGAAACAATAATCGACAGCTTTATTTTAAAATTAAATTATATCGCTGATTTGTTCTCTGATAAGTTATTTACAACTTCAATCTCGATAAAATAAAATTATTTTTACAAACTTTTATTTTCAGTTGTATTGTATTTGGCATCAAGAAGAGGATGTTGTATACATGTCACTAACTGAGACCTTCTGAGATATACATAAACAGTGATTGTAGCTCAATCAGTCAGTCTTTCGACATTCATTGAACGAGTCAGTTGTCTATTTCAGAGTCTCTCCTAAAAAATAAAAACAAAATGGAAAAATTCGTAATAGCCAAGGATTTTGTTAAGAAAGTTAAACGTTTTAATCTACAAGGCCGCACTCTTGAGTTTAAAATTAAACCGATACCTAATAATGAAGAACCTGTGTCATGGGTGAGGAGCGCCGTCAATCAAGTCATTGAAAAAGTTACAAAGGGTCTTCAGGCCGGTGATCAAGTAGGTATCACATTCTGTTCAAAGGATTTTCAGCGAGGTGACGGATGGGTTCGTTTTCGCCCAGCTAATGAAATTACGTACGATGACGTCTGGGATATTATCAGCAGTGTCTATCAGTCCAACTCCAGCGGACTCAACACTGAGACGTTTTGCCTCGGAATAACTTCTGTTCGAATGCCAGCGGGGGAGAGGAAAAGCTAGCGCAGGCAGTTATAATACTTTCAAGGAAGAATGCGGTATGCGGCGGGGTATTGTGACAATAAACAATAAAGACAATATGTGCTTACCTCGAGCTCTGATAGTGGCTATTGCGTACGTGGACAAGGATCCAAGTAGGATCAAATTGCGCCGTGATATCGGGAAAATTCAGGCTCAAAGAGCTCGTGAATTGTGCGTCAATGCAAGTGTAGTGATCCCACAAGAAGGCTGCGGCATCCCCGAGCTGGAGCAGTTTCAGAATCATTTGAAAAAGTATAAAATTACTGTGTATCTATACGGAGGGAAAGGCAGAGACATAATGTATGAGGGGAATAATGGAGGCCTCTCTTTGAATTTACTATATCACAAGGGGCATTTTAACGTAATAACCTCTCTTACAGCAGCATTTGCATGTAGTTACTTTTGCAAAATGTGTCACATACCATATGACCATAAAAATAAGCATATGTACGGCGGTACATGCCCCTGTTGTCAGCAGTCGCCGGTGTGTGAAAAAGAGATCGGAATAAAGTGCGCAGACTGTAATAGAAAATTTAGAGGACAGAACTGTTATAACAACCATAGGAAGTTAGGGTCTCTAGGTAAAAGCACGGTATGTGAACGAATTAAGCTTTGCATAGACTGCCTCAAAACATTGAAGAGTGACAGACAGCATACCTGTGGGGAAATATTTTGCAGAATATGTAATACCCACGTTCCTAATGACCACTTATGTTTTGTGCAACCCGATAAAAGTAACCCCAAAGTGGAAGATCTGCTCTTCGTTTTCTACGACTTGGAGTCAAGGCAGGAGAAAATTTTGGAAGATGGTTCGCTCCTGCACGAGCCAAACCTATGTGTTTTACAGCAGAGATGTGACGTGTGCATGGACGATGGAAACCTATATTTCTGCCAAAAATGTGGATACAGACAACAAGTGATTACCTCGAGTCCTATAAAGAATTTTATAGATCATATCCTTAAACAGAGAAAGAAATTCAAACAAGTGGTGGTTATCGCTCATAATGCAGCTGGATATGACACCCAATTTATCCTTAACTATTTCCTCTTCAATACAGACCTCAAACCTGAACCAATAATTATGAGGGGGACAAAAATTATTATGATGGAATCGGGTAATGTAAAATTTTTGGACTCACTCAATTATTTCCCCATGGCCCTCTCTAAGCTACCTAAAGCTTTCGACTTGCAAGAACTCAAAAAGGGTTACTTCCCCCATCACTTCAATACAACAGCCAACGCGAACTATATCGGACCCATACCGGCTCTGGAATATTACGACCCAGACAGCATGAAAGACGATACCCGATGCCAATTTCTAAAGTGGTATGAGAGACATAGAAACAGTACATTTGATATGCGGAAAGACATTATTGATTACTGTATTTCAGATGTAAATATTTTGACTCAAGCATGTATTAAATTTCGGCAGCAGCTGATTGACACCGGAAACGTTTGTCCTTTTACTGAAGCCTGTACCATAGCCTCTGCTTGTAACAAGGTTTACAGACGAAATTTTCTTCATCCCAACACTATAGGTATTATCCCGAAGAATGGTTATAGGTGGAGGGACAACCAAAGCAAAATTGCTATCCAATGGCTGATATGGGAAGAACACAGTAGAGGTGTAGAAATTTTACATGCAGCCAATGGTCGGGAGATCCAACCACATGGCGTTAAAGTTGACGGATACTGTAAGGAAACAAAGCAGATCTTTGAGTTCTATGGTTGTTATTACCATGGTTGCCCCACTTGTTTTCGATTTGGTAGAGACGATCCTCTACACGACGATCCTGCCGTAACTTTAAATTCTCGCCATGACTCCACGATTGCTAAAACCGAGAGACTTAAAGAACTGGGGTACAAGGTTGTGGAAATGTGGGAATGCGAATTTAGAAGACTAGTAAAAACCGACAAGGAAATAGAGAAATATACAGAAGGTCACCTTCTACTTACCAATATTCCCCTAAACGCTAGAGATGCGTTTTATGGAGGGCGCACAGGGAATGTAAAGACATACTACAGGTGCCTTCCAGGTGAAAAGATCAGGTATGTGGACGTCTGCAGCCTGTACCCTTGGGTTTGTAAGTATGGCAAATTCCCCATTGGCCATCCCGAGGTTTACGTAGGAGATGAATGCCCTAAAGACATGACCAACATCGATGGGGTGATAAAATGTAAGATCTTACCACCTCAGGAGCTCTACCATCCTGTGTTACCTGTAAAGATGAACGATAAACTCATGTTCGTTTTGTGTCGTACCTGTGGGGAAACACAGAGTTCTGAAAATTGTACCCATAATGAAAACGAGAGAGCTTTAACAGGTACATGGGTTATTGAAGAGGTGTTAACAGCTATGAAGAAGGGGTACAAAATAATTCAGACATACGAAATTTGGAAGTATGACGTTCAGCAGTATGACAAAACTGCAAATATTTCCGGTTTGTTTACCGCTATGATGAATAAATTCATCAAGATAAAACAACAGGCATCCGGTTGGCCCTCGCACTGTAATGTAGAACAGGAACAGGAGAGATACATCGAACAATTTTTTTGTTACAGAAGATGTAAAGTTAGAATTTTCCGAGATTCTTGTAAACCCTGGTCTCCGATCTTTGGCTAAACTTATTTTAAATTCATTCTGGGGCAAGTTCGGACAGCGAGAGAACCAGCCCAAGACAAAAATTATTAACGATCCCCGTGAATTCTTTGGAATTATGTCCAACCCCGGGATATATGTTAATAGCGTTCTTCCTATCAACGAGAACACCCTTATTGTAAACTATGAGCCTAGGGAGGAAGTCTACGATCCCCTAAGAACGGTAAATGTGATCATAGCCTCATACGTTACAGCGCAGGCTAGATTGAAACTATATTCCTACTTAGAACAGCTTGAAGAAAGAGTTCTATATTACGATACAGACAGTGTCATCTATATATCAAAGCCTGGGGAGATTGAAATCCCTAAAGGGGAATTTGTAGGGGAGATGACCGACGAGTTGGAAAGTTATGGTTTTGGAAGCTATATTACGGAATTTGTGTCAGGTGGCCCTAAAAATTATGCGTTCAAAGTTTTTTCTCCCACTCATAACGAAGAAAAGGTGGTGTGTAAAGTAAAGGGGATAAGCCTCAACCACGCGGCTGGACAGCTCATAAATTTTGATACTATAAAAAATATGGTTCTCAGTAGATCCGCTCCTATCTACATACTATCAAAAAATATTCGAAGAACAAAGGAACACGAAGTAGTAACAAGGATAGAGACAAAAATGTATAAACCCAATTCTACGAAACGAAAATTTTTTGAGAATCATAGCTCTGTGCCCTACGGTTATAAAAAATTAAAAAATTAAGTTATTTGTATCAATATTTAAGTACAATATTTTCTGTAAAAATTATTTTTGTACACATTAATGCTTTGTATTAAATTTTTATCATCCTGTATATCAGCTAATATATAGTAATAAAATGTTATTGATAATTTATAATTATTATGTACAATTTTATGTTACACCCATTATCTCTGTATTTAAAATAAAAGAATATAAACTATTTATTATTGCATCAATACAGTAAGTACCTACATAGTTTAACCTAGAACTTAATTACGATTTGAACCTATAAAATAAATATTACCGAGGAATGTTTTTCAATAATTGGTTATCATCTCGCTGAGATTGTGTAAAAGTTGACAATTCGGCTCATGTAAAGCTAACGCCCTTCTACATGGAGGCCGTACCGGCTCTGGTGTCTGTCAGACCTCTCTACAAAGGAGGCTGTCACTATAAGGAGTCAGGTATATCCGCATGAGTCCCTATTGTTGACAATCCAATTACAAATGAAATTCTTCATCTTAATTTTAAAAATTAATTTACATCATCGGTTCTCTGATAATCGATAATTAATCTTTATTAGCTAATACTAGAGTCCTCCCTAGCTTTATTTCGAAAGTACATTCGGTCTCAAGTGGTCAGGTAGATCAAAGTACAAGTAGTTCACTCCTGACAACTGTCAATTCACACCTGATAAACGGCTTCCATTGAAGATACCTCACACTGATGAGAGTGTTCCCGCGGTCTTTAAAACAGCCCCCGCACTACTTCTGTCGGCATATATCAAAGGAATCTGTCGGCATATATCAAAGGAACGAAAAGTTCACACGCCTTTGATATCCGCCGACAAAAGTTCCCACGGTCTTCAAAATTTTCCCAGGCTCAAGTGCCGCCATACCTACTGAAAATTTAAGAAACTAACAATTTTGACTAAATTAGAGAAATGATAAAAATTTTAATGCACCTGAATTTTCTATTAAAGAATTGCTTTAACAAACAATGATTTACTTTTCGGGAAATTTAAAGCTAATAGGTATAAAATCACTTTTACTCCAAAAAACTCTGCCTGGGATAAAGATAAAAGTATGTGTAAATGTTAATTTTTGTATTGGATTGTATTTTAAAACATTTTTATTGATTCTGTATTTTTTTAATGTTTATTTTAATTATTATACCCACTTTTTTGTAAATTATACGCATCCTATCGTACCTGAAACTAATAAAATAAAGTTATCTTCAATTAAACTGACGTAACGAAGGATTATGAAGGAGAAGTTTCCAAATTTTAATAACGAAGTATTTGAATTACTTTGCAAATTTTACATAATAAATAGCTGTTGTCGGTACGTTGTTTATTAATATTATGAATACTAATTTAGTTAGCCTTATATACATACATACAGATTAAAGACACGAATTGAATATAATTCTGTAATTTAAATACCTTCGTCATTCACAGTTTGTTATTGTTTATTATTTTTCTGCATTTTTTCTCCTGCAACAGTGAAGTAAAAAATGTATTTTTTTAAAACATTCGAAATTAGAATCCAAAAAATATTAAAATACTGATATCATAATTTCGTGTAATAACGTAGTTAATTTCTTATCAGTGCCACCATAAAATTACCTATATTCTTTAATAATAGATATGGTTGTATATACAAAATGCCTCTAAATTAACATTATTTTTATTATAAAAATATATATGTAGAATATCACAGATCGCAGTTTATTAAAAATATTTTTAAGAAACGTGTTAAAAATCATGAGGCAGATTTATTTTTTGGTGAACGGTAATAAATGTATTAATTGATACATATAATATCCGATATTTGATGACGTATCTGGGAATAACCACTGAAGAAAATAATTCCACATTTTTGAAAAAAATATATTTATTTAAAATTACTTCCTACAGCCTACCGCAGTTGAAACGAGCGTTATTATACGTATTTAAATTAGCTTATGAATTACTCATAATTTATAGAATATGAAAACGTTTGTGTTTGCAATAAAATAATTCTTTATACATAGACATAGAGATCATATTTGTTTAAATGCATTATAAACGGCAAAACCTTGAATTAGGTAGTAGCTGGGAAACATGAGGTTGGAAAACACCGCATATGTAGGTAGTCATTGTCTGTTAAACCCGCAGTGTAAATTCACTGACCTAGTCTAATGCATTCTTAAAAGAGAAATATTTAAAAGGAAAGATGACTCTGTCTCTGATTCAGTCTTCTCCCAGCCATCGTACTAGTGATAAATGCAAATGTAATTAAGTAAGACTTATTTACAAAACAATTATCTGTAATAGCGCATTAGTGGTGCAATTATAATTAAAGTTCAGGGTCAATTTATTTGTGTTTGTAAATAAATTAAAAGTGCATTTGTTTTATAAGTTAGGATTATTTACAATTAGAAATGAGTGTTTCTTATTCACCTCTTCGTAATCGCGTTCAGGCCAATAACCTAATAGAGAGAACAGATGTTTCCATTAATATTAAGCCAAAACATAATACAGATATATCAGCTACTCCATTAATGAACACTGCTCCGATGGCGAAATCTGAAATTGATGATGATATAGATGACAGGGAAGTCATTACTACTCCGTATCCAGGTATCGACGATGGATTTTTCAACGATACAAGTAAAAATAAGGACGAACAACCGGACGTTGAAACTATAGACCCAAAACGTCCAAAGCGGCCTGGACCAGATGTAGAAATATTTCCAACTAAGCCAAGAGATCCAGAACCACTTGAACCCCCAGATGAAATTCCCACAATTAATCCTAGAATTGATCCTGATGGAGAGAATAACCCTGACGATATTGACGGCAAAAATGGTGATCCAGTTCGTCCATTTAGTCCCCAGCCACATAAACCATTTTTCCCTTATGATCCAGGATTTGGTCGTGACCCCGAAATAGGAAGCATCCCCGGCGATTTTCCAGAATCATCGATACCAGATGTTAATATTTACCAACATAAAAAAACTTTGGCACAAGGAATGATGGATTTAGCGCTGTTTTCCGCTAATGCTAATCAACTAAGATATGTTTTGGAAAGTTTCAACAGGCATCCATACTTTTTTCCAAGCATAATTTTAATTTCTATTAGTTTAATTTTACAAGTAAGTATTATTTGGTATTTGTTTAATTTAAAAATACGTTTTATCACTATTTGTCCAGTCTTTAATCAATGAGTTACTTACATATACAAATTCGAAATTACACAGTGTGACTATAAATGTCGATTAATTTTTTTAATTTGTAACCGTAAAATTATTTAACAATTTAAAAATATTTTACTTCATCTATTGAACTATGGAAAGACTATATTTTTTATTTGTGAAGTAAATAAATACTAAAATTTTACTTTCAGTAATGGACGATCTATTATAAAACGAAAAAAAAAAATTAAAATTATGTATTTATTTGAATTCTCACACTGCTATATTTTCCCTTTGTTATATGGACATTGGACATATAGTATTACATTTCACTCATTGTGTGAAGGACTTTCAAGGTAATGCAGTACTTTGACTTTAATATTGTACAAAGTAAATCACATCTTTTTAAAACAATTTAACAATATTTCTTTTGTATTTAATAATTAAATGTGCTATTATAAAAATCTAAATCAAAATGCATATTATAAAATTTAATATTTTAGGAGTTTTATCTATGGAAAATTTAATGTCATTTATGAAATATATTAAAATATTTCTCTTCACATAATTCATTAAATAAAGCAGTAATTAATCTAAATTTGAAACATACGATATTTAAATATTTTTAATATAATATATACTGACCGACATAAAAAATGGTACAGCAAGAAAAATTGGTATATTTCTCAAATAAACTTTTACCAGTGTAAACAATATGTGTAAAATTGTTCAAGTCTTTTCTAAATCTTTTCGCTTAAAAACGTAGTTATTAACTTCAATTTTTAGGATAAAAGGTAGATGAGAATTTGGGTATATGACATGAACAAAGAATTGGCGATTACGAAATTAAATTTCTTGCTTGCTTATTATTCGTTTTTCAGAAAATCTTACTCTTGACAAAAGTTTCCAATTAGCGCATTGAGTATGAAACCATCACTTAGTTTGATTCATCGTGTATAGACTGTGAAAAAATAGACAAGAAGTGCATTATTGGCCACAAAATCTTTTCGCTTAAAAACGTAGTTATTAACTTCAATTTTTAGGATAAAAGGTAGATGATAATTTGGGTATATGACATGAACAAAGAATTGGCGATTACGAAATTAAATTTCTTTATTTAATAACGATAGTAATACCTCCCCATAGCTCTAATTACACTCTCAAGTCTATGTTGCATGCCTTTAATTACGTGTTGGATGGCCTCTTGAGTAATGTTACCCTTCTCTTCATGTAATGCATCCCTAAGGTGATGCAATGTTAACAACTGCCCACGACGTTACCTGATCCGTCTTCCCAGCATCACATAAGTGTTCTATGGGATTTAAGTCAGGACTAAGTATTGGCCAGTCTAGGGCTTCAATACCGACGTCATGGAGGTCGTTTCTAACAATTCAGTCCACGTACGGACGAGCATTAGTGTGCATTAAAAGAAATTGCTCACCAATAAACCTCTCAAAAAAGACCACATGCTCTTCCAAAATGTCATTAACGTACCTTCTAGCCGTTAAAGTAGTCTCATCTACGAACACAAGCTCTGTGCGAGCCGCGAGATATGCCAGCCCACATCATTTACATACCAAACACCTAAGTGTGAGACTACTAAAATTGCATTGCGCGTATCTTTTTCCTCGCCGACTCGATTAGAAGCACATGTCACATAAATCAGTGGAGCCCAAGGCTTTATGGGAACAATGGGACTACCTTAAAGTAGAGGATGGACTGTTGAAGAGAGCTTGGGAAAGCTCAGATGGGAAAGAAATTACTGAGTCTGGTAATCCCCAGGTGTAGCATACCAAAAGTTCTCCAGGAAGTGCATAATGGAACCTCTGGAGAACATGCTGGCATCAACAAATTTCTAACAAAAATACGAGAACGATTCTGCTGAGTTTGTGCGGCAAGTAAGGGGCCACTAACAAAAAGTAAGGGAGCACTGAATCAATATAACGTGGGGGCCGCTTTTAATCGAATTGCCATAGCAAGTGACCGCATGAAAGCTCCTTATGTTCTTAAGGCCAATTCAGGAGGGCTCCAGGAGGGAGATCTAGTTTGGCTATATAACACACAACAAAAGAAAGGCAGGTTCCTAAAGCTTCACCTGCCTTGGAAAGGACCGTACACTTCGTCACCAGAATAAACGACGTCGTATACTGAATTCAGCAAAAATGAAGGTGGTGCATGTAGAGAGACTAGCTAAGCATGCAGGGAACAACGATTTGCCTGACTGGGACGTTCAGGCCTAAGGAGGGGGCAGTGTTACGCCAATGGACTGGTTCTGGGGTGTGCCCAGAGATGGCATTACTAGTAATAAAACGTAAATTAAATAGCCAATAATCTGGATTTATAAAGACGGAACTAGGATCGTATGAGAAGGGCCAAGAGTATTTAAAAAAATTCTGGATCATACATGGATGGATGTAAAAGGTGCACGATGAGTCGAGCAGCTCAATCTTAATTTGGAATTGTACGAATAAAGAAGAAATAAGAGACTAAAGTAGTGATTTTTATGTGTTTAGTTGCGAAAATAGTTGTCGTTCATTAAGTTATTGTTGTTAATTATTAATTAGTGTTGCCTGTGTAGTATAAGAGGTGAAAAATTATGCACAGATGTAAAGAACTAATAATAACTTTATTATATTTCACTATAAAGAGAAAACCATGTTATTCATAAAAATCCAGTTTTAAAACTGTGTTTTCTGCCAACTGTCAACCACAGATCACACAGACAGACTTTCTTCGGGTACATTATTACTGGACCAAACGTTCACTTCATTCCCCCTTTAGTCAACTAAAGATGCTATTCTCGGAAACGTTCAGGCATTTTTCGGGAACGAGATGGATTTCTCCGTGATTCTTACACACCTTTTCGTTCAGGGATTTGGGCGATGTTTGGTAATTTCTCTGCATATGTTGTCTTGATGTTATCTTGAACATCCAGATGAGTATCTTCCTTTGAAAAGTCAGTATCTACCTCAGAAGGCAAAAGCGTGCTCTCAGCTAGTTTTTTTCTCATGGTAGTTGGGGAAAACGGAGCTTCAGGTATTCGATTGTCAGTAGAGCTAGTATAGCGAGGCCGCATTTGGTTAGCGTGTTTACACTTTGATGCTCCATTAATGTCGACAATGTAAGACGAAGGTCCTATTTGCCTAATGATTTGGCCCGGGACAGACCCTTTACCTAATGGGTTATTTACCCAAACGTTATCAAAGTTCTGTTCTTTTGCTCCTTAATGATCATGTATTCTTTTTTGGTTTATTGCTGCCTTGTCAATGTTACGCGAGAGATCGGATTTAAGCTGATCAAATAGGACCACAAATGTCTGCCAAAGATCAATTGACTTGGGGTTCTTTCTGTCGACGTTGTACCGTATTTCGGTAATAAAACAAGAACTGATATAGCCTGTCGATCACATCCAAAAACTGATCACTTGCGGCCATCCTATCTTTAAATGTACGCACGACTCGTTCTGCAAGCCCATTTGACTTCGGATGGTAAGGGGTTACTCTGACGTGTGTTATCCCCTTATTTGCACAATACTGTTTAAAAGCACTCAAAGTAAGCTATGGACCATTATAAGACACTGTAAACTTTGACAGTCCGAAACGGGCGAACACTTCACGTAAAACGTTAATTGTTGTATCTGTGGTTATATTAGTCATTGGAATAACCTCCAAAGATCGGGTATACGCGTCCACAATAATTAGTCACATTTTTCCCAGGTAAGTGCCAGCAAAATTTATATGTATCCTAGACCAGGGCTCTAGCGAAATGCCCCATGGATACAGAGGTACGTTTCGATCGTTTTGCTTAGATTTTTGACACGGCAGTTTTGCATGTTACTGATATTCAGTAACAATGTTCGGCCAATACATATGCAATCTGGCGCTTGACTGCATAGCATTAATCCCCGGATGTCTGTCATGCAGCATTAACAGTATCTTTTGTGGGAGTGGGTTCAGTATACAAATCCTCAACTTCCATAGCAATATGCCTTCTTCAAAGGACAATTCGTTTCGCTTTTCATAAAATGGTATTATCTCTTCCGGAAGTATTGCTTTATTTGGCCAATGCATTATCTTTCTCAGTTTTATGTTTAAGTTTTCTTTTCTTTTTTTTTTTACTGGAAAATGATGTATACTTTGGTGTAATAGATGATTATGTTTTGTTCCGGCACGTCATGTGGGGACAGTTTAGTATCGGACAATAGCAGACGAGATAATGCATCAGCTGGGCAGTTTTCTTTCCTCGGATGATACGAAATAGTGTAATCATAGCTATTAATCATAGCCCAACGAAAAAGTCGATTACTGGCTACTTTATATGTTTCCCTATGCTCACCAAAGATGCGTTCCAACGGTTTATGGTCCGTCAATAAGGTGAAATGTCTACTGTGTAGGTACTGATGAAATTTAGTTACTGAGAACACCAATGCCAATGCTTCTTTATCAATCGTGGCATATCTTCATTCATTGTCAGAGAATGACCTTGTATGTCTGTTCACCCGTCGGTCCGTCCATCCATTGTCACTTTTTATTTTCAAAAAACTCTTACGCTCTTTTGTAACGCCCAAAGCTACGGTGTTTAGTTATTGTGCTATTACGGTGATTTCTCGGGCACCAATTCCTCTTTAGAGTATAAAAACAGTACTTTTTCCTATTAGCAGATTAATAGGGACGGAGGTAGCTGCAATTGAGACCATTTTACTTCCAGTATTCTTAGCAGTTAACGTGGTGTTCAGTTGATTATCGGGATTCTACACTCTCTTTTTGAGCTCAGGGTAACTGAATTTATATAATTTTGAAAAGGTTTTTTTGTTAAACTATGCTCGCGTCACAGCCAAACGAGCCTTACACCTCTTACAGGAAAGTTTACTAAAAAGAACCTATTTTTGTTTATGTTTCAGGCTAGCGGTTTTTTTCAGTAAAAACGGGCATTTTAAATGTACAATTTAAAAATTAATTTAATTTATGAACTAAATAATATTTTACTGGAAAAACAAAAGAATTGGCCTAAACTGCAAAATAATAAATAGTTTGCATTCCTTAATTAATTCCGTAACTGGCAATATACTAATAAATATTTTTGTATTGATTAACTAATTAATTATTTATATTTTAATTAATTATTCAATAAAGAATTATTGCTTGTAACAAGTTTAAATACCAGGAATCTACAAATATTGAAACTATACAGGGTGTACCCAAGAGATTTATATGTAAGAATAAATAAAATACCTGTAACAAATAATCTTAACTGTACTAAATAATATAAACAGTTGTTGAACTTTAGGTAACTGTTATTAACAATTTTCCCTATACAGCCTATAGTTATTATTTAACAATATTATTCAGAAATAAATAATATCTACTGGAAGACAGCAGGCATTATTAATTTAATTAATAAAGTACTTCTTTAAGAGTCCTTTAACACATTTAAATCAACTTCCAAGATTTTAGCGAAAATATATGTTACATATATTCAGGGCAATGGATATACCGGGTGAGTCACGAATTGCGCTCGCCCCGATATCTCCTAAAATATTTGGAATAGAAAATTGAAATTTCGAGGGCTTATTATACGACTAAAATGCCATCTTTTCAATAAAAAAATCAAGTTTGGTGCACATCCGGTTTGACCGGAAATGCCCACAACTTTCGATTTTTAAATGAAACACCCTATACATTTTTACATTTTTGGAATCTAGAGGAAATTTTGAATACAATACATCCATTTTGGTCACTTTTTGATAAACATTAAAAATTTTATTAAAAAATCTATTTCTGAATCCAGAGTGCTGTGGTGCCCAAAATATATTTTAGTTTGTGTGCTATGTTACTATGATTTTTCCAATGTTATTAGGTTACCAGATTTTAAACAGAAATGTGTCATTTTAGTTTCCAAAGCCCACTAATCTATTAGCCGCATGTTTCTAAAAGCTTGGTTGCATTGTATTTTGGCTGAAATCTCAAATATTTCTGAGCGGATTTTCAAAATTTTGGTATCATTAGATTCGTATGAAAATGGGGTATTTAAAAATGTTGGTGAACGATTAACTTCCCATTTAAAAAAACCGAGTTAGTGGGTAAAAATCACATTTAAAAATTTTAAACGCCTCTAGACAATTAAGTAATGCAATCATATTGCTCTTTTTTATTTTTATAGTAACGTAGCACACAAACTAAAATATATTTTGGGCACCACAGCACTCTGGATTCAGAAATAGATTTTTTAATAAAATTTTTAATGTTTATCAAAAAGTGACCAAAATGGATGTATTGTATTCAAAATTTCCTCTAGATTCCAAAAATGTAAAAATATATAGGGTGTTTTATTTAAAAATCGAAAGTTGTGGGCATTTCCGGTCAAACCGGATGTGCACTAAACTTGATTTTTTATTGAAAAGATGGCATTTTAGTTGTATAATAAGCCCTCGAAATTTCAATTTTCTATTCCAAGTATTTTAGGAGATATCGGGGCGAGCGCAATTCGTAACTCACCCGGTATAGTAAAAGATATATTTGTACAGTTTTCGTCAATTTCCTGTAGAGTGCAGCACCTTCCAGTGCAGTTATTTCTGATTATAAGGTTTTTTTTTTAACGTTTTAACCGGCAACTTGTCCAAGTAACCATTTATTTTACATCTAGTTAAAATTTTGCATGCTCATAAGCATTTTATCTGAGATCAATCTAAATTTGGAAGTTTTAGTGTAACTGATATAGCAGATATGATTTTTTATAAACACCACTGTTTTAAGTGCCCTGTAAATGGCTCTTAAACGGTTCTAGCATTTCTACTATCAGTAATAAATAGTAAATTAAATGATATAGGACCTAACCCTGTGATAGTGTTATTATGCCCCCCCGTGGCTTATAGCAAAATAGTTGTAATAAAGAATGTGTACTGTGAAAGAAAAAAGAATATTGTTAAAGTAACTTGTATCATACAACCTACGTAATTGTTTAGAATAGTTCTGGTTCTGAGATTTAAATATTCGATAACAGAATAACTAGAACCTATGCGATTCTATTAATTTAAAAATAAAATGACTGAAAAATAACGTCTGCATAAATCACTTCGTTAAAAAACAATGAAGAGTACAGTAGTAGTAGTCTAAAAATTCAGATTGCAAATTGTATCTCAAGCAGCAAAAATATGAAAAATACGGGACATTTTGCAGGATATGTAGGATTGTGACAGCGTGTTTAAGTATGCTAAGAATTAGGCAAATGACAAACTCGATCTCAAAGTAAGAAAAAGGATTTATTGAAAAAAATTAATTCATAAACTTTATACTAAAAAAATAAATAAATAAAAATTAACTGTAAGAAGCAGAGACATATTATTTCCTATTTGTGTTTAAAAAGTAAGAAATTTTATGAATATTTCGATTTCTACCAATTACTTATTTTTATTTTTTGGTTTGACTAAAAACCATCAAAATCAGGGGGAGCAACTGCCCTTCCTTGCCCCCACCCATGGGTGTCCATCATCATGAATAAAAAATGTTTAAGAGCGATTTACAGATTTATGTTGGCCACATCTGCAGTTTATTTTACACTATATATTTTTATAAAGAATTTTGGTCCATAGCTTCATTATATTTTTTGAATTCCAAAAAAAATGGTTGCACTGTATTTCCCTCGTTCAAGTTTTTTTATAAATTTCATTTAGTAAATCAAAGTTACTGCAGTTTGAACACTCGTTCAGCGAATTGCTGCCGGTCAACATCCCAACAGTTGTGGTCGCTAAACGCGCCCAATGTCTACTCAAGATTTGGTTCATGATTGACTGTTGTGTGTCCTCTACCAAGAGAACACAAATCCTAAATTTCAGAGAGTTACTTTTGCAATTAAGAAAAAAATTTTTGAAGTTTCACAGAGCATTTATTTTTGGTTTCTTATAAATATTTAAAAAAAAAAAAAACCAAACATTACTGTAATGAGTACAAAAAAAATTTTTGATCCTGAAGTGAGTTGCAATCTTTGATGTGAGGCTAACACTGACGTTCCACAAAACACCATACTCGTATACTGCACTCGACGCGTGTTCCTCCAACCAAGTTGGCATCATCTGGAGATGATTAAAACTTACCTTTTGCTAACAATGTATCCTATTTATACCAAAACTATAGAGCTGACTATATGGAATTGGCCCTCTGTTACTATTCATACTATTTTTATACTTTGTAATTTCCAAGCTTTAATTAATCTTAAATTGCTACTATATATTTTATGGTTATTGTCAAACACATGTTGGGCAACACTAAACATCTGTTCTACCATATTTAATATGAGCCATATGTTCCTTGAATCTAGTTTGAATTGATCGTCTAGTTTGTCCAACATCTTTTGATTACAGTCCTTACAGCTATTTTCGTAAATCCCCGTCTTTTCGTCTGTTTCAATTTTGTTTTTTGGATTGTCTAAAAGTTGTTTATTTCTCGATGAATGAACCACTACCATACTCATATTTTTAAAAATTTTACCAATACCATCAATACCAATAACTCGCCATTTTGTGGGGCACAATGGTGATAGTCCTTAGGGATATATCTTAAAATAAAGTGTTGATTGTTGATTTTTATTTTAATTAAAATTTGTGACGTGACATTCTGACTACTTACTTTACTTTTTTGTTTTAAAATTAAATACCACAGGTAATACAACCACCTATATCCCTGAGGTGTGGGAGAACTTCTATTGTCAAATTATAAAGTTTATTTATAACAAAAAGTAACAACTAAAATATATTAATATAGTGACAAAGTCTTAAAGCCAAATATATATTCGCTTGGCTTCATAGTCCAAGAAACAGAGACAATTTCAATATGTTAGCTTGATAATAATTTAGTAGTGACTGAAAATAGTTGTTCAGAATTAAAAACTGAGTACAATGATCCAAAATTTCAGATTCGATCGATAGGACAAGATGCAAAAAAAAAATAGAAAACATTTTAAAAAAGATATGCTGCGATTCTTCACCCAAAATGTTGAGAAAACTGTAACAGATTCATCAAAATGTTAAAGAACCAAAGTTGTAGAGGACAAAATTCTCAAAAAAAAGTCAACGACGGTATATATTTATCTTTTATAGGTTAGCCGTGAACCGCGCTCAAAGTTGTGTAATCAAAACCCTTGGTGTGCGGGAGCTGCCGTATTGACACTTTGTTGTTTAATTCATTGTTATAATGAATTGTTTTTTTGGCATGATTTTATTTTTACGTTAGCCAAAGCACATTGGTACACCCTGTATAGCACTAGTAAATATTTTTAGCAAATATTGTAATTCAGTACCGTCTTGAAAACTCACATAAGTTGAATAATAATTTACTTTTTTATTAAATATTATTCTTTTCATTTTGCAATTTTAATTATTTTACGTTAGCAGTTAATTTATGATTTATCATGAAGAGTAAAAGAGTTGTTTCGTTTAATAAATTTATGCATAATTTACTATTTGATTGTAAAATAATTGTTTCTAATTAGTTATAATGAAGTAACGTATGTTCTGGTCATTTTTAATAACAATTATTATTATATTTCAATGACCGTTATTATTATTATTATCTCCCGGAATAATCGATGCCCGACAGTCCTCCCGTAGCCTCCGACGCCTCACGGGAGTCACGCCGGCGCATTAACTACAGCCACTCCCCACATCCCGCAGGGTTAGTGACTGTAGATACCAGAATCGTGTGCCCTAAGCAGACTGAAAGAACCCAGAATGACCGCCTTCTGCATTTGGCCTGCCAGCCACTCGGCTGATTTTTGGCAGACCGGATGATCTTCAGTTCCAAGAGCAGCGTAGACCTTGTCCCTTCGATTACACCGATTATTAGGGCGACCATTTTGACCGAATAACCTGGGTACAGCACTTGGAACTGGTAACGGAGATCGCGATATTTGGTCCGTTTCTCCTCCTCCTTCAAGGTGATGTTTTTCTCCGCAGGTGCCGAGAACTCGATGACATACATCACCTTGAGTTGATGGTCGAGGAGGACTATGTCAGGCTTGTTGTCTTGGATTAGCCTGACCGTCGGGAATGAGTAGTTCCAGTAATTCCGGCATTTCTCGTTCTCGACAACGGACACAACATCTCCGGGGACGTAAGGCAGCACTGATGTCTGGTCTAATATAAAATGTTGACGAATTTGTTACGATTCTCTCAACGTTTTGGGTGAGGTGTCGCGGCGCACCATTTTTAAAATGTTTTTTATTTTTTTTGTATACTTGTCCTGTCAGTCGAATTTGAAACTTTGGATTATTATACTCAGTTTTTAATTCTGAACAACTTCCAAATATTTTTAATCACTACATTATTATTGTCAACGTCTCACATCATTGTCTTCGACTATCTTTTCAATCACAGTATAAGTCTGTAAATGTAAAAAAGGAAATAAGGAATTATTTATTACATTTCCTTTGTTGGAAGATTATGATCCAAGGTTAATATGAAAATAATGTCAATACTATTAAAATTTTACTAAATTTTCAAAACTTTAATTGTTAAATTATCTATTTTCAATTTTACAGGTTGGAGTTGGAATTGGTCTCATATGGAATGCTACGTATAACGTAAAAGACAAAAAAGAAATATGTATAGCTAACAAAATTAATAATTTTACGATCATTGGAATTTTTTTGATCACTGTGATTAACGTGTTTATTTCTGCATTTGGTGTTGCAAATCCTGAGGCAAGCCCACCATGATGTATTTTAGGAGCTACTAGAAATTGACTTTGTTTTTATCAAGAAACAACGTACTGACTAAGTAGTATATAGATCCATCGTGTATATTGTATACATAGAACTGAATATTTTATACGTATATGGAAATTTATGTCAATCGAAAACATATATCTTTTATGTTCTTAGATACTATACCGATCTTAAATCTTTGATGAACTGCTTACAATTAGTAACAATAAACAGAGGTTATAGTTTATCATTTATTCGCAGAAAATTAACATTTCTAAATTTAGTATTGATTTTGTTTTCTACAATTTAACTTTTTAATGTAGAACATTAAGCATTTATAAACTTCTTTTAAGATAAAAATAAGGCTAATAATAAAAAAAGATAATGCGTAAAATTTTACCACAAACTGGTAGCAAATTTTTATACTATAACATATAGATTATTTAAGAAAATATTACGTCTTATGAAGGTCCAATTTTCGTGTATAAAAATAAGAATGATGTACATTTTTTTATATATACATAAAATAAAACTTAAATTTCTAAATTTTACAGTATGATAATTTGATATAAATGCATATTTTATGGCATATTATAATACTTAAATATTAAATGCCTATAATATAATATATCTGGACGTGAGTATTAAAAAGGCCAATATCCATTTTCATTGTTTTGAGATATTAGTGCGTAACATTTTATAGCAAGTAATAACTACGTTTTAAAAGTGTAAGTATTTATTTATGTGTCAGGATAATACTTCAAAATAATATAATTTTTATCTGTTATGTTATTTGTCAGAAGTTTTTTGATATTTTATGATTTAGATGGAGATTGGCCCTTTTAATGAATTCGGTATGGGAGATAGTACCACTTACGCCTCATTTTTTTTAGAAGCTGGATAATGGGATAACTGGAAGAAGATTAAAACTAAGTCTTCTTTAAATTTGTAAACTTAAATTTATTTAAACATTAAAAATACAAAAAAATTAATGCACTTGCGTATCATAAACTACAAATTAACTAGAAAAAGTACATATACACTTACTAAACTAACTGTCACTGGTATACCCCAAGAACACACATTAGACATTACAGCCAACATTGATAAACGTCTAATGAAAAAATGCGTGAATATTAGATAATTTAAATTTTAAAGACAAACGAATTGCATTAATCTAACAAAATGAAAATGTTCCCAAACATTTCAGCCACTTAACCAAAAAAAAAAAAAATTAAAATTCATCTTCTAAGGCAGGAAAATCTTCAGGATTAAGATCAGATGAACGTTTAAGATTTTGAAAAAATTGTTTATTGTAATCACTGACCTAAGGTAAAAGTTCCATTAAGTGATCGTGTTTTTTCATTAGAAGTTTATCATCAATGTTGGCTGTAAATGTCTGTGTGTTTTTGGAGTATACCAGTGAATGTTAGTTTTATAAGTGTACAAGTACTTTTTCTAGTTAATTTATAGATTATGATATGCAAGTGCATTAATTTTTTTGTATTTTTAATGTTTAAATAAATTTAAATTTACAAATTTAAAGAAGACTTACTTTTAATCTTCTTCCAGTCATATTTTAAAATATAAAATATAACATTTTGTATTTTATATTTTATATTTTTAAAGTGCGGTTATATTTTAGTAAGGGCCAATCTACATTTACTCTGTCGATAAAAATTGCGTTAATATGGGCAATATCCACACTTTATGGGCATTGGCCTTTCTAGTGAAGAATCAGTAATTTTGGGTGGGCTCTATGTTTACTTTGGCCATTTTAATTCTAAACTACTTTGGAGATAAGCCCTACACTGGCAATGATATATCAGAAAGCATTAACACTAGGAGATTGGCCTTTTTTTATTGGTAGTATTTAACTGGGACATTTTAGTGATGGTTATATCTCAAAAGCGGCAAAAATGGAAATTGGCTGTTTTAATACTTAGGTCCAGATACATATTCTTTACTTTTTGTATTCAATAAATCAAAACGTATGTACTGGCTATTAATAATGATATTAATAATTACTTAATCTTTAATAATTTATTTTCGGTAAAAAAATTACTATAATTTCAAATTGTTACACAAAGAGTTAATTGCATATAGTTCATTTATGATAGAAATAGATTATATTATTTATTATTTACATTATCTGAAATTGTTAGTGCGGACCTGACTGATAAAATAATTTCAGGTACTTGATGACTTCCATTCTTTTAACATTAATAAAAAAAGAAAGAAAGTTCTAGAAGACAATTGAACAATAATATTAGAAAATTAGATGGATATTTTATAAAGCACTACAGGCTGGCCATATGTACGTATTAATTATGATCACACGAAATTTTAGCTTGAGTTATTTTGGATTGCTGAATTTTAAATGACAAAGATTTTAGTCTTCTAGAATTATCTATTATTTTTTTCGTTAGATTCACATTCACATATAGAGTTATACTATAGTGTATATTACACTAAGATATAAAAATACCCAATATTATACTATAAAATCACAAACCTGACTTTAAATTTCTTGTATGTTTAATGAACTGCTCTATATTAAATATTACAACTTGTGGTGCTAGATCGATTAAAACAGAAAAACTGTTTTTTTTTTTTAATTTAGTCGACATTTCGTTATATTTATATATTTTTATATTATTAGAATCCTGAAGACATACATAACGAAACGTCGATTATATTAAAAAAAGTAGTTTTTCTGCTTAGTTGTAATATTTTAAAATTGAGCTGACGTATTTTTTTTTGTTATCAATAAATAGATAAATAATGTATTTGACTATCATTTCAATTTAAAGGTAATTTGTTATTATGTTGTTCATATAAAATTTTAAGAACTTAAATATTTAAATTTGTTCATATTTTTAAGAAATTTTGAGTTTTTTTTTTTGAGAAAGTATGACATTAATTGAAACTGGACTAGAGAATACAGTTATTTGACTTAATTTTATTCTCTATTTGGACAATAGTTTTTCTGTAAATGTAAAATGTTTAGTATAAATCATAGATTAAGTTTATATAATTTATGTAAGCAAGGGCGGCGTATCGCGGGGCACGCTCCTCCCCCGCTTTCTAGGTTTTATAAAATATGTAACTGTAATTTTGCTAATGAAATTCATCAAAGGTCGTCGAATGGTCAGACACTCGTTCCGTATACACCAATTTTGACAGTGACGAAATAAAGAATATATGTTTTTAATTTGCCATTACTTAATAAGAATATGGTAAGTATTAATACTGGGAGAAGTAATACATTTTTTTCTTCAGATTCCTTATTTTTGATTAGTTAGTGTTTCGCATATAATATTCAGCAAATTTGTGACTAGTATACTCGCCCGATTTGAATTCTCTCGATTTCATATAACCCCTGTCAAAAATTCATAGATATATAACATGAATATATCTATACATCATTTAAGTAAAACAAGTGATCAAAATAACGATGCAAATAAGTTATAAATATGCCAAAAATTAAAAAAGATACGATGCGACTGCCCAAACTTGACCGATGTTTCGGGTATTTCAAATTTTGTGTAAAATGTTGGGCCCTCTTTTCTTGACCACGCGCCTCTCTTGTAGGTAAGAACAATACACAAAGATCATCCTTGAGTATTTATGATATTTTTTACTAATGCTACCTACCAATGTAAAATTCAGTTCAAACTTATTTGCAATATAAAAAACGTCGGGGCGTTTGATCCCTTTACCACCATCAAAGGTGCTGGCGTTTTTACGTTACAAATTGCAAATAAGTTTGAAATAAACTTTAGTAATGTGATATTTCTTTTAAGTTTTTGTATGTGAATCCATTACATATTTAATAAATATTTTTGTATGTTTTCGTTTAAGTTTATTAAGAAATTCATAGCTCCATCCCCACAAATTTGTGACTTTCTAATTTAAGTTTTTATGCCTCTCCTATTCTACACAATAATAAAATGATACAATTTAGCTCTATTTTTAAAGTAGTCCACTTATTTTTAAGTAAGTGCTTATTATTTTCCAAATGTGTTTTTGTTTTATAGAAATTAAATAATAAAGAATTAATTTTAAAAAAATATCTATGTAGGTACCTCAGTGCGTCCCTGGATTGTCTGTCCAAGAACGATTTTTTACTTTCTTATACTTACCTAATATAAGGAAGTATATAATCATGATTTTTTTCGAGCTCGAGATTTTGATTAATATATATGTTTTGAATACTCCTGAATCCATTGTAACTATTTTTCGAATAATGTCTGTTGGTTTGTGTGTGTGTGCGTGCGTGCGTGTGGGTGTGGGCGCGCGTGCGTGAGTGCGCGTGTGCGTGTGTGTGTGCGTGTGCGTGTGTGTGTGCGCCGTGCGTGCGTTTGTGCGTACGTACGTGCGTGCGTGTGTGTGTATCCGCACTAACTCAAAAAAATACTAATGGGAGAATTTCCAGATTTAACAATTAATTAGTTTTGTACACATTTAACTTCATAAAATGAGGTTAGGATAAATTTGGCAATTTGACATTTGAAATGTTTAATTTAGCTACAAAAATGTCAATATGTCAATAAGAAGAAATTATTAAAAAAATATGATGTGAATTATTGTTGACTGTATCGAAGGACACTAATAATTAATTATTTAAAATTGTTAATGAAACCTGTCAAGGTACGCCTTTAAATATTGAAGTAAGGCAAGAATTAAATTAGAATGATTTTTAATTTATCAGGATGATATACACTGGGTATAAGAAAGTTATGTGCTGTCCACATGAGATTTTCTTATCTTACGTTTTAGAAAAAAAATTCCGAAGAAAAATAGAATTCAAAATTTGGTGGTAATATCTCAATTTCCTGATTATCATGCACTCAGGTTACTAACTGTAGGAAATTGAAACTTATTACTTATTAGGAAAATTGATAAAAGTCAGTATGAAAGCAAAACAATATAAAAAAATTAAATTTTCCATATTCAGGAAATCAAGATGTGGCCCTAGATCTGATATTTAAGACTATCTTGTTATTCTCAGAAACTTTTCTATTTGGCATTTTAATGTAAATTAAGAAACAAAGAAAGTTTCCTCTTTAGCAATTTTAATATTTTTTTGTTTTTCTGGTCACCTTGTACATCTAATTGTAATTTTGGTAATGATAGGAATCGAATTTATTTGAGAAACAAAATTTCTTTTTCCTTGGCTTTTTTTTTCTAAAACGTATGAAACAATTCTCTCTTTAAGAGACAATCTTGGGACACACTATATCATTTCCTACTCTACATGCACGTAGAGGATATTCTACCATAAGCTCATACGGTTGCAAGTTTCTGTAATCATACTAAAAACTGTATTTTTCGTCCTTGTGTCCATAAATAACTACTTCATTTTAAAGTTTTATCATTTACAAAGTCGTTTTTTCTTTAATTTAGTTTCGTTTTTTCCTTTTTATCCATTATTCATATTTATTATATTTTCAAGGTTTAATTTTACAATGCTATAAACTTAATCAATAATCTTACTTATTCTTTTTTTTAAGTTATCTTTGACCACGTCCGGTTACAAATAAAGTAATACCAAGCTGCTTTGTGGTTTATAATCATGCATTTGTATAACGAAATTCCCTAATAGTAAATGTTTTTAGTTTTCCTACAAATAACATAATGTTATAGTTTAGTTTTCAGTTAAAGCGAAAGTAGAGGTATTCGAATGCTTTATTTCATTAGACATTGTTTTAATGTCTTAAATACTTTAATCTTTGAATTTCAATTTGATATATTGGGATTAAGCCTTGCTTGGCTTGAAACTAATTTTAAGTATATTTCAATTTTTTCCAACACACGGAGATCATGACAGATAACATGACACCTAATAAAAAAAAAATTTCGTCAAGTAAAGTTAAGGAACTTTACGTTCTTAATACTGCAAAATGTTATTAAGAAAACTTGTTCAGAATGTAATATTATAGCTCTATGCAAAATTTCAGGAAGATCAGCCTATTTGATGAAACCGATAAAATAAGTAGCCTCCATTTGATTCACGCAATTTTCTTATTTAAAAATGCTTAATCATAATGCAAAGTTATGCTACAATGTATCATCAACAATCGACCTTCTAAATAAAAAATTTCGTGACATTTCAGGATATGGGCAAAGGAAGAATAACGTAAATAACAGTTTGGCATGCTTTAAACTTTAGGAACCTTATTTTTACAACTGGAAATTAAATCAAGTAAATGTTATATTTTTTTAAAGTAGTTTTTTAATTTTAATTTGCTACACCTCTAGCGTGCGTGTGTGACTATTGGTACGGCCGGACATGTAACATATTGTGTAGGCGCCGAGTTATATTCTTCATAATTTATCAAATAATTTTGATTTTTGAATGAATTTGATTTAATTTTTTTTTGTGTGGTATTCTTTTCGTCGAGTAAAGTCTGCGATATTGCTTTCAGTACACATGGCAGCACAAGTAAGTTCTCAAAATAAGGTCTGGTGGGAGTCATACCCAAGGACCCTATTGAAATTTGTACTATAACCCACGTGAATTGATGTATGAAATTTCAAAATCTAAGAGTAAAACAAGTAACAGTCAATTCTAGCTATGAAAGCAGATATTTAACCGTAATTACACATTTTTTTTATTCTGTGCTAATAATTATTTTGTGTTATAATTTTATGTCTGTCGATAAGTGACGTAACAATACTTTCATAAAGCTAGTAAACAATCAAAAAAGATTATACATATTTTTTAAACTTTATCCTTTATTTTAGGGCAGTATTAAATTTGTTTTTAGGATCGGATTAAGGTGTTTAATAGTTAAAATTTTTATTTCCTCTTTCAGAAGTATACATATACAATGCACATTATAAATACTTTCATTTGAAATACTTAAAGTTCAGCTGAATAAGATTTGCAGGAAACAATTACTCAGCGGACAAAAGCCGTGACCTGCATTGAATTAAACCTGCAAATCTTGTTTGGTAGCTAAGATCATTTGTCAATTCCTCACTGAACATAGACTTTTTATGTTCTCGTCAGTAAACTATAAAATAATGGAAAAGACAAATAATAATAGCAAACCAGGCTAGCCTAAAGCAAACTAAGCAAAACAGACATAGTGAGTGATAAGTATATCCCTCTGGTGGTCAGTGCTACTACCAGTCAGACATCACTGATGTCTAAGTGACTGATAGCGACCTGCAAAGCAGGTACCAAGAGCTTCAACCTCTAACCCTTGTGGGCTAAACTATATACTGAATAAGATTTGCAGGAAACAACTACTCAGCGGACAAAAGCCCCAACCTGCATTGAATTAAACCTGCAAATCTTGTTTGGTAGCTAAGATCATTTGTCAATTCCTCACTAGACATAGACCGGTTTCGAACTTTCATGTTCTCGTCAGTATGCCATATGTAATGGAAAAGACAAATAATATTAATAAACCAGGCTAGCCTATAGCAGACTAAGCAAAACAGACATAGTGAGTGATAACTGTATCCCTCTAGTGGTCAGTGGTCCTACCAGTCAGACATCACTTATGTCTTAGTGACTGATAGTGACCTGCAAAGCAGGTACCAAGAGCTTCGACCAGAGGTACATACTTGTCACTCACTATATCTGTTTTGCTTAGTCTGCTTTAGGCTAGCCTGATTTGCTATTATTATTTGTCTTTTCCATTACTTATGACATACTGGCGAGAACATAAAAAGTTCGAAACCGGTCTATGTATAGTGAGGAATTGACAAATGATTTTAGCTACCAAACAAGATTTGCAGGTTTAATTCAATGCAAGTCGGAGCTTTTGTCCGCTGAGTAGTTGTTTCCTGGAAATCTTATTCAGTATATAGTTTAACTCACCAGGGTTATAGGTCGAAGCTCTTGGTACCTGCTTTGCAAGTCGCTATTTTTAATTTTCTGGACGAATCTCGACGAATTATGACGATACGCAAAATTTCAGACAGGAAAAATTTTCTGTCTGTGTGTCTGTGTGGTTCGCAATAGCAGCTATAGTTTTTGAGATAAAGCTTTCAAATTTCCGGAGGTGTTCCCCGCCAAAACCCCCCCCCCTCTTAAAAAAAAATATTTTTTTTTCCCCCCCCCCCCTTTTTTTTTCCCCCCAAACTAACTTTTTTTTTAACCCCCCAAAAAATTCCCTTTTTTTAACCCCCCCCCCCCCCCTTTTTCCCCCCCCCCCTGCCCCTTTTTCCCCCCCAAAAAATGTTTTTTTCCCCCCCCCCCCCCCCCCTTTTTTCCCCCCCCCCCCCCCCCCCCCCCCCCCCCCCCGGGGGGCCCCCCCCCCCCCCCCCTTGGGGGGGGGTTTTTTTTTTTCTCCCCCCCTCCCCCCCCCCCCCCCCCCCCCCCCCCCCACCCCCCCCCCCCCCCCCCCCCCCCCCCCCCCCCCCCCCCCCCCCCCCCCCCCCCCCCCCCTTTTTTTTTTCCCCCCCCCCCCTTTTCCCCCCCCCTCCCCCCCCTTTTGCCCCCCCCCCCCCTCCCCCCCCCCCCCCCCCCCCCCCCCCCCCCCCCCCCCCCCCCCCCCCCCCCCCCCCCCCCCCCCCCCCCCCTCTTTCCCCCCCCCCCCCCCCCCCCCCCCCCCCCCCCCCCCCCCCCCCCCCCCCCCCCCCCCCCCCCCCCCCCCCCTTCCCCCCCCCCCCCCCCCCCCCCCCCCCCCCCCCCCCCCCCCCCCCCCCCCCCCCTTTTTTTTTTTTTTTTTTTTTTTTTTCCCCCCCCCCCCCCCCCCCCCCCCCCTTTCGTCCCTCCCCCCCCCCCCCCCCCCCTTTTTTTTTTTTCCCCCCCCCCCCTTTTTTTGTTTTTTTTCTCCCCCCCCCCCCCCCCCCCCCCCCCCCCCCCCCCCCCCCCCCTTTTTTTTTTTTTTTTTTTTTTTTTTTCCCCCCCCCCCCCCCCCCCCCCCCCCCCCCCCCCCCCCCCCCCCCCCCCCCCCCCCCCCCCCTTTTTTTTTTTCCCCCCCCCCCCCCCTCCCTTTCCCCCCCCCCCCCCCCCCCCCCCCCCCCCCCCCCCCCCCTTCCCTCCCCCCCCCCCCCCCCCCCCCCCCCTTTTTTTTTTTTTTTTTTTTTTTTTTTTTTTTTTTTTTTTTTTTTTCCCCCCCCCCCCCCCCCTTTTTTTTTTTTTTTTTTTTTTTTTTCTTCCCCCCCGCCTATAGAAAAAAAGTTTTAAATAAAAGTTTTGTTAAAATGCTATCAAAAGTACAGTAGCGTGCAGATTTCAGGGGATACAAAAAATAATATATTTTTTTAAATAGAATACCCTGTATATTATTAAATTTTTGGAATGATCCTTTATTCCTGATTTCAAAAATATACCATATATTACCCCTACCGTGTACAGTTTTTTAGTTATTAAACGTCAAATATCTTAGTTAAACTAGTTACTGTAAATATGGAAAAGTTAACATTATTAAAGTGAGCTATGAAAATGGCAACTATTCTTTGATAAGTGACATTTATTTAATGAAATAATCAAAATGATTTACAGTGAGGAAAAAAACCAAATATTTATACAAAATAGATAACAAAAATTTATTTAGGAAATTTAAATATAAATAAATGATCTCATAAAAGATGTTCGATGTGTCCCCCATTAATGTCAATGCATAATTGATAACGTCTTCTTATATTTATAATTCCACCGGAAATGGCTTCATTATTTATATTCAGATTGTTTATTACAAGCCGAATCCTGTCTTTAATGACTTGAAAACTATTATTATTATTGTTATTGACAATGTCTTTTAGAAATCCCCAAAAAAATGAATCCATAGGGGTCAAATCCGGACTGTTAGGTGGCCATTTAATAGGTCCATTATTCCCTATCCATATTGGAAATACATTATTCAAATGATCTCGAACGGGTAGGAAACTATGCGGAGTTGCCTCATCCTGCATCCAAATCATATCAAATTCGACCAGAAATTCTGCAAAAGAATATTTTCTGCTTCTGGGAATTATTTCCAGACAGGTAACTTCAGTTAAAGTATAATCATAAAATATAGGCCCAACAATTTGGTTTCTGAAAATTCCACACCAAACGCTAACAGTATACCTTCCTAATTTTTTATTTGTTTTACCTATCTTTTTCTGTTGTTCTTGTTTTCCCACGACCTTCGATTTTTCGTATTAAAAACTCCTGCCGTAGAAAAGGATGATTCATCAGTCCATAATATTTTCGTAAAAAAGTCGGGATCTTCATCTAACTTTTGAATCATCTGGCGGCAAAAGTCCAGTCTTTTGCTTTTATGAGCCTTTGTTAAAACTTGTACAGGTAAAATTTTATATGGTCTGTAGCTGTTATTTTTTAATGTACGTTGGATTTGGAATAACTTTTACCTAATTGATCGACTGCATTATTTATACTACATTCAGAATTTTCTAAAAAATAATACAATGTTTCAAAAAAGTCTGTTTGCGAATAAATATGGATGGGCTTACCTTCAAATGGAAGCAGTATATTTAGCTGTTCTTCCTGGTTTGCTTCGACTACACGCTTTTTCCCACTAAAACTGGAGATATTATTCATCATTCGATAAATATTTTTGAACGTATTTTCTGATGGTGTTGGAAGATTTGGGTACAACACCCTATATGATCTTTTTGCTGCACGTTTATTTTTGTTATTTTGTACATAACAAGTAAATATTTGGACTTTTTCTTCCTCACTGTAAACCATTTTGATTATTTCATTAAAGAAATGTCACTTATCAAACATAAATAGTTGTCATTTTCATAGCTCACTTTAATAATGTTAACTTTTTCATATTTACGTAATGAGGGTTACCGCGCTTGAATTCATCACGAGAGGTGCTAGTGTACGGAAAGGTCAATGTCATTAAACGTTAATGTTTACTATGACTTTTTAAAGCTAGTTTTTAGTAATTTTTATAAAAATTAGCTGAAAAACATTTAACACAATGATGACAGAAGGGGAATGTAGTAATTTACTTGTTCAGTACTTATCAGAAGTGTCTTATGTCATTAAAGTTAGGTTATATCAAGAATGCGTATGATGAAAACAACGAATGTACATGATTATTACTCACGATTTTCTATAGTAGACTCCTTTGGTAACGCATAATCGTCAGGATTAAAACGTTTCTTACAAACACAAGAATATTTCGAAGGAGTAAAGTTATCTCTATCAACCACTCTCTTAGGCGAGTTATGGCTTTCGGGAGCATATGTCCGCCTTTTGTTTCCGAACAAAATGGAACTACACAACACTGAGGCACAATTATCAAGGTTTTTTATTTGCTGGTGTACGAAATAATTATAATAAAACACTATAAACTTTTCCCGCGCCTAACAATAACTTTTGACACGACCTTACTCAACCAGTGGCGCCAACTGGTGAGCCTGAAAACGTTAGCCCTCATTAGTTTAACTAAGATATTCGACATTTAATAACTCAAAAACGATATATGGTAGGGGTAACATATGGGTATATTTTTGAAATCAGGAACAAAGGATCATTCCAAAAATTTGATAATATACAGGGTATCCCATTTAAAAAAATATATTATTTTTTTGTAACCCCCTGAAATCTCCACGCTACTATACGGTTGATAGCATTTTAACAAAACTCAGTCATAACCACACAACTTTTATTTAAAACTTTTTTTCTATAGGCAATAATAACGATGATAAGGGGTGGGTAATTTATAATGGATAACCTTGTACAACTATGTAATTGTAAGTAAGGTATAAACGAATGAGTTTTTTGCTTTGAAATATGACGGTATAGTAATTAAAAAGATAGTCAACATAGCAAACTTTAAGTTGTTACAATTAATTATTTTATTACAAACGAATTCAAGGTTCACGATGTGTAGTTATGTTATACATCATACATATGTAAGTCGTACATTATTATGTATATAATAGTAATTATTGTGAATTGCCGTTATCCTAAAATTGTTGTAACATTTTAACTATTTCCAGAATTGTACGTCTCGAGCCTTCAAAACACGTTTCTTTCTGTTGACGATGAAACAGCATAAAAAAACATTTAGAATTGATTTCAGAAATAATTTTTAATAAAAATCATCGGTCTGGAATTATACTGTCCGCAAAACTGTTTGTTGTATTATATGTTGAACATTTATAGTAAAGAAACTCGATAAAGATCTCACCTTGATATGCTATCAAAACAGGCTACTTGATGGTTTTTAATTTATTTGTGATTCTGCCCGCAGCAATGACTTTAAAACTGAGCAATTTGCTTAAAACGTTTAATAGATTTAATCCTGTTAACTACCGAAATGTTACACATTATTACTTAATTGATGAACATATTTTTGGACTAACAGGTGAACAAATCCAAGTAAGTATTTAACAAGTGTTTTTTAAATAACGTCCTAGGTATATAATACTTTATTAGATTTGTTTATATGATGTAAAAATTTATAACCATAATTAGCTTAGGGACACAGTTTTCAATTTCGCCCAAAACGAATTAGCACCATTGGCACATGAAATTGATGAGAAGAATAAATTTGCCGATTTAAGAAACTTTTGGAGAAAACTCGGAGATTTAGGAACCTTAGGTAAGTAAACAATTTTGATAGTTTTTTATGGTACCTAACATACAAAATATATGAACTTTGACACCTCGGTAAAATAAGTAAAATGAATATAAAATTAATACTATATTGTAGTATTGTACAACAAAATAATAATTAATAATTTATGGAATAATTTGTGGAATGTGTATATTAAAAAAAATGATATTTTTTTTTTGAATGACGCATTTTATGTATGAATGTATTAATATTATATTAATCAATTTATTTTGAAGAAAAACACTGATTTTAGATGTTTCAAAAATGTATTTCGATACACTCTACATATGTTTCGGCTTAGATTTTTCTCAAGAGCACTGCAGATGAATACTAAAACTATGAGGGCGATTATTCTAATATTTATGCAATAACACCTAATCAGGTTAAATTACAGCCATTTCCAGGGTAACAAAACTACTCAGAATATAATTCAATGGGGAGATCTTAATATCAATTATAATAATAATAATAATAATAATAATAATAATAATATTTATTCACCAATATAAAAGATACATAATAATATACATTTGGCAAGTCACTAATTTAAAAAAATAAAGTAAAAAGAAAAAAACAAGAATATTAACAATAACAATATATAACAATGTCAATTTAACACAATGTCAGTAAAACAGTATACAAATTAAAATACTTAATACATAAAATAAAATTAATGTCAGTATATAAGGCAATATACAGATTAAGTAACAGTAATAAATAAAATGAGATAAGGATATATGCACCTAATATTGAAATAGTCATTTTAATTTAAAATAAATAAGTTAAATGAAGTAGAATCATAGATGGACTTTAATAAATAATCGAATTTTATAATTTACAAGCTATTTTTGTCAAGGAACTCATTTATTGAATAGAAACCATTTTTTAATAATAATGTTTTGATTTCTTTTTTTAAATTTTTGAGGAGGAAGATCCCTTAAATCATTTGACAAGTTATTAAACAGCACAACAGAGTTATAATATGGTGAATCTTTGAAAGTTGTTGTGCTATGGATAGGAATTAACAGTTTATCACCTTGCCTTGTACTATATAGATGTGTTTCATTTAAACTAGGGAATAGATGGGGATTGTTTTTAACAAATAATAAACATTTGTATATATAAATACAAGGACAACTCTCTCTATAATTCATATTAAATAGTAAACGTAGTATTCGTTTTTCGATAATGAATGCTTACTCCAAGCTAGTATATTAAAAGAGATATGTGAGAAGGTCAGTGCATAATAAACATTTAACAAACCAGATTCATTAAGGGTATCTTTCATTTGTAATATTGCGTAATAGCTTTTATTTAACTGTTTACATACATGATCAATCTGAGACTTCCAAGTTAACTTATTATCGATATAGGTTCCCAAGAACTTAGTGCCATCAGCGAACAGAAAATTTTCTAACATTATTGGCCTTCTTATATTAAAGTTTACAAACACAGTCTTAGTGTCATTTAGCATAAGTTTATTGCGATCACACCACGCTTTCATATCATCAATTACTGAGTGTATTTTACATTGCAGTACGTCTAACGTCATAGCAGAGACAGTTACTGTTGTATCATCTGCATACATAATAGTAGAACCATCACTTATATAATGTGGTAAATCATTTATATATAGCATGAATAATAATGGTCCCAGTATTGAGCCTTGTGGGACTCCCAAATTTATGTCATATGTTTCTGACTCAGCATTATTACATTTTACCACAAGTTTACGCTCATGCATGTAAAACTCAATTTTAATAAGTTTCCCCTGATGCCAATATTTGCCAGCTTGACTGAGAGCATATCCTTATTCACCGTATCAAATGCCTTTGATAAGTCGAAGAATAAGGATACAACATATTTGCCCTCATCAAGTTTCTTGTAGGTTTGATTTAGGATTTGATAAGATGCAGTTTCAATCGATTTCCCTGCCCTGAAACCATGCTGATATGTTGATAGTATCTTTCTCGCTTCGACAAAAGACCCTATTCTAATAGCCACAATTTTTTCAATTAATTTCGACAGAACACTTAAGAGTGATATTTGACGGTAGTTTTCAATATCATTTGTCTCACCTTTTTTTGTGGACAGGTATTACACAAGCCTTTTTTAAAATGCTGGGAAACACTCCTTGTTCGAGTGATAAATTAATTAAAAATAGTAGGGGATCAATTATTTCATTAATAATATTTTTAAGAACTTGAGCGGTTAATTCATCGAAACCGGATGACTTTTTATTTTTTAGATTTTTAACAACATCTAACAATTCATTTTTAGAAATGGATGAAACAAATATTGACTGCTCGATATAGTTCGATGTAGTACAGGGCAATGACATATTATATCCAAAGTATTTATTCATTTTGTCATTTGCAGCAGATACAAAATGCTTTCCAAAGAGTTCAGCCACATTTATACCAATTATTACATTGTTATTTACATTTAAGGTTAATTCTTTATTTTGATTTTTTCCACTTTTATTTCTACCTAAGTTATTATTTATGATGTTCCAAGTTTCTTTAGTTTTGTTTTCAGCTGTACTTATTTTTTTACTATAATAATTTTTCTTTGCCGAAATTATGTTTCTTTTATACTCTTTTTTTCTATTTATGTATATTAATACTGAATCAGGAACATCAGAATTTACCATTTCCAGAAATAAAATTTTTAGGGCTTTGCTCTCAGTTACTATCTCTTGTGTTAGCCATCCTTTATCTAATTTATTTACTTTACTATGTTTGATACATTTGTAAGGACAGCTAACATCAAGGCACCACAGTAAAGATTGAATAAAATGATTGAAGGCTATATCCATTTCTAAGTAATAAATATTCCAGTTTATAGTTTTTAGGTGATAAATTGTTTTCATTTATTAATCTCTTATCTGATGGTATACTAGTATTTTCAATTTTATCATTTGTGTCCATACACTCATATGATAATACGAGAGCATAGTGATCACCAAGTGCTGGGTTTATAACATTTACATTGTAAGTTTGCAGGGGTAAATTTGTAACCATGTAATCAATACATTTTGAGCTGATATGTCCCCTTATATCTTTAAAAACTCTGGTTGGTTCGTAAACAGTCGAAATTAAATCAAAAGCCTCAAACAAGTCACATACTAACTTTTTATCAGCAGAATCTGTTAGGTAATCAATATTTAAGTCTCCACAAAGAATAACAGAAGAACATTTTTTAGATGCAAGTTTTAAGGCCTCACATACATTTTTTAAGAATAAATTTATGTTTCCATTTGGAGGTCTATATAAATTAATTACAATAATTTTTTTATTTGAAATAACAATGGAAATTGCACACATTTCTATGTGACATTCAACAGAAAGATCATTAATTTTTCTAATATCATATGAACAGATATTATCTTTTACTAATATTAAGGATCCACCATGAATGTGATTTATACGAGAAAAATGGCTTTTTAGAATATAATTTGAAAAAAATATGTTTCTCATATTTTCGCCCATTACCCAATGTTCCGTGATGCACAGAATGTCTAAATTATTTTCTTTTACAAAGATGTTAAACTCGTTTAACTTATTTGTTATGCATTGTATATTTACATGTAGTATTCTGAGAGCCTCTTCATTTATCTCTGTAAGACTACAGATAGGTCTGGATCTAAAAAATGTGATGTTTCGCTAGAAGCTGAATCGGAAATATCTAGAATTACATTTGGCACTGAGTCACGTAATGCTTCTGTTGTAGCAGGAGGATTGAGATTTCTACTAATAGGTACAAATGTCAAGTTTTTCACTTGATACTTCGACTTGTATATAGCATTTTTTATATATAGTGCAGCCAGTGTACGGCTGTTTTTTTTTTGAACTTAGCACTATTGTTAATTTCCACATAAGATATACATCCTTCGACACAGTTATTAAATTTTGATAAAAAGTAATTTACTTGCAGTTATATCTAAAGGTGCAATTATTTTTTGTCCTATTATTACCATAGGGAACTGAAGCAACTAATATATTTGTATGGGAACACAACTTAAGTTTATTACAAATAAATCGAAAGCTGGGAAATTTGTTATTATGGATGTCATTGGATGCAGCAATTCCAATGACATAATCTTCAAGCGTAAAATTTTTTGTTAGGTTTTCAATATTTTCTGTTACCTGATGTAACATGGCACCAGGTTAAATAATGGAAGTTATTTCATATAGGTGAGAATCAAAATATTTATTTATTAGTCTATTTATGTGTCTACCAACTTCATCCACTAATAAAAGAATACGCTTTTTGCTATTGTCTAGATCTTCAATTTTTTCAACATTGTAATTCTCTGCTTTGACGCTTCGGTTCTTTATTTTTACAGGAAGAGTGTATTCCAGTACTGTCTCAGGCAATGATGGAGTATTTTTATTACAAATTCTTGCGTCGTTATTTTGATTATTTGTATGCTCATTGGTTGATTGCATAGTATTTGAACTCGTTATATTTTCGTTTCCTCTAAGTTTTATAACTTTATTGTCTATTATTTTTATCTTCTTTTTTTGTCATAGTATTTATGAAATGGTTATTTACTAGCACTGTATTTTCTTTGTTTTTTTCTTTTAGGCAATTTAATTCATCTTGGATTATTTTATTGTTTTCCTTAAGATGTTCGAGTTTTTCCCTCATTTTCATGTTAATTTTGTTCAATTTTTTTATATCATTTTCATAAGCACATAGTTTTTCGAGATCAAAAACAAGTTCGTTTTCCAATGCACCATTTTTTTTGAGTTAGTTCGTCAAGTTTTGTTCGTAAACTTTTCATAGTTATTTTATTTTCATTGATTTCAGTCAGAAAACTTTGTTCAGTATCGAGTACCTCCTCCTCAAAGACTTGTGTTTTTCTTTTTAATTTGCTTATGAACTTATCCTTTTCTTCTACTTCTATTTTTAGATTGTTTATTTCTGAGTATAATTCATTTATTTTGTCTTCTTCATCATTTGCTTTTTCTGCACAAGATTTAGAGCAGTATATTTTTAACTTATCTAATTTGATGATATCTGGTTTTCTGTCCCAACAACTTTTGTGGAAGATGTTGTTAGTTGCAAAACACGCAGTAATAATTATTTAGATCTTTTTTACAGCACTTGAATTTTGCATTCATTTTTATGTTATGAAGTCCGGTCCTGTCTATTTTTTTTCAAGGTCTAGCACTAATAGAGTATTTATCTTTATTACAGTATTTTTTGTTTAGCATCAAAAATTGACTTTGTTTTTTGTATGAAGACAAAACACCAATGTATTTAAATCAGTTATTAAGTTACTAAAATTATATCCAGTAAATGTTTATAATTTGAGCACATTTTATTAACATTAGCTACGTTTTCTCTTAAGTCTCTTCTTTCTGAACAGTTTGATATAAAACAATCAAAATAAAGTACAATTTAAAGCACTAGGAAACCAAGATTTTAAAGGAGCATCCACACACACTTTATCTACTTATCAATATCAAACTATAGGTGTGTTTATGAAATTTAGTTGGTCATTGGTAGTACAAGGTACAAGGATTGTTTTTACGGGATTTTCTTATTTCTAGTTGTTCAAAGAAGGTTTAATCGTTTTCCTTTTCTTTCTGTATGAATTAAATTTATATTCTCTGTGTCGATAAAATGATTATTTTCAATGCAATGAGTTGACATTCCTGTATTTTTATTGTTATTTAAAATTGATTTTTTTGTGTTTATTTACCCTATTAGCTATACTTCTATCACTCTGGCCAATATAGACCGTGTTGCAATCCTTACATTTAATTTCATATACACCCGATTTGTTAAGTTTATTTTTTCTTTATTGTTGACCAAAATGCTTCCTAAGTTTGTTTGGTCAACAATAAAGAAAAAAATAAGTAAACCTAACAAATCGGGTGTATATGAAATTAAATGTAAGGATTGCAACGTGGTCTATATTAGCCAGAGTAGTAGAAGTATAGCTAATAGGGTAAATGAACACAAAAAATCAATTTTAAATAAAAATGAATATACAGGAATGTCAACTCATTGCATCATTTTAACGAGAATATAAATTTAATTCATACAGAAAGAAAAGGAAAACGATTAAACCTTCTTGAACAACTAGAAATAAGAAAATCCCTTAAAAATAATCCGTGTACCACCAATGACTAACTAAATTTCATAAACACACCTATAATACATAAGGTATTAAGAATTCCCCATTGAATTATATTCCGAGTAGGTAGGTATTTAGTTTTATTACCCTGAAAATGTCTGTAATTTAACCTGATTAGGTGTTATTGCATAAATATTAGAATAATCGTCCTCATAGCTTTAGTATTCACAAAGGTATTCATCTGTAAAGCTTTTAAGAAAGGCCTAACAAGCCGAAACGTATGTAGAGTGTATCGAAATAGGTTTTTGAAACATCTAAAAGCAGTGTTTTTCCTCAAAATAATTAGGTATTTTCAAGATGTTTCACGAGGAACTTACCATATATTCTATCCAGTGTATTAATCGATTTATTTGAAATAATACTAATAGCTAACTATGATTTATTTGACTGCAGCCAGTAATATACTATGGCTTAATACTAATGGAAAATGCAAACTATAATAATCCACAAATAAATTATTATAGAGGATAAATAGAATAATATAGAGTGTGTGAAAAATACACGGCACTATTAAAAAAAATCCTAAGAGAAAAAAATTAAAAAACCTTGCCCAGTGTCCAGATCACATTAACATTATACTATTTATATTTGATTTTTGTGCTCATACCAAAAAACTGTCGTTTTGTGTTTTTGTAAGTTATTTATATGCAACTCATTAATATGGGACTCATAAAAAGTTTACAATAGTACTCTTCTCTTTATTTTAAATTTGCAAATTTCACAACATTCCACAAAAGAAAAAAACACCCCACCTTCGAAAGTCAGACTCCACACTGACGTTAACCACACGTTAAGAGAATCTGGAATTACATTCTAAATAACCAATAAATGCAACATTTTCTTTTGTTTCAGTTATCATCAACTTAGGATTTATTTATATAGTGATGGGAACTATCGAATGAGAACTATCGAATAACTCGATAGTTGGTACTTATTCGAATAATTCGATAGTTGAATTACGAATGAATGAATTTAAAAAAATGTTGATTTAAGAATGGAAGTTATGAATATGCATAGACGGAGACGGTCTTTATTCATAGATAAGAGACACAATTTATTATGTGATAGGAAAACAGTGTAAACAACAAAATAAACGGAAAACAAAACGCAACTGCCAACTAACTGATGATGGCATGTGACCACGAATTTCTTAATATACCTATATAATTTTAAAAAAATTCGTGCATGTGACTGATACAAGGCTATGTCCATTCTAATTCTAAAGACCCATTTTTTATGAGAGGTGAAACTCAGCAGCATTAATTAGTAAGTTTACAATATCATCCAGATGATGTTTTCTGGAAAAGTTATAATTGAAAGAATATTCGAATGAATTCGATAGTTGGAATCATTCATTCAGTAATTATTCGATAGTTGAAATCATTCTATATTGCCCATCACTATTTATATAAAGCCATTTTTCAGTATCCTTCTTCCTTCCTTCCTACCTAAGCATTTCTGGACGCACGTTCATAGCATCTCCCAATTATTGTCCCGTGTATTTTTCCAGCACCTTACTATATAAAAATTTACCATTCATGGTAAACATTTACTGGAGGCATTTTCTATGCTTATTTAATGAGAAGTGACGTTTTTGATTTTCAGTTTAGAAGAACTGCTGGATAATTCCAACATTGTAAGATTTCTTAGTTGCCATTAATAATAAAATAATTTGAGATTAATTATTTAATTAGAAATTAAAATTATTGTTGTGAAATAGATATCAAATGAAAACATTAGATATCTGCATTAAAAAATGTAACGCAATGTTTGGTATAAAGTACAACATAATGGTAATTACTAATTATTATAATTTTAATAATAGACGACTTTATTTAAAAAAGAAGTACCTACATATTACAACATTAAAATTATTCAAAACTGTGAGGTAATCCACAAGTATTAGTCACAGATGTTTTCTCAGTGGCATTGCACTTAACCTAAACTAATCTAATGATGAGTAAACTAGTATTCTGTCCAAAATTTAATTATAATGTATGTATATTACCATGTGAAATATTTAGTTTAAGTATGTGTGTATAGTATATTATCTACTTATTAAAAGTATAAGTATCAGAAAAATGGGAGAAAAGGAAAAACATTATATAGAAAATATTATAATTATATAAATAGTATTTTTTTTTACGAAGTATTTTACCAAGTATTTTTTTTTACCAAATAATAAATTATTATAATACAATTTTCTAATAGATAAATTTTAACACTTCGACGAATACTTGTGATTTGCTGGTGATTTAAATAATGTTGGAACATGTATTCCTAAAAACTCTACCCCGCACTTGAATTGTTGAGAAAAAATAATAAAATGTTATTTGTTTCGGGAGATTTTAATGAAAATTTTCATAAAATAAGCAAACAACGAACTGAAACGGCGATAAAATATTTTTATTTTCACCCACACACATAAATCCAGGAACTGGTACCGCTTTGACAATATTTTTACATACATAAACAATAACAATTTCCAAGCTATATAAATATGACTTTCATTATTTGATATTACGAAATTGGAATTTTATAGATAATATTATTATTATTAGTGACATAAAATTTTAAATATTCATCTACATCACTGAAAAATATTTCTATCGAAATCACGTATGAAAAAAAAGACACCAATTAATTTATAATTAACTGGTTTACCAATAATACATCACCGTTGCTGGATGAGAGTTCATTTTTAACTTCTACTCGATTTTATAAAATAATTCCCATAGAAGCAAATAAATTTATCTATGAAAATTAGATATGTGTGCAAGTGAGATTATCATGGTAATCATCTCAGCACAGTATCTGTGCCCTCAGCAAGCAATGTTGAAATGTAATAATAATAAAAGATAAATACATTGTTTTATTAACATTTCTAGGGCACCCTAAAAATTGCAAAGTTGCCTTTATGCCCTCATGTAATGTAGTTTAATTTGGCGGAACAATCAATTCACTTTTACCATAATAACACCTCATGAAGAATTTGATGCAATAAATTTGTTTAAAAATATGTTTTAGAAGGATGTAGTATACGATTTAAAAACATATATTTGTGAAGAAAATCTAGATACGTTTTGTGAACAACGTGATGTTTCATATTTAGTTTAAAAGTCTTATACTTCCAATGAGATAGTGTACATATCTCCGCCAAATATTTTTTTTTTTTGGATTTAATCCGCTGACTACTTACCTACTACGTTTTACCTACACTAAAACCAATGTTTTGTCTTACTGTATTTATGACAAAAAAACGGCATGGCTAAATTTTTTTATTTAATTGACAAAAGTGAGATTTCCAGTTTAATTGTTAATGCATTCTTTGAAATTTTGTTGTTGTGTATCAGGTAATTGTTTATTAGGTTGAAACATAATATTAAATGTTTTATTAACATTTAATATTGATTTATTAGCTGCAAACCAAATAGGTTATTAAGTATTTTTTTGTTATACTTATTTTTATTTATTAGTTCGTCCAGGTTACTGTGTTTTAATGTGATACTTGCTTCATCAGTAAACTAGAGAATTTCGCTCGTGGAAAATTACTACTACATCTTTTACATAAATTAAAATTAACGTTGATCCATGGACAGAACCTTAATGGACCGCATATTTGACATAATCAAGGTTTGACATTATTCTGTTTCTTTGTTCCCTTTCAATTGTTAACTCCACAGACATTGTGCGTTCACGTAAGTACTATTTAAATCAGTCATTAAATAATTTTTAGATTTTGTGATCGACGCAATCGGATGCCTTAACTAAGAAGTATTATACCTATCTCTTTATTTTCTAATATTTTATTTATATTACTTATTGGGTCCAAAGATGCTCCTGTTGTATTTTTTTTCATTTCGAAGGTCATACTGAGAATCTGAGAATATTCTTCTTTTTTCTAAGTATTTATTAATTTAATCCTTAACAACAGCTTCTAGAATTTTTAACATTACTGATAAAATGGAGATTGATTGTAATTCGACATTTGAGTTTTTTCCACATTTCTTAAACAAATGGTTTATTTATCGCATTTTTAAGACATTTCGGAAAAGTTCCTGTAATTAAAGATATATTAACTAGCTAAGTATATTCAAATCCCTTGAAAATAAATCTATACTCTTTGAAATATTTTCGAGAAAAATAAAATGTGCAATTTGATTTCAAATAAAGTCACGGTAAACGGTTGAACATATCTCAAAAATCGAGTGAGTTACCTTGGATTACTCTGTTATACATAACAATTGCGATGACTGTGATGAGATATTGCTTCTCTAATTGCTTTTCTATTACCATCTCAGTTCCTACACTTATTTCTTTTAGGAATAACTGTGGATAATGAATTTGGAGGTACGGGCGGTACATACATGGATCATGTTATTATTATGGAAGAAATATCAAGAGCTTGTTCGGCAATAGGTTTAAGTTATGCTGCTCACTCGAATCTTTGCGTGAATCAAATTCATCGAAATGGTACTGAAATCCAAAAAAAGAAATATTTACCAAAGGTAACGTTACCAAAACTTTTTCTACTGCAAAAAACACCATCATAGTGTTGCCTAATATTTATTTTATGCTAATTTCAAAACAACGTAAAATTGTCATTAATTTTAAATATCTTTTAGCTATGCTCTGGTGAACATATAGGAGCTTTGGCAATGTCTGAAGCACAATCAGGATCTGATGTAGTTTCTATGAAACTTAAAGCTGAAAAAAAGGCGATTATTACCTACTTAACGGCAATAAATTTTGGATTACAAATGGCCCAGATGCCGATGTATTAGTTGTGAGTATTACTATCTATTTTTCCTTTAAGGTATTGATATTAATTAATCAAAACGATGCGATGTAGTATGATTTCTAGAAAACTAAATATTATTCCCGACCAATTACAATTGCGTAAAGACAATTCCAGATTTATTGTCATTTTACAAATCCCATCTGTGCTTATTTAAGCACCGATACCCATTATTTGAAAATGTTAAGAAATTTTGGAAACAAGTTAAATTATAGTTTTTTCCCAAATACAACCAAGAAGTAGTAAACGACAGCGATGTTTCAGTATTTTAGTGTATTTGTGAATTTGTGAAAAGAAGAATATTGAAAAAATTACATTGTATACTTGGCTCTCGATAGTAGATATTTGTCATTTTCCATTATTTCTGAACTAAAGGCATATATAAAGCGGAAAATAAATGTATTGAGACATAAAACATGGTTTCATTCTTGTGAAATATGCTAGGCTAGGTGTATAGATTAATGAAAGATGGGATTTTCTCTAATTATTTAAATGTGAACAAACGTAATTATGTTTGCAATTTCCGTTTTCAGTATTCTGTATTACTCAAACATCACAAATGCAGTAAAGCATCTGGCTCACCCTTTCTGATCGTAATTTATCTAGATAAGTAGATGAAACTTTAATATCTTGTTGCACACATAGTGTGATGTTTACCTTTGTTATAAGTACTATTTAGTTTTTATTCCATATTATTTTTGAAATATTCTGAACATTATTAGGTTTTCTGGTAAAAGATAACATACATGCAATTCTTTTCTTCTGGAAAAGAATCTTGGAAACTTAGATAATTAATGTAACAGAGATTATATTTGATATAGTTTCAATCGCTGATACAATCATAATTTGTAGGTTTATGCAAAAACTAAATCAAATGTAAAAGCGCAGCATGGAATTTCTACCTTCATAATAGAAAGAGACTTCGATGGCTTTAAAACAGGAGAAAAATTGGACAAACTGGGAATGAGAGGGTCAAATACATGCGAACTTATCTTTGAAGATTGTAAAGTACCCAAAGAAAATTTATTGGGTTCCGAAAATAGGGGTGTTTATGTTCTTATGAGTGGCCTTGATTTAGAAAGGTTAATTTTAGCAGCAGGTCCTGTAGGTATCATGCAAGCCTGTTGCGATATTGGCTTCTCATATGCTCACGTGAGAAAACAGTTTAACAAGAGAATAGGAGAATTTCAGTTAATACAGGTAGGTTTGTCATTTTTGTTAAAAGTATGATTTAAGTAGGTAGGTACATGTGGATTCATTTAAAAATTACAGTTATGTTGAAAATTGTTAGTTAATAAAAGTCGGTACCCTTTTATAGAACTGCACACACTGGTAAATTTAAAGAGACGGATAGAGATGGATATAAAATTTATTTTTTTCTTCGATTTCTCTTTTACTAGCTAGGTCTAGACAGAGGCAAAATTCTCACTACCAGTTGTTATTTTTTTGTCACATTTGTCAAAACTCGCAACTTGTAATTACATGTTGACATCTCTTTAACTTGTGCCTTGCATTTGAAACGCGTATTTTCTCTAGATAAAAGTTCGTATTTTTTGATAAATAGGTAAACGTTCCAATTTGTTTTTTTTTGTTATCATCAATTTGATTGTAAACCAGTTCATAATGAGAGGGCTATAGAAATGATTCAAAATGGTTGAACTTATAATGAAGTTGCCCAAATCAAAATTGATGATCCATCATAGTGTTAGACGTCTAAGGCAGATCTGAGAATACGAGGTCAAGGCAGAAAACACCCAACCACGGCTGTAAATAATCGATTTATAGAGTTGGAAATACTCCGAAACATGTGTCAAGCGGCAGTTCAAACAAGAAACGTTCTGAAAGAAGTTCGTGAAATCAGCATAAGTGAGTGTACTTTCAGAAGAAGACACAAAGAAGTTGGTTTGAAGTCGTGTGCCAATAAAAAATTCAAAACTCCAGAGATGTCATCGAGTAACGCAACTAGACTTTGCTCGAGAACACCAGAATTGAAATTATGATCAATGGGGTCAAGTTTTATTCACAGATGAGAACCGTTTCTGCATAAATTTGATTAACGGTAGGGAAAGATTGTATCGAAGTCAAAGAAAACAAAATGCACAATTTAATTTTAGCTACTGTCTCTTTTGGTGGAGGCTTAGTTATGGCTCAGAGTTGGTAGTAATTGATGGCGGCGCTTTAAATGCAGATAGGTATGTTAGGGATATTCTGCAAGAACATGTGATACCTCATCGGAAAAAAAATTTGGTCCTAATGCAAGACAATGCTCGCCCGCAAGTCGCAAGTGGGTGCAACGAAAATGAATTGGTCATCATGTTCTCCGGCCCTGAATTCAATTGAACATGATACTTAAGCAGACGACTTAGGTCAAGAATTCCTGCTGTTCAAAGTACAGAAAAAGTGAGAGCTGCTTTAATTGAAGAATGGGAGAGTTTGCCTCAAGAAATGATTGACGGCGTCATCAGAAATATGGGAAGACGGATGACTGCAGTCATAAGGGCTCGTGAGGGAAACATACGTAATTGAAAAAGATAATGAGTATAAGTTTTCTTATTCATTAGATGGTTTTAAATTTTTCGGATGCAAAAACGATATTTTTTCTTATTTTTTTTTAACAGGCCTCAAAATGGCACAAGGGTTTTCGGAACAAACTGCAATTAGTTAGCTTAACTTACACTTTTAAGAAGTTCCGTAGGAATAAAAAAAAATGGACTATACCAGAGACGTAGGTCTGGGGGTAAAATGGCTGCCAGAGGCGTAGCTATTGAATGTTTATATAAGCTCGACTAATGAGAGCATTTACAAAAAATAATTAATTATATGTCAAAGCAATAAATAATATTCAAGATGGCCACCAAAGCGTTTGTTATTATAAGACTAAAATAGCCACTAGGGGTGTAGCTATTGAATGTTTATACAAGCTCGCCCAATGAGAGATTTAAAAAGCACATATTCGACCTTTCAGTCTGTCGAAGCAAATTTTTACACACCTCATCAAAACGGCATTATTTAGACTTCTATTTTAGTGTATGCTTGTACAAGATGTCTCAAAATTATGTTACAATTTTTATTTAAAATTACAGTAACGAGTTTTCTGCCTGTTAGATCATGTATGTTAACAATTGTTTTTGTATATAAATTATAATATAAATATTTCGGTTTAATACTAAAGGGTTCGCGGTATTATACGGGTTTAAGTAGAAAAAAATTATTCACATCGCGACTATATATTGCACAACATTGTAGTTCTTGATGATTCCGGGAAAAACTAGGACGTAGACACCTTCCGCAACTTGAAAATAAGACAGAAATTTACACAATATAAAGATAATAACATAATTTTTCGGAATAACGCTAGTAATGAAAGGATATGCATATAAAAATTATTATGACTATGGAGTAGAATTACAAACAATTTTTAGAATTTTATCCAATCGTTATTTAATTCAATTTTTATACTCTTTGTGCATGTGCCAGATGATATTCTAACGCTTCAGGCCATGTCTATGTCCATTTGTGTATAAGTAAGAGCTGTAAACACGCTTGACGTCATTAGCTGTTTATTTTTTCTCACGAACTAGATAATAAATAAAAATATCTGATGTGGCCAGCACATAACTTTCTTATAACAGTATATGTCATCCTGAACTAAAAAAATTATTCTATTTAATTATTCACTTACCTCAATTAAATTTTAATAGCGTACCTTGAAATGTTTTATGAAAATTTTTAAATAATTAATTATCAGCGTTATTCGATAAGGTCACTAATAATTCATGTTATATATTTTAATAATTTTTTGTTGTTGACATTAAATTAGACCTTTCAAACGTCAAACTGTTAAATTTATCCTAACCCCATTTTGTGAGACCAAATGTGTAAAATATTTTAGTTTACATCAGCTTGATTTAAGTACTTGGAAAATATATTTTATTCGGTTGATATTATAGTAGATATGATTTATAATCTTCCATCAAAGATATTTTCTTTTTGTAGTCAAATACAAAAAAGTTTGGGTCCTGTGGACCCCCTTTCAACTGGCCAATTTTGCTCATCACCGAATTTTTCATTGCCTTTGACCTTTAGAACAAGTGTTGTGACGACCAACCCCCCCCTCCTCGTATATTTAGTTTAGGTTATCCTGGTCACGGCACCAGTGTGACGGCCCCCCCTCTATTATTCTTTTATATTGTTATTGTTTGTTGTTTTATTTGGTCAAGTACTCTGGTTTTATTAATTCGATGATTTAATTGATTCCCCTTTGATACGTCTTACCTGGTCGTGAAGCGACAGATAATACTTAATTAATTAGTTGGCCTTTTTCGTGTTCATCTAGTTTTAGTGGTAGGACCCAAATTTGTTGTGTTATTGTAACCTACCAGGTACGTTTATAAAGATTGGTATTACTTTGTTTCATTTATGAGATTTAATTTGCTTTAATCTGATTACACAATTTTTTACCAATTAATATAAACACTAATCTGCACTGCACTAATACATGTTTTAAAGAATGACTAGTGTAAGTAAGATGGGGCTTTAGAATTATGATTACTGATTTACTTAGAATTCACTTTTGTACCTGAAAGTAGAAATAAGGAAACTCAAATAACGTTTTAACACATTTATTTCTGTCATAAACAACTGTCTATAAGAAATATTACAAAACATGACGAAACCTTGTTTCATGTGCGGAAACGTCCGCCAAATAGTTGAAGTGGCATATGTAGAGCGCTACATATGGTAGACAAATGTCCACAAGAAATACATTGATATTTGGCTAGTTGAACCTGCAAAGCAACCAAACTTGGTTACCTGCGCGGAAACTTCCGCTTCATAGTTTAAATAACATCTGTAAAACCTTACAGATGGTTGCAAGAGAAACTTCCCTTGTATGCGGTACCCGACCGTCCCCCGACAAAGAAGACGGACTGATCCAGACGACCATGCTTTGATTTTAACTCGCGGGCTCGTTGCTACCATATTCCAGCACTGTAAATACAACTAACGCTTGTCAATTTACATTCGATGCATATGAAGAAACTTCCGACATATGACAGGCAACTGTCCGTGTTTGTGGAGTGCGCGAATTCGTCCCGCCATCAGTAGGCTTAAACCAAGACGAACTAAACTAATCCGTAATTTTTTTGTGTAGTAGTTGGCAGGCGTTAACCTCACTTACCGCACGCGTAAGGTACCTGTGGCCTTAAAGCATTAAACGATACTGATTGGATGTCTGCCCTCGGACCCCTGTCGCGAGACAAAGTTTACCGGTTAAAACACCCAGAGAGTCAAAGGAAGCTGCATGTTGCGTCATCGACATCTGGCCCGACTATTCTGCCAGCTAACCATTCGAGATCCGCTCACAAAGAGTGAAATTTGATTGTTACCGACATTGCAGATTCATTTGAACACTATTTATTATGTACATTATCTTATTTTGACCTAACTTGATTTGGAAAAATTAATGACAGTTCCAACGACTATTACTGATCCTATCTGAATTAATATAGGCTGTATTAATATTAATAAAAATGGATTGAGCAATGCATTATGACAGAAAAACCCTATCAGTAAATCGTTTGGTACCACCGGTCAAATATTGTTAAAAACCGCGAAACCCAAGCATATAGAGTCGTACTTTGATTAACGTTGCCATTTCACTCGTAACAAAGAAATTGAATTTTAGTGAGCTCGAGTACGTAGAAAATGGCAACGCAGTATAAACATTATTTAAATGCCGTCCTTACCAATTCGTGGACACACGGAAAATTCCGCGAGATTTTCTCCTCCGGGTTCCTGAGTAACCCATGTGTTATTCGTCTCCATGTCGGCGGCGGCGTCGGCGGTGCACGTGCCCTATTTCTACGGCAGTGTACAGGTCCTCGGTCACAGAGACCAGGCCACAGAGGTTTCTGCACCAACTTTGGTGGACCGCTAATTAGGTGGGGCTCTCTGTACTTAAACGGCGGTTATGGCAGCCGGAGTCGTGGTTTCTCTTTGACTTCTAGGCTCCGGAGAGCGAGTGATAAACACTAGGGTTGCCAAAGAGTTAACACAACGGTGACGGCGGCTATAAGCCGGGAGAGTAGTCTATCTTTGACTTTCAGTCCGAAGAGCCAGCGATAATCACTAGGGTTGCCAAAGATATGATCACGATCGTACGCCACCTCGCGTATTTATATGATTTCTCGTGAGTGAGTTCGTTGTCCAAGCCTGCAAGTTTGACGGAAATAGTCAAACGCTAACTTGTGCTCTCCCAACGAAATATAACTCAAAATGCTTTAGGTGAAAAGTGATATAATGACTATGTTTATTAGCCTTTGACCCTATTCTCAGTAGAGCTTTTACAACCCTACGTGTTTATATTGGTTTGTTTATGTTATCGGTTCTCGGCTGGAGATTTTTTCATAAAGTTATGTTTTTTCATTATAATTTGTCGAGAAATGCAATAAAATTTTTTAAATTTTTTCCCGAAATTATACCTTTTTTCTTCTTTCATTCATTATGTCTCTTCTGGTGGTACCACATCCACCAAATTTAATGTGTCACCTAAAATGTTGTTGACAATCTTAACTGCCAAATTTGGAAAGTCTCCCATTTTTTGAGTTATCGCGGATACGCACGCACGCACGCACGCACGCACGCACGCACGCACGCACGCACGCACGCACGCACGCACGCACGCACGCACGCACGCACGCACGCACGCACGCACGCACACACACACACACACACACACACGCACGCACCGACAGACATCATTCGGGAAATAATCAGAATGGATTCAGAAGGGTTCAAAATGTGTATATCAATCAAAATCTCGAGGTCGAAAAACATCACGATTACTATACTTCCTTATATTAGGTATAAGAAAGTAAAAAGGAGCGTTTCTAAAAGTAGTTCTGATAAAATTGACGACTAAAAAATCATTGAGTTTATTAAAGTCCGATAATGAAATAGGCAAACATATATCGATAATTAATAAAAATATTAAGTTATTTGCAAGAGCTATGAAGAACAAAATTCATATCGATAATAAGCGTAAAAATATATTCAAATTGGGAAGTAATCAAGCACTTTTAAAATATAAGGAACAATTAAAAAAAAAAATGTCCAATAAGATAACGGGTGGCTCCTTAAAGCCAGTTAAACAAACAAATTTTGTCTGGCAAGATGTACAATCTTGCCAGTGGCGGTCGGTCCATGGAAGCAAGGGAAGCAGTGCTTCCCTTGGGATTATTAAAAAAAACACATAATTAGAACCTAATTATTATTTATCACATATATTAATCATTAAAATGTACTTTTACCCAATTTCAATAGACACGGCCCTGCTTTTCAGTAGCTGAGATAATGTTGCATGATAAAACCGTAACGATTACGCACTCGATTAATCGAGCCAACACGAACTCGCGCAACTTCGATATATGTAAGCAGAGACAACTGTCTCTGGTAAGTAGGTAACTTATTGAAATGCATCCCATCCCACTTCATAATCTTGATATCTGAGCTGTATAGCATCGTAATACGTTTTATTTTATAGATTTTAATCTCGATTTTAATATCGATTTTAATATTATACTTAATATTAATCTTCCTAGTATTATTCTCAGCTTTTGTGCTATATTTGTAAAAACTTTTTTGGTGTTTCTAAACCTGTGGTGCGGCGACAAGTGATTTTTAAAACGTTGAATATTAGTGCGCGTGTACGCAGATTTAGAATTACTTATTAAATTTGGAAGCTGGTTCTAGCACTGTGGAAAATATTATTTGCGTTTGTGTGGTGTGCAATTTGTTGAAAAGGGGATTTTCAACATATTCGTTTCAAGATAAACTGGATATTATTAGGAATGGGAAACCAACACCTGATTTAAAATTCTTAAAAACGAAAGTTAAATCATGCTATAGGTACTTTAATATTGAAGTGTACAGTGCTAATCAGTAGTTAAGGGGTTGTGAAAATTTGTGTAAATTGTTTTGTTGGCCATGTGTACTGTTCACAAATGAAAAAGGTGTTTGGAATAAAAATGGCTTTTCAGATTTAAACAACATTCACAAAGTGACAAAAAGGCATGGTAAGTGTGAAACTCATTTGGGAGCGGTGCTAAAAGAATAAACATTTGGAAAATCACGAATTGAGCATTCATTAGATCAGCAGTTGAAAGAAAGTGTTAAAAGGACTTATTGATATTGTTTGTTTTCTCGGCGAAAATGAACTTAGTTTTAGAGGTCATACTGAATCTCGAAGCGTTGCTAATAGGGGCAATTTTATCAATTTAGTTGATTTATTAGCAAAATACGATACAATTTTAAGTAACCATCTGGAACACTCCACGATATTTCGCGGTACATCAAATCATATTCAAAATGATTTGATTCAGTCGATAAGCAATATTGTTTTAGAAAAGATCAAGCAAGAAATAAAAAAGCTCCTTTTGTTGCAGTTATGTTAGATGAAACAACCGATATTACGAATATTAGGCAGTTGTCAATCGTAGTACGCTACATAAATCCAAATGGGAAATTCCAAGAGCGCTTTTTTAGGATTTTTAGACGTAGCAACGCCATGAACGGCCGCAGCTTTATATACTATAGTTTGTCAGATAGTCGATGATCTACAGTGTGGTGCCAAACTTATCGCCCAAAGTTATGATGGGGCCGCTGTAATGGCTGGTGAATTGGGGGGGCCTGCAGGCCAAAGTAAAAGAGACTTTTCAGAATGCAATATTTGTACATTGTTTTGCGCATCGATTAAATTTAGTTCTAGCTCAATCTGCAGCGTGTCTTAAAGAGTGCAAAGTGTTTTTTTCAAGTATTAGTGGAATGGCTGCCTTTTTTTCAAAATTATCAAAACGGACACGAGAATAAAAACTTTTTCAAGAAATTTAACCAGTGAAGAGCGGCTTTCAAAATTGTCCCTGTTAACAATAGAAAGTGACTTTGTGAAGATGTCAAAAAAATTCAAACTTTTACGACGAAGTTATTTCCGACATCGCAAAAAAGGAGAGGCGGATTAAACTACATTGTAAATAGGTAGGTATGTGCATGTTAACTACTTAACAAACTCTCTATTTCGATGCGGGTTCAATCCTCGCCACCGGCGCTGGCAATGTCGGTGGATATGGTTGTGTGTCTGCGGTTTTTTCATAAGTGTAACCCTCGCCCGTGCAGCTTCGGCTTTGGAATCGGGGGTTGTCTAATTTTTTGTGGTGTTTTTATGTTTTATGTTTATTGAGGAGTGGCGGTCCTACAAGTGTACTTTTTTCTAGATGTCATAACTTTGCAGGTTTCGACATTTGTTTTAAAATGAGTATACGGAAGCCACGTCCCTTTTCTTAAAATAATTTTTGCCTCGCTTCGCTCGGGGCCTCGCGCTACCCATCACTCTATATCACAAACTGTTTCCCCTGTATCAAAACTCACCGCACGCCCCTGAATCTTGCTTTAAAAATCGTAATCAATCTGGTATAATAACTAATGTATAAATAAAAATCTAATATATTTTTTATTAAATCTTTTAGAAGCTGCTATATTCGAGTGAAAAAAATGTTTAAGAAATTTATTAATTAAAGTCAATGTAATTTTGTAAAACCTAGCGACGGCGTAGTTGAAACGAAAACTGTTGCTACAAAAAATGCAGTGATTGGTTTAAACACGGATTTAAAGTAGTGGTGGCAAGAATATGTACGTAAAGATTTTCAAGAAATAGATTTTGGCTGGACTTCCTGGAATTTATAGGGCTAATAGTAAATATTATTAAATTTTCAACAATAACTGTAGTCAGCTAGACAAAAAGCGATGTGTTAATCATTGCAAACATTTAAATAAATGTTTAGAACGAAAATTAAACCTTGAAACAGTGGTACACAAAATTATAAAACTTAATCAGGCTGCTTAAGAAATATAGAGATTTAAATACAGATTTAACAGACACGAATATATACAAATAATGAGTTTGAGAAAAAAAATTTTAAAACCAGTGAACAACTGTGTATTCGGAAAATGTATGGAAAATATCCATAAGCCTAAAGATGTTAAATTAGTACTTAACCAAATCGAGCTCATCTAACATGTCTATCAACTCTAACTGTTTCATCAACTTTAACAGATCTGTTGGAGTTAATCGAGTTGATCGAGCAGATTATGCATCTATTAGGGGTTCCCCGGTATGTCCCGGTATGCCTCGGTTTGGTAAGTTCCAGAATGTCGCGGTATGTCCCAGTACGTCCTGGTATGTCCCAGTATGGCCCAGTATGTCCCGGTATGGGTTAAATATTATAAAGCGCACTTCATTTTATCTAACTCATGGTTTTTTCCATAATAAAAGATAGAATTTGGTGGCTCGCTCTCATATATTAGATTTTAAATCATAAAGACCTGTAACCGAAGTAGCCGTCTTTAACTTTATTACATATAGATATACCGGGTGTCCCGCTCTCATATATTAAATTTTAGATTATAAAGGCATATAACCGAAGTAGCCGTCTTTAACTTTATTACATAGACATTTACAGGGTACTGGATGTTAGATCATAAAGACATGTAGCCTAAGTAGCCGTCTTTAATTAATTATTTTATTTTTAAAATATCATACAGACTGCTGCAATATTTGATTTTTATTATTTACATAGACGTATAATTAATTGCTTTTTAAATGCTCTCATTGGCACAGCTTGTACCGTTTTGCGAAAAATGCTATTTATATTAACAAAATCCTGGAAACTTATATAAAATAATTTAACTAGAAAGACATGTGTATGGGGTGGGCAAATTTCGATGTTTGTACAGGATAACTCGGTAACTGTAAGAGATACAAAAGAAATGGAAGATACATTCTCGATCTCTTTTTTTGAGACAAATTCGCTGGCGAAATCAAACATTTGCTATCGACTTTTGTTTTCGAGTTATAAACAAAAGTTCAATTTTTCGACTATTACATGTCAAAGTCTTTCTGTATAATACAGTGGCGTTGAAAAAAATTTTACAAAAAAGTGCAATTTCGAGTTATGACAAAGTATTATTTTTTTAAATGGGGATCATAGCTGGCTATGGTTTAGTTAAAAAAGGAAATTTTTTTCTCTTTCAAAATCATTTGTGGGGTCACTTTTGATGTGTAAATATTAATAGCGAAAATAATCTTTTAGTAGATTACTTTTTGCGTTTTTTTATATTTATTCCAAGTAGGCGTGTGTTATCTATGACAGTGTTTATCCATTTGTCAGTAAATTGCATGTTAATAGTAGTTTGGTTTATTATCTGGCCACAAGCCCGACAAAGAATGAACATAAGTTTATCATTCATCTTCGTAGGTAGCACGGGGGGTAGAGCACCTGACTGGGTAAGATCTTATACTTTATAAGACCTTCTGTATGATTCAGATCTAGTTGTTCACACTCTTTTCCTACAAAAACTTTTGTGTCACCGATAGGAAACTCCGTATTTGCATGCCCATGGATAGAGAGAATACACATCAATGTATTTTATTTTCTCCTCGTCTTTAATGCTATAATATTCATAGGTGTTACCTGTTCGACCACCATAAAAGGCATTCCGAGGGTTTAGAGGTGTCGATGTAAGAAGGGGATGGTTTTCTGAATACTTTTAACTTCGTTATTTTCGATCATTTGTTGACGAAAACTACATTCTCACATCTCTATAACATCATATCCTAAGTCTCTTAATCTATCTGATTTCGTCGACACCTCTAAACCCTGGGGAAGCCTTTTATGGTGGTCGTACAGGTAACACCTATGAATATTATAGCATTAAAGACGAAGAGACTGAGTTTTAATCATCTCCAGATGATGCTAACTTGGTTGGCGAAACGCGCGTCGAGTGCAGTATATAGTGGTTTGGTGTTTCGTGGAAAACTACGTCAGTGTTTTCTTAGATACATTATTATTAAATATATGATAAGAAAGAATTATGTAGAAATTTAGTTTTAAATGATATCTAAAAAAAAATCGAATAAAAAACTTCCCCTCACTCCTTAAAATTCCTCACTAAAGTAGCTATGAAGAATAAAAATTTTTAATATTATGCAGCTACATTGAGCATGTAATGAATGGAAATTTTCTAGTCAACACCATATCGGACGTATGCACTGAAAATAACTAGAATTTTTTTTGATATTCAGTTGTAAGGGGTTGTAGTTCACTTATTATGCCTTTTAGGACATACGTTTAATAAGCAAAATGCACTTATTTTGTAATAAACTAGCAGACCCTGAAGTTTTGTACAGTGGTATATCACCCTGAATATTAACATAAATTTATGGCCAATTTGTCAACAAATTATGTTGCTGTTATGTCTGGCATTGTAAAATGTAATGTATAATGATTAATTTGGTTATCATCCAGTAAACATTTTAATACTACCTATAATTATATTCAACAATGTCTGTTTTATATTTTTCAGGGTAAATTAGCAGATATGTACACAACTTTAAGTGCTTGTAGGAGCTATTTATACAATGTAGCTAGGGCATGTGATAATCATAAAGTAAATAATAAAGATTGTGCTGGTGTTCTTTTGTACTGCGCTGAAAAAGCAACACAAATGGCTTTGGATGCAATTCAAATATTAGGTAAGAGTTTTAACTGCGTAAGGCGTAGTTTGGTAGCCAACATAGTGTAAATTATTATTTCGCAATAGAGAAATTTTGACATCAACAAGTAAAGACGAAAAAGATTCAAAACATCTTTTTCTTATTTCAGTGATCATATCAATTAATTATTTCAAATTATTAAAGTGAAATTAAATAATTACTGCATACTGGCTTGTAATTAATGTTGCATTACCCGAAACTGATGCTACATTATAATTATTATTATTTATACATACATATATTTATAATTTAATGACGAAATTGTTAAATATTTGGGATTTTTTTCTTGCCATTATATAGAGCATTAAATTGTCATTTCCATCAGAGATTCTAATAGTGTTATTATTTCCTTCATTTTATGGCTGCTTCATTCATAACATTCACGGTTTCTGATTGGATACAAGTTTTAACAGCCCTGTTATAACAAAATAAGCGGATACATCATAAGCCTGATATCATTTATCGGTTAAATTATCTATTAAATACACTATACCAAGGGCGGATCCAGAGGGGGACACAGGGGCACATGCCCCCTGTCTTTTATTTGATAAAAAAATCGCTTTACAAAAGTACTACAACAATTTGGAGGTAACATTGCAATTGTGTTTCAGCATTTAACATGGGATATTACACTCTTTGCCTGTAGTGGGTTCAGATAAGTTTACCCAGTAAATAAAGTTTACCATTATTCTTTAAAAAATGTTCAAGAAGGTAAATGTTTCCGTAAATCAATTACTCGTTTGCGCGTAAAATGTAATTCGCCAAAATAAACCATAATCGCCCCACTCTAGACGGCACCGAGACTCGCTGTACATTCTTAGTAAATATAAATTATTTATATTGAGAGACATGCAGCATTATTTAATTTCAACTTTGAGATTTAAGGTTGTTTTAATGAGAGAAAGTGACAGTATTTTTCTTAAATGATGAAAAGAATAACTAAACAAATACCTCCTTATCTATAAATCACATGATTATTATTTTTTCTACCGGAACTTAATAAACATATTTCATCATCGCCACTTTAATTTGCTGGTCTGAGTTTGCTGAATATCATTAAAGATGGTAAAATAGCTGATAAGAGGTCTTAGACATATTTTCAATGAAACGTACCAAAAGTTCAGTTGGAATTTATATAGAAGAACTGGTTTGCTTTCCTTTTGTCTCTTCTTATTAATACTGTGACATAACAAAATTGTATTTGTTGTAACGTGTCACTTTGACACCCTTTAGTACAGTAGCGGTACTTTGAACTTTTTATTTCGGTACGGTCTCGAGCGCCATTTCCTGTTTTAAAGTATAGGAACACGACTTTATTCTATCAGCGGTATGATAGAAGGGATAACTCAGTGAAGAAAAGGAATGTCCAGGGGTCGATGTGTATGGTCCTCGGTTTCCTAGAAATAGACAACGAAATTGATTCTCGGTGTACAACCAGATTTGTTCTATTCTTCTTAAATAACGTTTTCCGTTGATTTTTTTAAACTTATATAGACTTTGCATTAAGATAACAATTCAGAATATCAACTTATTACTCATATTTTCTGTAGGCAAGTACACAAGCAAATAACCCCTGATTCAAGATTGTCTTGGTTACCTACAACACAGTAGAATAGTAACTAGTGCCTAAAGCGGTGTTACGGCAGGCAGTCGGTGCAGCAATGTCCAAGTACAAGTGGTTACGATTTAGAAGCGTAACACTACAGTATGATGTCAACCTAGGCACAGGTGATTGATGATACGTACTAATCGAAGATGTGCAGTATCTTTAGATTTACCTCCTATGTCCTCTCTTAGAACCGATTATATCGCACGGTATCTTGAACCCGGGACATCGTCAGATCCCACTTTTTGATACCGGACTCACTTGTGCCTTTTTATATTCTCCTGGTGTAGTCCCTCTTCAAATCGGGGGCTCCACTATGACACTATGAGATCGGACTCTACTCAAATATGCTAGATACTAGAATCCAATCCGTGCATATTATATAACTATCAATTAATAATAACTGTTTATTCCCGAGAAGTATCTACCTACATAGCACGCTGATTAAGTTTTATTAACTTCAGATTGAAATGTAAAATGTCTTAAATTGACTAAGCCAGAAATATGCGTAAATTTATATGAAGTGACAGACGGTAGTTAAATACAAGTGACGGTTATAGGTTATCACATCAATTTCGATTGTACTTTACTACAAATTATCTTTACTGAGAACGAGTATCGGACGGAGCGAATATTGCATTACATCCCGGGACACTTGGTCAGTTTACACTCAAATATGCTAGATAATGGAAACTTATTAGTGTCTCTTCGCGTTTTCCCCGTGAAGTCAGATTCCACTCAAATATGCTAGATACCGGAATCTCACTCGTGTTTCTTCGCGTTATCCTGATGAAGTACTTCTCCAAATACTAGGGATCGAGGGCTTCACTATGGCACTGTGATTGGATTCTACTTAAATATGCTAGATACTAGAATTCCATCGGTGCATAATATATAATCATCAAATATTAACAACGGGTATTCTCGATGCTTGTTTCCGAATAGATAACCCGCGTTTTACTTATCGATTCCCAAATTTTCCCGAATATCTCTAGCTGATCGGATTAGCAGGCATTCGGATACAAACGACAATTTACGGAAATAATGGTGAGTAGATAAACGAATCAAAAATACAGTTAATCGATTATTAACGAAATTAATTATTCTTACTACTGGTTTTCGACGGATCTGGAACTGCTTACTGGTGGATCGTAAAACTGCAGACTGCGAACTGTCTCTCTCACTGGAGAAATGATGTCTTTTAGTCGACGTGAGCAGTTTTGTTCCCAACGGATGACGAGAAAGTTACATGACTCCCTGCGTGAGGGACGGAATTGATGTGGAGGGGCAAAAATTCTTTAAGCATGCTTAGCGAAATATGTTTAAACAAATTCCCTGCGTTATTTAATATAAACGAATGTTTATAAAATATTCTGAGGCTGAGAATTGCTTTCTCATAATTTTAGAACAATGTTTCCAAAAAGAAAATAATTAAAACGGTCATGGATTAATATTCAAACTAAATTACTTATGTAAATTATTTTAAATAAATATAGTTTAAAAAAACTAAAAAACACGCTTTTGAAGCACATCAAACTAAAAAGTGAAAAATAATTATTAATATAAACTGAAAACAATAATGAACGAAAAATACTAGTATTATTGTGAAAAAAGCTTGGGTTGCTCGATATACGAAAAATATGGCACAAAGCGCCCCACGCTTTTTTTTCACAATAATACTAGTATTTTTCGTTCATTATTGTTTTCAGTTTATATTAATAATTATTTTTCACTTTTTAGTTTGATGCGCTTTAAAAGCGTGTTTTTTTAGTTTTTTTAAACTATATTTATTTTTCACTTTTTAGTTTGATGTGCTATGAAAGCGTGTTTTTTAGTTTTTTTTAAACTATATTTATATTGCTTATTGATGCTGATATTATAATAATATTACGATCCAACAGATACTTCTGAAAAGAAAAATATTTTTTTTTCAGCCATAGACGGGATTTGAACTCACGCCCGAGGAGTCCGTCGTTTCGCGTCGACTAAGACTTGCGCCTTAGCCCGCTCGGCCAACGAACGAACTGAGAATCACGGAATGTACTAACAGTAATAAGCCACTTGCTCTCACGCAGAGGATACGTGAGGAAATTAATTATTTAATTCTGGCGATCCTGATCAGGATAATGATATAAATTTATCAAATTATAGTATTGTTACCGGTTCTTCGTAAGTGTACAAAGTTTCAATTAAATCTGTCCGTTTAAAGTGGGTCAAAATCGAGTCCAAAGAGTCGGTTGCAAACAAACAAACATACAGGTGAAGCTAATAAAAGCGTGTTAAAATAGAAATGGATTTGTTACTAATAGTTGGAGAGCTGGCTTCCAAAATGTGCAAGAGTTTTCTCAAAGCTAATTTTTTGAGATTAGGTTACTTTTTAGTGATGGAAAATAACTGTAGAGTCAGCACTTCCGGTACCGGGACACCTGGCGCTGGGACGCTCGCAAAGGTGTAATATTAATTAACGTCTCTAAACTGTTTTCTCAAAGCTCAAAATTTATAGAGAACGAGCAAATATAATATAAAACAAGAATCCAACAGTCAGACAGCAAAATATAGGGACACGTGGCGTCAGCGCTATTTCATAGCTGTCAAAAAAAATGACGTGTGTCAAAGTGATTTCTCAAAGCTGAAATTCTCCAAAACATTAATTAAAACTATAAAGTTAATAAAGGAGACAGTCAGACTCATTTATGATAGGACCACGTCAGTCAGCAGTCGATAGATGTGAGAACGGTAACTGCGCGCATTAGTACGCCTTTTCTCAATACATATCATTTATTTTATAACTCAATGGAATGTGGGTTACCAGGGCCGGCCCGATGGGCAGGCGAGCCAGGCGGTCGCCTGGGGCGCTGAATCTTGGGGGCGCTGACTTGCCGCAAGTCGGTTGTAGTTTCTGAATTATTAAATTTAAATTTTAATCAAAAGGACGCACTCCAAATAAGTCCGCACCTGCTCGCCTATAGGTAAGCGTGCTGTATGATAACAAAAAATCAAAGTAATACCGGCCGGCGGAGTACAAGTGTTGGCGTGGCTATGATGTTTACGTTTTATCGTTTTTATATAGAGCGCCGACCGCCGGTCATCTTTGACCGAGTTCTGAATTTTCTGTATTTAAGTTTATTATTTATTCTCTAACTAAAAACAAAGAATAAACTACTCTTTGCTAAAGAAGCGAATTGAAGTTATGTTGATTGGAGTCATGCTGATGAAGAAGTGCCCACTGCAATGATTCCAGAGGAAATCGGTTGGCAGTTGATCGATGGCCGATATGATTTCAGTTGGTACAAAGACGATCAGCTACCTAATTTCATTTCTGACGTTTTGATTCAACCGGATGATATACCTGCAGGTAATTTTTGCCAGTCGACTCGCAAATGTGATTCAAAACCTTACTTATTAATGTAATGTATTGCTTAACGCTGAATTTTTGATTTGTACACAGATTCGGAATCAACCGCCACTGAAGACGCCGAAGAATATGGTGCAATCGCGTTTTATTCTAATGAAGATAGTGGCGAAGAACACGACGACGGCAATGATTCTGACGATTAGATGTTTTTTTTTTTTCAATGAATCAATGATTCTTTTTTTTCTGTTATAAAATAATTAAAATTATTTTTTCTTGTATAAAATAACTGATATCTATATAATAACTGATATATAACAATTACAATTATTAAGAAACTATTGAAATTATTTTTTTATATAAAATAAATGATATGTATTGAGAAAAGGCGTACTAATGCGCGCAGTTACCGTTCTCACATCTATCGACTGCTGGCTGACGTGGTCCTATCATAAATGAGTCTGACTGTCTCTTTTATTAACTTTATAGTTTTAATTAATGTTTTGGAGAATTTCAGCTTTGAGAAATTACTTTAACACACGTCATTTTTTTGACAGGTATGAAGTAGCGCTGACGCCACGTGTCCCTATATTTTGCTGTCTGACTGTTGGATTCTTGTTTTATATTATATTTGCTCGTTCTCTATAAATTTTGAGCTTTGAGAAAACAGTTTAGAGACGTTAATTAATATTACACCTTTGCGAGCCTCCCAGCGCCAGGTGTCCCGGTACCGGAAGTGCTGACTCTACAGTTATTTTCCATCACTAAAAAGTAACCTAATCTCAAAAAATTAGCTTTAAGAAAACTCTTGCACATTTTGGACGCCAGCTCTTGGACTATAACAAATGCTTTCTTTCTTAGCATTAACTATCATTCTACCCACTTGCATATTTTCAAATGTACCGGGTGAATGCACAATAACGGTTTTCTATAATCAAGATAATTATATTAACTAAATTTCTAATATTAAACTTGACTCTCAAATGGATTATCTTAAACTAAATATTCCTTCCTCGTGCTTGGCTTACATAAACACAATAATAAAACAACTAATGTTACCCTGGAAAAAAGAAACCGCATTCAAACAATTAGCCTGAGAACTAATTGTTAACTCTTTGTTCAAAGCGGTTTTTGAAATATACATTAATACAAGTTATAGGATACAAGGTGTATTAAAGTGAAAGAGGAACCCAATTAGGTCTTACTATAACAGAAAACAAGTTACGGAAACATCACTTCGTTACAATACGTATACTAGCTTTTCGCCTTTGTTTTTTATTGAATAAATAATCAGCAATATTAACTTAAATTAAAAAAATCTGAGGGACCCTCCCGGACTTGGAGTTGATTTCTGAATTTGCCTCCACAACATGAATTAGTTGATTTTATTATGTGCCCCTCCTCTCTGTTATTTTTTTCTAGATCCGCCCTCGCGCTATGCTAACAAGTGATTGATATATTTTACTTCAGAATTGACCGGTGAAAATATAATCGATTATAATGATGATTGATCATGCATGGTATGTGATTACAACAAAAGGTATGATTAGCAGACTTTATTAATGATAGCATAATATGTCAACCAAGATAAAGGGGAACCGTGTAAACCTGGATACTTGTGAAAAAACTGTAATATTGTATTACTCGGAGTAATGTTTTAAAATGTTTGTTTCATTGTTTGTAATAGCAGTTCGTATTTATCATTTAATATTTAATGATGCCGCAATAATATTTGTTAGTAACATTTGTATTGTATCAATAATTACACTCAGGCGTTGTTGACGCAAAAGATTTATTTGACTAATTGATAAATTATCAGATAATTTACTTCAAAATTTCTCCGACCCCGACCTTATTTTTTTATCCTTAATAAGAGATCTTAGCAACATTTGATTTAAAATTTTGATTGAACTTTGCCTCTAGGTTTACACAGAAATTAAACGTTTAAACAGCTCTAGCAAACATTTTAGTAAGTACACGGATACTATCGAGAACATAGTTAATTTGCGTAATTTGTATGGGTACACAGTAGTACTTTTATACCGGGTATGGCTTCGCTAGTTATGATCTGAATTTGATATCTTCTTTTTTTAGGTGGTAATGGATATATAAATGATTATTCGACGGGAAGACTATTAAGAGATGCAAAACTGTATGAAATTGGAGGAGGAACCTCAGAAATTAGGAGAACTGTGATAGGAAGGGCCTTAAATTCAGAATACTCATAAAATAAATATATATTTATTCCATAATAATATAAATAATGTGTACAATAACAACAATCCCGATTTTTTTTACATTTACTTTTTAATAAAATTTATTAATAGCAGAATTTTATATTATAGGAATTAAGGTTCGGCAATATTAATAACATTTTTATTTAAAATGTTTACAACTTATTCTAAATACAACTTACATCTATCAGATAAATTGACTAGAGTACACTCGTTTAATAAACTTTTAAAATAAATAATAATTGTAACATAAACAATTCTATGTAAAAGCCATCGAAATCAAATATTATTTGCATTATTGGCAAATAAGGAGATATTCATGAAGCACATAGAATCAAAAGCTAAAAGTTCTAGTACCTAATAAGTATTGTAAGAAAAAGTATAATATCATTTAGTCATACCTATCAAATTTATCTATGTAATAAATTTGGTCTTAAATGGCTCTACGTGTTTGCATAATATTACACTTGATTAATTTGAAAGATATATTTAAAATATTTTTTTTTCGAATATTTCTAAAATATTCGTCGTTTAATTTTTCGAAATTTTAAAATGTACGATCATGAAATATTCATTCTTGAAATAATTCATAATCGAAGCATTCTGTACCAGACTTTCAGTGTAAATAAGACATGTGTTTAGTAGTTGCTACCAGGAAGAACGCTCCACATTAACCTTTTGAAAGAACCGCTTTGTTGAATATCCTCCGGATCTCCACCGAGTGAATTACCATATTGTGGATTTTGGTTTACTACATAAGCTGGCTTCTAAAAAGAAAATACAAATATAGTTACACTATTTTAAATTTTGCATATATTCACAAAATTCATAACACGCAAGTGCAATGTAGTTATTATATTATTTATATCAACGAAAACCTGTCCTGATAAATGAATCTGTATAATCGTCAACGGACGATGCTACTCACTCATCTAAACTTAATCAATCTTGGCCTACATATTGGTAACAGTAAAAACAAATCTGTTTAGAGCCAATAATAACAACATTAAATAGAGATAAACTTCATGGTCAAATCATATTAAGCAAATCCGAATCACTTCAAGCAATTTACATAGTTCCAAACTCTGTTAAGACAGCTTAAAATGGTTACTGGTATTAGTTATGTCATTTGAATCGATTCTTATTATTTTTTGTGTCCCTCTCATTCATTTTATGGCTTTGTGGGCCTGTGGGGCAATGTTACTAAATCAATAAAAATATTTCAGCAATTTTGCCTATTCAATCATTGTTCATCAAGTAATTGAAATCTAAAGTTAAAATTTTACTCAGGATTGTGATTTCGGAAGATATATTAGTTTTCATTTTATAAGATTTAGGTATTTTTGCTTTTTAAAATTAAAGAAATAACATATAACTAACTAATTGCAACTATTACAGCATATTTCCATGCCAAATTGTAAGTGATCTGACCATTAATCATTTTGGAATTTTTAAACTTGAATGAATTACTTACATAGATATCTATTAAACAGGAAAAATTAAATCCATACTTGTTTGAGGTTGCGTATTTACCAGATATCCAATTTAAATCTATTCCTGTTAGTAATATCGAAAAACGGAAACAATTCATCCTAAATATCATATAGACTTAATATGTAAAATTACAGGCAATACTGATGCGTATTTATTTTTTAGTTTATTTTTATTACTTTCTTAAAATGACACCAAATAAAATATGTTTTATATTATATACGTTTTTTATTAATAAAAAAATGCATCAGTATTGCCTGTAATTTTGTATAATAATAATAATAATAATAATAATAATCTCCCTCCACTTTACTACTCCTTCGGAGTAGTAAAGTGGAGGGTAGATGAGCTGCGCCAATTAGACAGAGATACCCGCAAGATGATGAATATTCACAGAAGTATTCATCCTAGATCGTCCGTTCCTCGTGTGTACCTCCCACGTCAACGGGGGGCCGAGGACTCTTGAGCCTGGAGTGTACGCATGGCAGAGTAGTACTGAGTATGGCATGTAACATACTCAGGAGCTCAGATCCCCTCTTGCGGTTCGTAAAACATCACGAAACTGTAGGAGTGGGAGCAGGATTGTTCAAGGCAGCAAAAAGAGCCGCAGATGAACTCGGCCTCGCATTTGACATCAGGCGAGGAGGCCGGCGAGGTGCTGATGTTGCGTCAGTCACCGAACTTCAGCCAAATCGTCTGAAAGCCCGAATTAGAGCTGCCGAACAGGAAAATCTGTTTCGGCAGCACGTCGATAAACCCCAGCATGGTGTCTTCTATAAGAACATAGAAACACTGGGTTTATCGACCAGGCTGACCTTCGCCTTTCTAAGGTCAGCAGGGCTTAAGTCGGAGACCGAGGGATTCATTATGGCCTGCCAAGATGGTGTTATCAACACCTTGGTCTTCCGTAGCCGCGTGTGGCGTGTAGAGGTTCCTGATATCAACTGCAGGACCTGCCATCAGGCGCCGGAATCGCTCATGCACTTACTTTCTGCATGTCCCATATATGCGATTTCGGCCTACATCCACCGACATAACGCGGCTTTATGAGTGCTATACTACCATCTAAGGCACTCGTACGGGGTAGACCAGACACCAGTGCTGCCTTACGTCTCCGGAGATATTGAGTCCGTTGTCGAGAACGAGAAATGCCGGATTTACTGGAACTACTCGTTCCCGACTGTCAGGCTAATCCAAGCCAACAAGCCTGACATAGTCCTCCTCGACCATCAACTCAAGGTGATGTATGTTATCGAGTTCTCGGCACCTGCTGAGAAAAACATCACCTTGAAGGAGGAGGAGAAACGGACCAAATATCGCGATCTCCGGTACGAGCTCCAAGTGCTGTACCCAGGCTACTCGGTCAAAATGGTCGTCCTTATAATCGGTGTACTCGGAGGGATAAAGCCTACGCTGCTCTCGGAACTGAAGATCATACCAGCCTGCCAAAAACCAGCCGAGTGGCTGGCAGGCCAAATGCAGAAGGCGGTCATTCTGGGTTCTCTCCGTCTGCTTAGGGCACACGATTCTGGTATCTACAGTCACTAACCCTGCGGGATGCGGGGAGTGGCTGTAGTTGATGCGCAGGCGCGACTCCCGTGAGGCGTCGGAGGCCACGGGAGGACTGACCGGCATCGGGAAACCGCAAAAAAAAATAATAAAAAAAATAATAATAATACGGGGGTGCAAAGCTGGCAACCTCCGCGTTGGTGCACCCTGGACAGGCAGAGGTAACTCTGCCTGACTAATGTCGGCCGGGGGGGTACCAAGGCTAACCACCTGGTACCCCCTATACTACCAGTTCCGTATAACCTGAGAAGAAGGGCCCCTCACGATCGACCCCAAGCGGATGGGGGTCAGAGACAGGCGGGAGGGGCCTCACCGGATGGTCTCAACAATGACAACACTGGCAACGCACACGGACGCTTTAAATGGACAAGGGAACTTCGGGATGACTTGCTGACCTGCCGCGAGAGTAGCGAACCTGAGCGAAGAGGATACATGGCGCGATTGCATGCACTTTGGTGCGAAATGCATCCAGAGCATCGCGCCTTCTCTCAACAACATCTGAGAGATCAAGTATCCTTTCTGCTCAGGACAGGTTACGTAAGGGCACCCCGTCAGCTAGAAGAACTGCCAACCGCAATCCCACCGCGGCAATTACCAGCTGATGGGGAACATCCTTTAGAGTTCACCGGTGTAGACTTAAGGACGAGGGTTGGCCTTAACACCAGGGCTAACCTAAAGCCACAAGACCTGGCTAGAATGGACGCGGTCATCGATGAGGAAATTCCGGAAGATGTAGACATCTGGCAAATCAACTGTGCCGTGTACAACGCCGCGAAGCAACTCGTCCCCCGTGAGAGGTCAACCAATCACGGGGTCGATAAAGCCAAGCGGCGTGTACAAAAAATCGAAGGCAAGATACAGTCGGCCAGACAACACGCTTCTCGGATCCAGAGTGTGGTGGAATATAAGACGACTGGTAGAGTTTTTACTCCCAGGATCCGGCGCATAGCTGCCGGATTAAGACGTCAACACTATACTCTAAATCTGACAGTGATGCTTACCATCAAGCAGCACTGTCTAGATAGGATCCGAGCGCTCATGGCGATAAAGAAAACATTGAAGAGGCGGGTGAGGAGTATGGAACAAAACAATTTGTTCCGTACGAACCCTTCCCGCCTCTTTCAAGAGCCACAGCGTGGTGTCGACAATCCGCCGACTGTAGAAGATGTCGAAACCTTCTGGAAGGGAATCTATGAAACGCCGCGTCCATTCAATAGCGACACTCCATCAATTGCACACTTCGAGGCTCTGTGTCACAGACATCTCGAAAAGCCAGAAGAAGTGTGCCCGGCAATCAGTACGGAGGAAGTCCAACAAGCACTTGTTGGTACCAAGAACTTCGCTGCCCCGGGCCCAGACGGCATTAACAACTGGTGGTGGAAGAAATTTCCTTCCACTCACCGCCGTCTGGCGCGAGTTTTCAACTCATGGTTGAACGAGGGGCAGCAGATTCCGGACTGGTTCGTCGAGGGACGTACTGTGCTTATCCCCAAAAAGGGGGATCTTTCCGACCCGAGGAATTATAGGCCGATCACCTGCCTTAACTCCTGCTACAAGATATTTACACGTATCTTGTATGCTAGGACGCTGAGGTCTGTTGATCCGGTCTTCCAGCAGATACACGAACAGCGTGGTGCCAAGAAGGGCATGGCAGGTTGCAAGGACAGCCTGCTGATAGACCGCTGTATTACACAGGATTCTGTGCAATACAAGCGGAATCTATCGATGGCCTGGATTGATTACCGCAAGGCGTTTGATACAACATCGCATGAGCTGTTGTTGTACTTGCTCGAATATCTTGCGGTACCAGCACCACTAGTGAGATGCATAGAACAGCTGCTACCGCTCTGGAAGACCCGCTTCACCATAACATCAGGTGCACAGCGGGTCACGACAGGGCAGGTGGCATTTAGGAGAGGAGTTTTCCAGGGTGACTCCCTGAGTCCTCTCCTCTTCTGCATCTCACTGCTGCCGTTGTCTGTTGGGCTCCGCCAAACCCGCGGATATCAATGCGGGCAACCCAGCGACCGGAGGCATAAGGTCACCCATCTATTTTATATGGATGACCTTAAACTTTATGCCTCCGGAGAGCGCGAACTACAAAACGCTCTTAGGGTGGTCGAAGAATATACGCGGGCAATTGGTATGGAGTTCGGGTTGGACAAATGTGCAGTCGTCCACCTCAAGAGAGGACGATGCGGGGAATTTCCTGAAGATGCGCAGCTCGCAGACGGAAGCATCCTAAGACATCTGGATGCCGGAGAGACCTATACATATCTGGGTGTGCAACAAAGGCACATCCAGGATGTATCACAAATAAAAGATTCTCTCCGCGGCAAGTACAGACACCGCCTCCGAAAGATTTGGTCTTCCGAACTTTCGGGGAAGAACAAGGTGTCTGCAACTAATATGCTTGCCGTTCCGATTCTGCTCTACTCCTTCGGAGTAGTAAAGTGGAGGGTAGATGAGCTGCGTCAATTAGACAGAGATACCCGCAAGATGATGAATATTTACAGAAGTATTCATCCTAGATCGTCCGTTCCTCGTGTGTACCTCCCACGTCAACGGGGGGGCCGAGGACTCTTGAGCCTGGAGTGTACGCATGGCAGAGTAGTACTGAGTATGGCATGTAACATACTCAGGAGCTCAGATCCCCTCTTGCGGTTCGTAAAACATCACGAAACTGTAGGAGTGGGAGCAGGATTGTTCAAGGCAGCAAAAAGAGCCGCAGATGAACTCGGTCTCGCATTTGACATCAGGCGAGGAGGCCGGCGAGGTGCTGATGTTGAGTCAGTCACCGAACTTCAGCCAAATCGTCTGAAAGCCCGAATTAGAGCTGCCGAACAGGAAAATCTGTTTCGGCAGCACGTCGATAAACCCCAGCATGGTGTCTTCTATAAGAACATCGAAACACTGGGTTTATCGACCAGGCTGACCTTCGCCTTTCTAAGGTCAGCAGGGCTGAAGTCGGAGACCGAGGGATTCATTATGGCCTGTCAAGATAGTGTTATCAACACCTTGGTCTACCGTAGCCACGTGTGGCGTGTAGAGGTTCCTGATATCAACTGCAGGACCTGCCATCAGGCGCCGGAATCGCTCATGCACTTACTATCTGCATGCCCTATATATGCGATTTCGGCCTACATCCACCGGCATAATGCGGCGTTACGAGTGCTATACTACCATCTAAGGCACTCGTACGGGGTAGACCAGACACCAGTGCTGCCTTACGTCCCCGGAGATATTGAGTCCGTTGTCAAGAACGAGAAATGCCGGATTTACTGGAACTACTCGTTCCCGACTGTCAGGCTAATCCAAGCCAACAAGCCTGACATAGTCCTCCTCGACCATCAACTCAAGGTGATATATGTCTTCGAGTTCTCGGCACCTGCGGAGAAAAACATCACCTTGAAGGAGGAGGACAAACGGACCAAATATCGCGATCTCCGGTACGAGCTCCAAGTGCTGTACCCAGGCTACTCGGTAAAAATGGTCGTCCTTATAATCGGTGTACTCGGAGGGATAAAGCTACGCTACTTTCGGAACTAAAGATCATACCGGCCTGCCAAAAATCAGCTGAGTGGCTGGCAGGCCAAATGCAGAAGGCGGTCATTCTGGGTTCTCTCCGTCTGCTTAGGGCACACGATTCCGGAGCCTACAGTCACTAACCCTGCGGGATGTGGGGAGTGGCTGAGGTTAATGTGCTGGCGCGACTCCCGTGAGGCGTCGGAGGCCACGGGAGGACTGTCCAGCGTCGGGCAACCGAAAAAAAAAAAATAATAATAATAATAATAATAATACTATATGTAATGACAACCCTCTTTATCCCTGAATGTCTTAAATGACATTGTGCGGGAGAGGGTTACACATTAAGAGACAACGGACATACATCCAGTATCCAAGTATACTATGATTAATCTCTCTCACAGAAAAATCCCAGTGCCACGGCTGGGATTCGAACCCGGGACCCTGAGGTTTCGAGGCAAGTACGTTACCTCTAGACCACGGAGCCATATAATGGCAATTAATGAATATTAATCTACATGGTGTTTAAGATGAATCGCAAAGAACATTTTTAAAAATAACTAGGGGGGTCGCTATATTTCTCTATTAAAATTTCCACGGGAGGTTACTTTGGACCTTTTGCGCTCTCACTATTATATTTTAACAAATGATCAATCAAAGCTGCTGAACGCTGCAATTAAGGGACAAACTTTCATTAACGAATTTTAGGGGTTAATATTTATTTTAACATATAACAGCAATTTTTTTGATTATTCATGCAACATAAACCAAAATTAAATTATAAATGTAAATACTAAACAGTGTACGTATTTATTGTTATTGTGGAGGAAATCAGAATAAGAGTAGTGCTTTTATTATTTACTTACTTCTGTACCCAATATCAAATATTTTACATTAGTTTACAGCGCATGCATCTTACGTTATTTATAGCGAAATCGAGCTAAACGTACTTGGTGAAGCTAACGATGTTAATAATTGACGTTTACCTTGGCGGGAATAGATTTATTGGGTGCATAAATTTTACTTTGAAGAGGAGCGGGAACTTCTTGAACATGGTCGCCTAATTCTTCTTCCTGTAGAGCCCTGTAGGTCTCACTTTCCGCTGGATTAAATTTTACATGTCTACGAGCTTGTCTGAAATTAAAATGATAAACATGAGACGCATAGTTTCGCAATATGAGAATAAAACATTTTATCATACTCTTTCAGGAAGATGAATAAATTAATAAATAATAAAAGATAATTTAAACATTAAAATTATAGATATAGTTACTTATACATTACAAATCAGATTTTGTTTTATATTTCTATCCTAACAATTATTTATTTACAAAATATGTACATAGTTATTATCAGGACCGATCCTAGACCTCTGGCTGTCCACTGCGATTGTTTAATTTGCCACCCCCATTTAAAAACACGTACTTTTGTAAAAAAAATTGGGTACTTTGACGAGACAGGAAAAATTATCTACCTATATAAATAATTCTCTGTTTGTTTATAATGTAGATAACAGCATACATTCATGGGTAAAAACAACATGCTACACAAAAATTCTTATTTTCAAGTTTCTGTTATAACTCTGGCTCATTTTCTTCGAGAACATAATTATATTATATATAAATATGTGCTTCAAATAACAAGAAAAATTACATAATATCTAGCAAGAAAAATAACAAATATTGTTTAAGTATTTCGCACGTAAAATAAAAATTAACAGGAAAATTCTATGTTTATAATAACTCGCTATGCTATTTTTGACGCGAATTCATCTAATATTGGTGAAAGCTCTAACTTTTCACTAATTTCAGTTTCTATTGAAATGAGAGCCAAATTAGTACACCCTTCCTGGGAAATAGTTGATCTTAAATAATTTTTTATTAATTTTAATTTCGAAAAACTTCATTCGACTGATTTGAATTGTTAAAAATATTTAAGGACCACAAAGAAGTTAGGAAAGCAAGGTACTGTGGTGACTCCCGCCCGTGCCCCTATCCGCTGTCACCATTGTAATCATTATATTGTTTCTAATCTCAACGTGTGTTATTATTATAATAAAATGAATCAATATTCCTCAAAATAAAGGATAACGGTTGCTGCCACCACCCCTGAGACTACAAGGGAAACAGACATTAGTAGCGCCAGCTCTATCGAAGACTGGATCCGTCGCCCTAGGAATATATCTAGGACAGAACTCTCGACAGAGAATTAGTAAGACACACAGGTTTCATAAAAATAACACGTATTCTAAAAGAAAAATCAGAATTACCCACACATCACAATAAATTTCCCAATACACAATATTAATAACCCTTTAAAAAATGATAAAATAATTTCCTCTTAGGAGAGTACTCGATACGCTGTAAAAAGCTCCAGCTACAAGTTACAAAAATAGTTTAATCTCACCAAATTCTGTCATCTCTACCATTGGCACACACCTAATTTATTATGACACTTATTCAATCATTTACCAACAAAATTTCTAACGTTTAACCGAAAATAAGTAAAATAATTTGAATTTCTTCCCCAAGTTTGTACTATGTAGTAGACATAATTTTACGTACGTTCTGACTTGTCTACGTTGACCGATCGAATCTCTAATAACCACTCTATAAGTCTATAATAGCCAAAATAATTATAACAATTACAAATTTCACAATTTAATCCCGGAATTTACATCTTGACGTCTTCTTGGATCGTTCACGTTCACCGGCCGACACTCCATTTTCGACTTCTCCCCTTCTCCACACGAACATTTTCTTAGAATCAGCAAATTTTAATACAATATAAATGGTGTGTAGCAATAAGCTACTTATACAGAGTGTATTAGAGTACTAAGTCTAAATTTAATAAATAGTTTAACACTTTCTACTGCTTTTAATATGTAGGGAAAAGGTCTTGGAAATATAGTAATTCATTGAATTAGTATCTAAAATCTATTTCAATGATATTCAGTTATGTGAAGTTTATTATCATAAATCCATGCAACATTTTTTTAAATATTCTGGATCTGTGGAATGAAAATTTATCAAAAACTAAATAATAAATATCGTTCTTCTAATAATTAAAAGCGTTTTTCTACTGAATTAAGATCGAGTGGCATACTGGGTGACTAACTGTGTTTTTTAGATAACCAAAAATTATTTATGTAGTAGTAAGCCCCAAAGAAAAAAAGAAAAATTTAGAGAATGCCACACATAACGTTCAGACAATATCCAGAATTGCGAAATAAAAATTTATTTTAAATTTTACTTTAGGGCTCACAACATTTTCGTTGCGTGACTCGTACTTAAAATATCTCTATTTATCTTTATGCGAACTTCAGAGAATTGAGGCTCAATCATAATAATCCTGTACTAATAGAAACGATTCAGTAAGTTTGCAGTGTCTGTTAAGTTGCGCTGTTCTGCAGCAGAGGTATATTTTGGAGCGCGATAAGATCTATCTAGACAAATTTTTTAGTTTAGTTTTTAGTTATTGGTATTTTTTTAACACTTGATCTATTTGGCCGCCCCTTAAATGGTCGCCCACGTTCCATGCACTATCTTGCCACTTGCTAGGATCGGCTCTGGTTATTATGATTATATACATTTTAAAATCAGAGAAACCTGTCAAATCAATAGGGTTAACATTATGGCTGGACTTGTCTTTTCGAAAGTAAAGGTTTACTGACAAATATGTGTTTTGAGTCAGATTTCCTTTACAGGATTTAAGTGAAGAAAGGTTCTGAAAAACTAAATTGTCAAGGATAAACCACAGATAAAAAGATTAAATGTTTGGTGTACATAGATAGGATTCAGTAAAAAGATGTACCCAATTTGCCTATACAGTGCACTGGAACTTGACCCTTAATGCACATGTCTATAAAGGCGATATTTTCGAGGCTTACATAGCGTAGATTTTATTTAATTTCTCCCTAGTGAAAAATATTTAAGAACTTTCAGTTATCATTTACCATGCACAAAGCATGTGAAAATATATACAATTATAAAGCTTTACATACAATATAAGTAAATTTAAAAGTTGATATTGTTGGTAATTTCATCATTCTTTTAACGTGCTTGAAATATTTCAAACGTCACGTTTTATAACCTAACTTTCGTATATTCAAATTCAAGTGTTGTATTATCGATTTAAAATGATGTTTTTGTGTTTATTTCGAACTATTGGTTTATGATTATTTGCTCCAGAGTGTAATCATACTAATAAAAGTGGATGTAAAAGGTTTAATTTTACAAAGTATACCAAATAAAAAGAAAAATGGGTGCAACTTATTAGTAGAGTTCGGATATTGGCGAGTGATTCCAGTACTGTCTGCAGGAACTTACTTTGATTAGAAATGCAAGTTTTTGTGATATGAATTTGTTTACATTGCATAAATTTTCATATAACCATATAAAAACTAATTCGTTTATGTACTTTTATTAATTATGTAAAATCACTTTAAATGAAAAATCCGTTAAGGCTAAAAATTTTCTTGTAATTACCTACCTGTAAGATATTATTAATTGACATGTGCAATTTGATTTCCACAAGTCGTAAGTCCTATTGATGAACAATAACTCTGTTTTTAATATTAATTTATTAAATCAATAACAGAGTTTTTCGAATGTGTTGAACATTGTACATAATCAAATATGTTCGGTGCATGGTAAATGATAACTGAAAGTACTTAAATATTTTATGTAAGCCCCTGATTCCGACAACTGTAATATTAATTTCGTTTACATTTCTTGGTTTGATTACCATATAGAAAGGTTTTCTATTATTTCATTTAAGTTTACTGTGTAGTAACCAATTGACACAATTTTCAAAATTCTAATTGATGTTAAATTCTTGTCACTATTAACCAATATTATATTTTCTCCAGCTATGTAATAATGACCAATCTAATTTTTAGTACGTAGGTTGCAGACAGGTAGAGAATATAGTAGTAGCTCCAGGACTTATCCTTGGGGCACCCGAGTCTTGATTATTAGAGAAATTGGTGCACGAAGGAGGGCACTCTTTATGAGGCCCAATAACAACTTTGTCTAAAATAAAAAAAATCACAAAAATTGATGAGGATTCGTGTCAAAAAGGTGTCTTGCACATTTTTCTGCAGAATACCCAGGGGAAAATACAAATCCAATCAGTCAATAATTCTTGCATTTCAAATTACATATCGTTGAGCGAAAGCTCTAACAAGAGGCGTACTCTATCGTGGATCGAGATTTTAATCGGTACTGTGTTTTTTTGCTAACAGTTTGAGGATTGTAATCAAATTTTAGTGATCTAAAATTGTATGTCCCAAATTTATGGATTAGCGTGACATCCATTCTGCCTTTTTGTTCTTTGTTTATTTCTCTTTTTGAGCCTTGATGGGGTTACCCCTAACAGTAAAATTTACCACAATTTTTTTTCAACACATGACTTTACAGTAGGTGCTTCAATGAAAGGTATAATTTCTTTACAATCGTTCTTTTTGAAACGTAATTGCAAATTTAAGATATATCCTATTTTGCGTGAATTTTGGATTTATCATAAAAACATCAACTTGGGCTTAATTTTAATGAGATATATTGTATTTTGCTTGCAACTGACTCAAGAGTTTATGCTTAGTTGTAAAATGACCAAAAATTGATTTTTCCTTTTTTTTGCGAGTTTGATCTTCAGTTATATTAACATGTGCATTATAATAGTGGAGACCTTCTGTACTTGCCAGAGAATAAATACGAAAGTATTTGGTGGCCTCTGGCACTTTCCATAGTGTTTATTATAAGGTTTTTCTATGTTCATTCCCTCAGTTCAGCTCAACCGCTATTATTTAATCACAACTATAAAAGCAGTTTGCCAACACTAGGCACGTGAATTTAAAGTAAAATATTACGATTGCAATACATGAGATAATTATTGTGCTTATAAAACTACAACGCGTTAAAAAATTCCAACTTTGTATTAGTCTACACTCTACATCCAATCAATTTTGAAGAAAATAATTATAGAACTGTTAAAAGTATACCTATCTATTTATGAAAAATGGCTATATTATAATACCATCACATATTGTTTTATTATTTTTTCAAATAATAAGAATATGTGTTCAATACTATAATTATAAATAACATTTAAAAATATTTTGCTTCTCATTCTGGAAAAATACCAATAAAGATAGTAATGAGAGAGAAGCCTTCTCATTCTGTAAAAATATTAATAAAGAAAATATAGAGGGAGAAGCTATTGTCTAGCATAGTTTCTGACTATAATCATTTTTAAATTAATTAAATTATATTTATGATCTATGAATTTCAATTATGAAGAGTTCTAAAATTAAAATACATCAATAATATATCTATGTACCTCGAAACATGTTTTACATAATAAAATGAGTAAAACAAGTGCATATATTTATTCCTGAACTAGCCATTTTTTGCATGGTTGATTTCTTATAAATATACTGTATAATGTATATGATATATATATATATATATATATATATATATATATATATATATATATATATATATATATATATATATATATGCACGTTCATCCTTGGACTATTAAAAACACAATGAATGGCGTGCGGAAAATAACGAGTCTACGTTTTGGCTGGTTTTGTATAAAACATATTAATTATAAAATTAATCATATATTTCGTTGTCACCATTAAGATTTATAACATGTATTAAATCACAAAAATTATGAACCTATGCTTTCATGTCTGTTTCGAAAGATTAACTTGCTGTGACTGATGTACCATGAAACTACGGAAACTAACTTCAGGTTCGGAAGGACACGTATATGCAAAAAAATCTATGTATTCATGCAATTATAAACTCAAAGAATTTACATTGGTGACTTTTTGCATTGCAAAATGTAATTTAAATCAATGAGAATACTGATATACATTTACATTTTATAGCTTTCCTGGATTTTTTTTGTGTTTTCGTGGTTTGATAAGAATACATATAAATATTGTTTTTGTCTAAACGAAAATGTTTGACTTTTATACGTTTTTGCTTAGAAAGTATTTTAAATAAGTATTCATTTTATATTTAACATTGTTAGAAACTGAAACAGAAATAGTTTTACACTAAACGAAATTGTAACGAATAACACATAAATGTAGCTTCTCGTTATTTCAACTAAAAAGAAATCTTTAGAAAATATTATAAATTACGTACTTTTGGCGATATAGATGCAGATATATCGCACATAACACGAGATTCGTTAAAACTACAAATAGGTAATAATTATATAGATACATATCCGCCCAATTTAATAGAAGTATACCCACAACCTTAAAAATAGAGTCCAATGGACGTTTTGCCGGATGCGCCGGTCTGTCAATTTTTTTTGACGTAAAATATTGGGATCGTGAAGGATCTTACTCAAAACTAAACCATAGGGCAGCATCCACTGGATTTAAATTTATTATTTCTTTGGTAGTAGACAAATGGATAATTCAAGATTATCTCATCCAATTCAAGAACAAAACACATTTACAAAACTATACACAAAATAAACAATACTCCAAAAATTATCCATACCAAAAGAAATCTACATTTGTGATATTTATAAAGTTAAGGAAGTTAACATTTTTTTGACAATTGGTTGTCATAAAAAGACGTGGTATGGCATATACGAATAACTAAAACTTAAGAATAACTTCAATATATCTCAAAATTAGTCAAAATGACATATCTCTTGATTCTGCACAATGGCAATAATTTTACTCATACAAAATTTTTGCTGGTGCACCTGACCATTTTTATTTGAGCCTGTAGTTGAAAATTTTTTATACCTATGACCCTACATTACATATAGGATGGCCAAGGAAAAATTAGCAACTTTTCTAACAGCCCAAACTTGCTCATTTTATGATGAGCCTCCAGTTTTTTCTGTGGTCGGTATAATCATGTTTTTAGGTGGATGAGAATTTATAACAGAGACGTTTTTTTATACATCGTAAAATGAAGATTTGTCTTTATTATAATCTTTTAAATTTTAAAATGAAGCAAATTGGTTTCATTTTATTGTAGTTTATGCAAGTCTTTGCATTAATTAGGCTAGAGACTGCGATGGAAAGTGTGACAAGATAATCACTCCATCATAAATGCGGGTTCGAATCCCGCCACTGGCACTGGCAATGTAGGTGGAAATGGTGTATGTCCGCGTTTTTTATAAGTGTAACACTCAGCCGTGCAACTTCGGCTTTGGTTTCGGGGTTGTCTAATTTCTGTGGTGTTTATTTATTAATAATATTAGGTGTATATTATATTTGACAATTATAAATAGCAAGAAGATATAACTAATAAAAAATATTATTTTTAAATAGACAGACCTGCATAAACTAATATAAAATGAAAACAATTTGCCTGATTTGAAAAATTTAAAGATTATAACAAAAGCAAATCTTTACTTAAAGATGTGTAGAAAAAAGAACAGAAAGAAACGACCCTGTTGCAAATCTCACCCACCTAAAAACATGGTTGTACCGGCCCCAAAAAACCGAATGCTCATTAAATGAGAAAGTTTGGGCTGTTAAAAGAGCTGCTAATTTTTCCTGGACCACCATGTATATGTATTTTAAGGTCATATGTATAAACAAAATATTCACTACATTTCTGATTTTGACTAATTTTGAGGTATATTGAAGTTATTCTTGAATTTTAATTATTCGTATGTGTCATACCACATCTTTTTATGACTACCAATTGAAAAACTAATTATCAACAAATTGTTAACTTCCTTAGCATTATGAAATCTTGAAAAACGCATATTTTTTTGGTACATTGATCATTTTTGAAGTATTGTTTATTTTGTGTATATTTTTGAAAAAATTTGTTGTTCTTGAATTGGATGAGGTAATCTTGAATTACCCACTTTTCTACTACCAAAAAAAATAATAAATTCAAATCCAGTGAATGCTTGCATTATAGTTTAGTTTTTGGACAAGATTCTACTTGATTCAATTGTTTATAGAAGTGTAAAAAAAAAGATTCTCATCAGACCGGCGCATCCTCCAAAACGTTCACCGGCTTCTACTTGAGATTGTGGTTACAATTCTATTAAATTGGGCGTATATGTATCTATATAATTATCTGTTTGTAGCTTTAACGAATCTCGTGTTATGGGCAATATATCTGCATCGATATCGCCAAAAGTACGTAATTTATAATATTTTCTAAAGATTTCTTCTATATAGTTGAAATAACGAGTGGCCACATTTATGTGTTATTCGTGACAATTTCATTTAGTGTAAAATTATTTCTGTTTCTGTTTCCAACAATTTTAAATATAAAACTCATATTCATTTAAAATACTTTCTGATCAAAAACATATAAAAATGAAACATTTCCTTTTAGTCAAAAACATTATTTATATATATTCATCAAACGACGAAAACACAAAAAAAAAACTCAAGGAAAACTATAAAATGTAAATGTATGTCTCCATATATTTAACACTCTCATTTTCATTGATTTAAACTACATTTTTCAATGTAGAAGTCACCAATGTAGAGTTTTTGAATTTCTGTTACTGAATGCGCTGATTTAGGCATATACGGAGCCTCCTTTCACGGTGCATCAGCCACAGCGAGTTACCATCTTTCGGAAGAGATCTGAAATTATAAGTTCAGAATTTTTTTAATGAAATACGCGTGTTAGATATATGAATAATTTTATAATTAATATGTTTTATACAATTCCAGCCAAAACATAAACTCATTCTTTTCCTCACACTATTCACTGTGTTTTTAGTAATCCAAGGACGAAAGTGCAGATATGTAACATTTATATGTATACAGCATGTTTATAAGAAATCAACCATGCAATCCGAGGGCACCTGAACATTGCTATACTTGCCAGTTTTACAAACATTGTCTAAAACCTGGATTATCTAGTTTCGACTGCGTATATTACATCCAACCATCCCTTTCACTAAATCAAAGTTAAAATTGTCTTTCCTGTCACTATTAATAAAGCCACTCATACTCCTTTTATAGTTTTCTGAGGAATATTGGTTATTAATATTTGTACTACATGCTCAAGAAAGTGCTTTGTGACAGCTACTGCAATATAATCGTGTACCATCAAATTGCAATTTCAAGATATCGCTAATTCACAAATTTACTATAGCCTGTGAAGGTTTACCGCTCTATACAGTTTCGTGTTGTTGTTACATACGACTCGACGTTATGTAATGTACTAACAAACCCTCGTATTACTCACAGAAAGTACCTACATAAATTCCTAGAATTGCCACAGTATTGTGCAACTGTAAAAATATCTATTACATTTTTTATTTAATATAGTACTTCTTCCGATAAAACTAGTTTACGTATTAACATTTTAAATTGAAATATAGGTTACTTTATCATGTAAAAATTTCTGTTTTTTTGTTGTTTGGGAATACTTCAGTAGGTGTTTACAATATAATATTGTGTCTGCATAAAAGCCGTCACTGGGAACCGATACATCCGTCCAAGCTCTAATTATAACTCGATGTGCGATGTACCGATTGGGAAGCTAGACTGCTTTCCTGCTTCATGCAATGCAATACCTCTTTGTATATTTCACGTGTATTTAATACATAATATGCGTTTTTGCTCAGAACATATTTTAAATGAGTATTCATTTTATATTTAAAAGTGTAAAATTGTCAGGAATAACATAAATATGGCCCCTCGTTATTTCAACTAAAAGATCTTCAGAAAATATTATAAATTATGTATTTTTAGTGCTATCGATGCAGATATATCGCACATAACATGAGATAGAACTACAAATAGATAATAATTATATGGAGATATATTTCTGCCCAATTTGTAGAAGCGTATCCGAGCTCAATAAAGAAGCCTATGGACACGTTTTGGCGAATGCGTCGGTGTGACGAAAATCTATTTTTTTTTTTAGCACTCATGTAAAATAATTCAAGCAGAATTTTGTCCAAAACTAATGTATAGGGCAGCATTCGCTGTATTTGAATTTACTATTTTGTTGGTAGTAGAAAAGTGATTTAAGCTTTTTGTCACACGTCAACTGAATTTGCAAACCGAAGCATAATATTTTTTATAAAAATATGAGCTTCATATTTTCCTTAGAACGTGGTTTTTAAAGAGATCTTGTGAAATTGGAACTTTCCATGGTTTCAGTTATATTTAACATTTTCATGTGGATGTTTCAAACCTAAATAAATAAACATTTACTCTTCATATATGTGTCAAATTAAATATGTATTTACAGGAATTGATTTCTTCGCCATCAGAACTTTACTTAAATAAAAAACTTTGCGATTGTGAATTGTAATAATTGGAGCAGATGCTACCGTAAAATTGTTATTAGTATTTTTTATACTCAAACATAAATAGGTCAAAGACAAAGTTAGTTAGCATAAAATGTAAGTGTAAAAAAATTATAAGATTCCTATAAAATAAAGAAGTTACAACAATTGAACCTATCTCATACCACCTGTATTTATTTGTCTATACCTATGACTCTACAATACACATATTTGTCTCGTTAGTAATAATCTTCCCAAGATTAATTTTAATTTTTCTAGTAACTGCAGATTTTAAATAAAATTTAAAATAAAATAAAAGTATACTTACGGTTGTATCCCTGTTTGTTTATGAATTGTGTCAATAACATTTGGTTCACTATAAAGGTTGATGGGAGAATTGAACTGTTTGTGTACCAGCTAAAACAGAAAATTAAAATAAACGTGTAATTAATTATTGGTGTATAAGTTTACAAGAATTACTGTGTTAAAATACCATTTCGACATTACATTCTTTATACTTGTTGATATTCTCAAGGTAAAGTATAAGGGTAATTTGGTAAATAAATTGATCAATTTTTTACCACCCTAAAAAAACATATTTTTATTAAATATACGTTTTTTTTATTTTAACTTTATCTTGTGAATATAATAGTAATTTGTTTTAGTTACATGCAACTTCTTTCAAGAAATTAACGTTATTGTAATATAGGTGTATGAAATGTGTGTTCTCTGTAGTAGTAATTGATTTATTCTGTCATTATTGTATGACACCGGCTCTTATTAAATGTTATTAGAAAAAAAAATGCCAATTAGATATTACTTGTTTTATGATCATATGTATTTTATAGTTGTGTTGTATTGAAGAATAATGTTAGTTTTTGATGAGGACAAATAATAATAAGAATAAATCTTGCTTCAGAATTCACGGCAAAACCTGTATTGCATAATATATTTTTTTATATAATTCAAGCTAAAATTATCCGGCTATAACACAGGAATAATATTCAACAAATTTTGCTTCAGAATCCACCCCAAATTTTGTTTGCAGAATACTTTCTTTTGTCCTGTGAGCATGCATATTTTATCTTTCTACCCTCGGAAGAGCTAAAAACTCAAACACGGAAGTATTTTGTATTTTCTTTAGCAATATTTGTCCTCATCTAAAACGGTCTTAAGACGAGAGTTGAGTGTTGGTATAAGTTTAAGAAAAAAACATGAAAACCTGTCTTTAAAGGTAGTCAAAAACAAAAAGAAAAAAGTAACAAAATAGTAACCTGTTTATTTGGATCACCAGTCGTTATTCTATCTAAGACAGAGTTGGCTACCTGTTTAAAAAAATATGTTCACTTTACTTCTTATTACCAATATATTTGTTTAAAAATAGAATAATAAATTAAGATCGTCCCTTACGAATTTAATTCTAATAAATTATAGAACTTTTACTTTTATGTTATCATTTATTAACATTGCATTGCACAGAATGTAGCAATTTATTAAACAGCTAGAAATTACATTTCTGTGTCGTTAAATTGAATAGATACTAGTATTTAACATCAAATTAACGAGACTAACCTTTACCTCTTTTTACTTACTGAATGTTTTTCATTCTCAATTTGTGATTTTAGTATTTCCAAGCAAACCATATTTTTAACTGACTTAATATGCAATACCTGGCACAAATTGTAGACATGTGCAAGTGCTATGTCAAGGACGACGTATAAATAATTTCACTTAAATGCTTTTACATTTAAAAACATATTGTTATGCAATAGCTAAATGTTTTATTAAAAAACAAAAAATTACCATCTGAAAGTTTGTAAAGGGTGCAATAAACAAAATTATAATTGCATTGCTATTCGCTCATATTATTAGACCGACAATATCATTATTTAATACTTTACTCATATAATAGTGCGCGTTGTGATTACAGGAACCGCTATTAAACAGAAAACGGATGAACTAATAATAGTAATAATATGTCAAATATTACTGTCCACTGATCTGTTATAATTAGTACCAGAAAATAAAACAATATACTATTATGATAACATTGAATATACTATACCAAGACTTTCAGTAACAGTCCTACTGATTGGCTAAGTAACAGCCTTATTGACAACTTTAGTATTTAATTGGAGTAACGTATTCCAGACTTTGTAATAATAATCTGACTTGTCAAAAGAGAAGAAATTGTTAGGGTTGAATCACAAATTAAACTCGTATTCAATTTGTTCACGAATTGACTTTGGAAGAGGGAAAACTTCTATATGAATTTTAATATGAAGTTTCAGAATACTTGCCAACATTTACATTCTTGTGTCCTTTGATAATGATTTTTACATTTTTTGCATTATTGACCACTTCGTAGCAAAAATAAAAAAAATAATTACATTTTCAAGGCTTCTGGACAGGATTTTTTCCTCAAAAATAAGTTTTTCTCATAAATTCATAAATAAAATTGTTTCACTTAGGAAGTTAATCCGTGGACATGTTAAATGTTAAATAAAACTGAAAGAAAACAATGTTGATTAACTAATTGTGCTTAGTTTACTTACACTTAATTCAAGATTAATTCGAGAGCTGCAGGCGAGTTTAAAATTAATTTGGCGAGATCATTTTGAGGAATGCGTGACGATAATGAATTCCATTACGTGGCAATTCTCAGCAAAAAATAGATGAGAGATAAAAGTTTAATTTTCCACTATTAATAAATGATACTGCATTAAGTAATTAAGTGATCTCCTCTCATACCCAATTGACCAAAAACTATCAAACACGGAAGAAACAAAAATATGAATTAGGTACCTAGTGAAATAAATACCAAATTAATTGAAACTTTACAATATCTTTTAACGATTACAGTACTGGTTAATTGCATTGATGTTAACATTTTCAATCTATTACAGTAAATTATGTTAAATCTTCAGTTTATAGTTGAATGATCACAATGGACACATCGAAAATAACAAACCATGAATTAAGAATACAAGGGAAGAATGTGATCAACATGAATAAATTGGTTAAGACAAGAATGTAAAAGATAGAAAACAAAAAAGTATGCATACCAGAAACATAAAACGAAAATGACAACAAATCAACATAATCAATAGCTAAGACAGCTCAATCCACAGTACAGGAATTAAAAGGCATCTCAACTCATCAACAAATATTTTCCTAACTCTATGGCACTGTAAATACCTCCTTGACAGTTATACGACGCACGGTATACATACATAGACGAAAGTTAAAGCACTTTAAATAAAAGTAGGTAAGGCAATAAAACTGGCAGCGAACAATCGGATTAATGATGGGCGGAACAGTAATTCCTAGACTCCAAAACTTCCTCCCGAATTATTTCTTTTAAATCTATATTCGTATGTCTATTTAAGTAAAAGTTACTTTTTAAGTAGCCCCATAGGAAATAGTCCAATGAGGTTCCCCCTCTTCTTACCCCATACTCCCTCTTATTGCCATCCATCTGTTAGAAAAAGTCTCACTTAAGTAATTTCGAACACGCTCCCCGTCGTGTGGGGGGCACCATCTTGTTGAAGAATAATCACCATTCGTTTGTAAACAGGATTTCACCAGATGGTTTTCAAACAAGGAAGTACCCACAACTCCGTCATTGTGTGCATTTTCGTCATCCAATGTGGATTCTGCTATGCCCAATACCACCATTTTTTTCTATTGACAATGCGATTTAAAATGAAAGTCGATTCATCGAAAAACAAGGGAAGGGAAGATATTTTCTACATGAATTATTTTTGCCATAATAGATTTTGTCAAATCCAAATTTCTTGATAATTCTCTAATTGTAAGTGTAGAGCGCAGCTTGTCTTTAAGAGACAACAGCACATTGACTTGAACATCTTCACTTATCGATGGTTGTCCAGATTTAGATAAATGTTTATCATGACCATATTCCCTAAATTCGACCAACCATAGTTTGGGAAATTGGTCGTGTCAGCAGACAAAAGAATCTTAAACGTGTGTATCAGCGATGTGAGCGTTTCCAAAAATACCTACCCCATTACAAAGTGTGGGAATGACAAAATTTACAGGTTAGGGCTTCCAGTATTTACATAAGCAGTGGTGTGCTTAGCTCCTGACGTTGTTGATGAGCCTTGGTAGCGAAAATTAGCGGACGTTAAATAAGTGATAAAAACATATTACTACAATTTGTTACATGGATAATGTTTATTCATTTTACAATGCGATAAAAATAGTATTTCTTAATACCATTACCACAAGTAGACATATTTATCTTATTTTATGGCAGCCATTCCTATCAATAAATTGGCAGCTCCAAAAATGTTTTTAACTAATATTTATAGTAATTAAATCTATTAGTGCAAGGTTGTTTCTTAGAGAAATCTATTTTTATTGCACCAAAGTTATTTCTGAAGCTTTATGAGCCAATGTATAAAATATTTATATTGTTAACATAATTGAAATATTTAATCTTATTATTTCATTTTACTCTAATTAAATTCGATGCTCAAATAATGTAACATAAATAACAAAGCGTGTATACCTTCCAAAAATAACATTAAGGTCAAGATAATCTATTTAAGTATCCCCTGTGAATTCAAGACAACATCAACGTCCTCTTTTATTACGATATTATTCCCTAGACTTTTTCAGTGTTCTAGAGAAAAAATTGTGAGGTACATTAAATATTGGTGTCTGTATTAAAAAATAATTAGAGCAACTATAATCTATTAAACAAATTATACTAGAGTTATCTTCGTTACAGATTTCTCATTTTGTTTTTATTTAAAATGAAGTAGGTAGTACTTATCTATTTAAAAAATTATATATTTGTTTTGAGTATGTGACTTATGTTTATATACGTGGAGGTATAGAATTCACTTTCTAGAAGCCAAAGGAAAATTTTATGCCTCAAGAGCTTTTCCGAAATATTACCATTCTAGAAATTTGTCTTATTTTTCGCGATCAAATCTACCCCTGTCCGCTTCTAATTTGTGTATATTGTACCTACCAATTATTCAAAAAAAAAAATTAAACTTTTATTTAACTAAACTATTTAAAAATTTAAATACTAAAAAAATACCTTTTGTTTAATAAGATGATCAGGGTCTAAATGATGTGGGGGTGCTCTAACAGAAGGATTTGGGTGGTGACGAAGATAACTTTCTGTTGGACCTGGTTCACGTTTTACTTTAGCACCTGGAAGTACCAAAGGGGTGGTACGATACGGCTACAACAAAGGAAAACAACAATGACAAACAAAACAAACATTTTATTTTACTTAGGTTTACATAACTAATACATTTTTACAAACAACAGAAGGTTTCAATGTTTCTACGAGTAAATGCATTGATAACATTAGGAAGATATAATAAGTAATAAATAATTCGGTTTTATAGTTTAATCACTATACACTGTGTCCCAAATTGGGGGTGCATGCATTGCTATATCGGTTATTATTAGAGATAGAGAAACGATTAAATGGGGACTTTTTTGAAGAATTTTATGACCGTTTCGATGCCGTTTTAAATTTAGCCTAGCTCTGTCCGTTTTCCAGATATTTTCAAAAAACTGTAAAGGTGCATTTTAAAAAACTTCCCGTATATGCCTAATTTGATGACTGGTGATATTTTAATAAGTACATTTTTAGGACACTATTCTAAGATGTTTTCGTTGACGTTACCAAAAAATTTCTATCGTCATTTGTTTTGAGTTAATGCCACTAACTTTGTTTTTCTTATGGGCGCCATATTGGATTTTTTGATAGTTCAACAGTGTTCTTAATTTCCTTTTCAACGATGCATCATAATATCAGGTAAAAATTAGTTACTGGTGTAAAATATAAAAAAATTCAGTTTTCTAAGTAGGCCATGAAGAATATTTATTTTAAAATAATCCGATTTTATTAGCTTCAACTTAAAATTAAAACAAAAAATTTAAACACATTTAAATGAGTTGTTGGTTTAATTTACACCGTCCAAATACAAATAATCGTATACTTTTTCTAATAGTATGTGCCATTAACCTTGTTACCATGACAATAGACAAAACAATGTTTAATTGACAGTTCTTGTTGTCATAATTGCTGTTTTCTTTTTTACTAGTGTTTCACTGTGATCTACCATTACTTTGTAATAACTAATTTTGTGTGTTTCTTTTATTAAGTTCTTTTTTTTTTGAATTTATTATGGCTTTGAGATATACAAACGAAGAAAAATAGAAATTGGTAACGTCAACAAAAGCACCTTAAAAAAGTGTCCCAACAATGTACTTATTGAAATATCACCAGTCATCAAATTAGGCAAATACGGGAAATTTTTTAAAATGGTACCCATTAACCGTTTCTCTATATCTAATAATAACCGAGATAGCAATGCATGCACCCCCAATTTGGGACACTGTGTAGTTAATTGATTTGACTTACTTGAAAATCAGTTTTATATTAAGCACAAAAATAAATTTATACGTTCGTTAACCACTTCTTTTTTATTTTTTACATAACAATTTCGTTTTACATATGGTCAGATGTTGAGCACAATACCTTCACTCAATATCTGAATGAAGCCACTGTATGGCGAAACAATTTTATGTAAAAATAAAAATTTTATGATAATGGTACCGCATATATTAATTTTTATGTGTATTTGGCTTTTTTAAAGTCACTGGTGACTAAAATTAATTATTCTAACCTACATTTTTGAGGCTGATACAAGCTGTTCTATGTGTACTTTTCTGTATTTGAAATTAACTCTATAACCAACTTCATAAGAATAACTACGACGTCAACGGCCGGGACCTTTTTAACCGATCACTATGATAAAATTTTGAATTAGTTGTTTATACACAAATGTATGTACGTAAGAAATGTATGCTATGTGTGCGTCATTAGACTGCCATATGTGTAAATCCGCTGTAACGAAACATGTGTCGTCGAAAAAACACTAAACGTTGATTGGCGAAGACAAACAAAGGCGGTGAAATGGGCAGGAGTTGTTATGTAAAGAATTTTACAAGGTAAAATACTGGTTTAATAATAATAATAATAATAATAATAAACGTCTTTATTGAAGCCTCGTGGGTGAAGCTTAGCATGCCACTTAATTCCAGTAAAAAAAATGTATTATATATCGGTACATATATATATATATATATACTGCATACAAATAAACAATAAAAGTAATAAGGTGATGAATTAATATAAATATAAAGCAAATTTGGAAATATACAGCACAAAAATAAGCACATCAATGCAAAAGAATTATGAAATAAACATAATAAATATGTCTAGTAATAGTAGTAATGCCATAAAAGAATGGACTGGATGGTAGTAGGTTAGAAAAAGGTAAAATTAGTGAATTTTTGATCTTCAAAAAGTAAACCCTTTAAATTAGTTTTAAACGATATTAAGGAAAGTAATTTCAAGCCAGATGAGAGAAAATTGTAAAATTTAACAGAAAAATAGGTATGCCATAAAAGAATGGACTGGATGGTAGTAGGTTAGAAAAAGGTAAAATTAGTGAATTTTTTGATCTTCAAAAAAGTAAACTCTTTAAATTAGTTTTAAACGATGTTAAGGAAAGTAATTTCAAGCCAGATGAGAGAAAATTGTAAAATTTAGCAGAAAAATAGGTAAATGAGTTTTGAAAAGCAGCAGTAGAGTGTCTGTGAATGTGATATAAGTGACCAAAACTAGTAGACTTGTTGTGCACTGGAGATCTAGCACTGAGCCTACGGAAGAGATAAGATGGTGTCGAAGTATGCTTTTTTACGATGAACAAAGACCAAAAAGTGCAATTTTCTACGATATTGCATATTCAACTAGTTTAAACCAGAAAAAGTGTGGGATATATGATCATATCTTCTTAGGCTGAATATGAAACAACAGCAGGAGTTTTGCACTCTTTGGATTTTTAGTTTTTCAGTGATATCCATAAAATTATTATATAATACATCACAATAGTGATAGGACCATGTTTCACATAAAGTTTTCATAAGGTCACGTCGGAAGAAATATCTACTGCTGTATAATAATTTTAAAGAGCCGCAGCTGTAGGCCTTAGACATTAAGGAATTTATGTGAACGGAGAACTTGAGATGGCAATCTAAATTTAAGTTGGGGTTTTTATTACTGTCTCAGGGAGCAAGCTATTTTAAAATTAAAATTTTGATATAGAAAAGCTCTTTCTTAGATCCGAATAATATTAATTTACATTTAGTAGGATTTAATTTTAAGTTATGATATTGAGATATTTTTTAAATTTTATCCAAGTCTCTGTTTAAGTTTATTTTAAGTAACAGACCTAAGACCGAGCCTTGACGTGCGCCAGTGATACCTTTAAAGGAGGGGAGGTAGGGTTATTAAATTATACTTTTTGAGTCCAATTATGTAAATATGAATTCATTTGATCAAGACCATAAAATTTAAGCTTTGCTCACATCAGTTCATGACTAATCGTGTCAAAGGCTTTAGAGAAGTCAAGCATCACCACAGCACTTACCTTTTTATCATCAGTACTTACTGCGATGTCATCCACAACTCTAGTGAGGGCCGTTGAGATACTGTGACCATTTCGAAAGCCTGACTGATTTTCGTGTGATATTATTAAAGTTAGCACATTCAAAAAAGTTGTTTATGTAAAATTTTCTCAAGTATCTTAGATATAAGGAGTAAAATACGTATAGGTCTTAAGTCAATAAGAGAATTTACATCATTATTCTTTGGTAAGGGAATAATTAGAGCTTTCTTCCAAACATCTGGAAAATAACCCTGTTCAAGACAACAGTTAACGATATGAGTAATGTAAGGTTCAATATATGGACAACAGTAATTTTACATTTTCAGTAAAATTCCGTCTTCTCAATAAGCGTTGGTTTTGAAATTCTTTATAATGGCACTGACCTTTTCAACAGTGGATACTTAAACGAGAAAAGTGCTTCACTGTATGATTTATTGTTGCAAAAGTCAATGAGTACTTTATTAGCATTACCTTGAAATGCAGAGGCAAAATAAGTATTTATATCTGCAGCATTACCGATGGAAGAAGGAATTTCACATGCTGTGGATTTTTTTAACATTAAATATTTTTAGTATTTTTCAAGTATTTTTTATATTTCCCTGTCTACATATGTTACTTATATAAGCTTTCTCCTCATTTTAGAAGCTGTTAAGGTGCGATATCATGATCAGCAGCACTTTTTTAATGATTGTAAGTTAATAACGCTTTTTGCCGTTCTTTAATCATGCTTTTTATAACGTCAGTGAGCCAAGGTGCTTTCGGCTTGCTTACCCTTACTTTTCTTAAAAGCGCATGGACATCAAACAGTGATGTGATGTATAACGTAAGCATTTCAATTTTGGATTCATTGCTATCAACCCTTAATATATTTTGAAATGCTAAGGTATGTAAATCTGCTAAAAGAAGTTCATAATTAAAGTGTTTAAAATCACACAATATAATTTTTTTCGTTTAAATTTTGGACATTTAAGATTCAGTTCGCATTGTACTAATCTATGGTCAGAAATAAAATCAACATTTAGAATGCTGCTATTTTTAACTATATTATTATCAGAAATAAAAAAAATTATGTAAAAGAGTGGCTGTATCATTATATCCTAATCTGGTTGGTTCATTAATAAGCTGCTCAAAGCTGTAGGCTTCAAAGCAGTGTGTTAGCAGATTATTTAAGTTAAAAAAGTTTACATTGAGATCACCTAGGCAAAAGATAGCGTCTACAGTGGGCACAAATATCGACAACATTTTGTCAATCATATCAACACTATTTTGCAAATTGTTAGGAGGTCTATAAAAAGTTCCCACTGCATATAATTTATTATTTAATTTAAGTTTTAGCCATAGATATTCTAAGACATTATCATTAGGTATATCTATATCAATGCTTACCGCCCCTGTAGTCGGGCGGTCACACCTAAAAAAGTTTGTAAAAGTTTGTGCCAGCAAATGTCAACAATGCGTATGGACAATACCAGGGGCGACACTAAAATATCGTTCTTATTGCACTGATATTATTGTTTAACATTTTGTTAGGTAATAATCCGTTATACTTGTTTCAATAAATGTGACAAATAATTTAGATGAGTAGTATAATGAAGAAAAAGCAAGAAAGCAGTGTAGCCCTCTAGTACTGTCCATGTGCATTTTTGACATTTGCTGGCTTCAGACAGAACAAAGAAATTATTTGTCTTGTTATAATAAATATGTCACTAGTATCATGTAATTAAATTCATGGAATCTACTTAAAAGAGATCTTGAGCAATTTTTAAATTGTTTCTAGACATATTTATTTGTTTAAGATATAGGTAATTAATTACTAATTAGACTAATTATTAATGCACACAAAAAAAATTAAACCTACAATAAAAATAAGAGTACCATCATGTAAGGTAGCAGAGAAAAATTATTCCGCGTAGGTATCTAAAGAACAAATAAAACAATTGTACACAAATTACGATATTGGCCCTTATTTACTTTTATTATCTACACTTGAACTCGAATTTGATCTTGATCGAGACCGACAATTTTTCTAAAACTTCAATGTTTTCACGTTTAATTTCTGCTTTAAAGTCTTCTTTATTCTCTTTTATTGCAGTTAAGAGAGTTTTTCAATAATTCATCGTTAGAAATTTCCTGATATTTGTCGCCGCTCATAATATTAAACTTAGTGCAGAAGTGACCCTCAATATATAGTAGTACAATGAACAAAATAGTCGAATATATTGTTACAACTTTAGATTAAATACATAGTAGTGCTGCCTTTAACTATCGATATAGCATTCAATGAAACTTCTTATCTTATATCAGATCTTCGTTTTGATAAGGTATTTTTGGTGGGTATGCTAATTCTAATAAAACTATACTATAACAATATTTACTCGCCAACGTTCATCCTACGTGCCCTTTGTAATAAAAAAGTAGTTATTGCTGTGTAAATTATTAATTATTGCAGGAGCTCCTACAAGTGATGCTTGTTTCTAAAGCAGACCACACACCATTATACTCTTTGCTTCTGTTTTGCAATCTGCCCCTGTTATTTACATCATATCATCCAAATTCCCTATTATAAATTATGTGATTATTATTTTTTTTACCAGTACCTAATAAATATTATTTCATTATCGCTATCTCCGTTTTCACCATCGGTAGACACGAAACGCAAATCTATAGTTAAAAAGTATTAAGACCTACTAGAGGTCAACCAAGGGCCAGGATAGATAAAATAGTATGAGTTTCCTAAATATCAATATAGATGTTAAAATAGTTCCTGAAAAGATTTTAGATATGTTTTCAAAGAAAAATGCTCGTATATTTCAGTTGGTATTTTTATAAAAATACTGCTTTGCTTTACTTTTGTTATTTCTTATCAGTACTCACTAGCTTTTAGCATTTATTTTTTTTATTGAATAAATAATGAATGACACTGTTAACTGTTAATGTATTATATACATATTATTTAAAAAAATCTGAGGTGACCCTTCTGGACTTTGAGTTGACTTCTGCATTTGCCTCCACATCCTATATGCGTTGATTGTACTATGTACAATTTTATTATAACAGGGGGAGGTCCCTGTTATTTTTTTCTGGATCCGCCTCTATTAATGCTAATACTTCACCTTTTTAGTTTAAAGAAATGTAATTTCTTTATTATTATTATTTTTTTTTTTTTTCGGTTTCCCGATGCCGGTCAGTCCTCCCGTGGCCTCCGACGCCTCACGGGAGTTATTATTGTTATTATTATTATTATTATTGCGCAGAATTCATCTAGTTTATCTACTATCATGATATAAAATAATAATCTGTTCTTATTACAGACCATCATGATTGTAAATAACATCAACATTAAAATTATCCAAAATTATCTTTTCTGCAGTCTACGTCAAATTTAATTAGAAAATGTGGCAAAAGAGAAATTATGTAATTTCTTAATTTTTAGTTATATTTATGGAAGACTCTATTTCTGAATTTAATTGATTACTATAATAAATGATGAACTAGAGGAAATAGAACTTGATAATAGGTAATAATTTCAATATTCGAATTGGTACATATATTTTTAAGCTGTAATGTCATCAAATTATCGAAAAATTCAAAATGCAGTAAAATATCAGGATGTTCTCATTTAATTAATTAAAGAAAATTCTCCATTTTTTATGCTGAATGACAAATAGTAGTAGTTGCTTAGTAACTGAAATAATAAACTAACTACTAATCTGTTTTAAAAATGTACTAGAAGATCCAGAAACAGCCATTTTGCAAAAACCACGACCACGATTTCTCAAGTAATAAAAAAAATTATAGAAAATAAATTCTGTTCACGCTTCTGGTACTATGAAAAACCCTTTTTGACAACGGAAGTGATAATAGATAAGTAGCCCAAGCACCTTTGTTATAATGTCTCAATTTAATTATTATTATTTGCCGAAAACATACAATTCAAACTTCTCATACACTTTTTTTGTTTGGTGGTAGGTAATTTTTTTACTTGGCAGTTATTTAAAAAAAAAAAAATATATATGTTTTTAGTCGGACTTTACAAAAAACCTCTCACCCCCGGCATTATCAACATTTTAAAGGAACCTTTAACTTAAAAGGAGTTTTAGTGACCAGAAAACAAACAAAAAAATAAATATCAGATAGCAATCCTATAATTTAGATGAAAAATTAGGTTTAATGGCATTCATATATCTCAATTTATATTTTGCTGGAATTGCTGATAATATATATTTTCTTGTCACTAAAACTCCCTTTAAACTAAAGGTTCCTTTAAAATGTTGATAATACCGGGAGTCACCGATTGGACATGAGCCCCACCCGTCATCGTAAGAAAACAGTCTTATGATTTTTTAACAGTTTTTCTCATTTTATACAAAAAAAAAGTAGAACACTCGAGATAAAATCTTCTAGGATATCAATAATCTGATCAGCAATAAAATATTACACTCAAAAAATGATACCCTCTTAAAATTGCCCTACTAAACTAGGTGTGGTAAAAAATAAAAATAAACATATTTTGTCATAGAAAAGGTGTATTGAAGACATACTCTAATTATATAAATGATGTACATGTTTTGAGAATTATTATGACGTGCATTTTCGTGATTGAAACTATTAAAATAACCAGAATATCTGTCAGCGGGATTGGGGCTAGATAACATATTTTTTTAATGCAAAGCATTAAATAATTTATAAAAAAAACTGATTGATTAATAACAAATGTTCAACACGTTTGATTGGAATATGCTGGCAGAAAGTGTATGTAAAATTATAACCCACGCAGTTTGTTCAGAGGAAATGTGACGTATACATAATTAGAATAGTCATGAGATAGCTTTTACATATCACAGGAAGTTATGATTGGGGTGAGAAAATTGAAGTAAACAAGCATATTTGGGGATGTGAATGAAAGTTTTAGTAACCCGTAAAGCTGATTGATTATGTTTAAAAGTGGGAATTTCCCAGTTTTAAAGTGCTGCTCTTTTTTTAATTTCATCATATAATCATTTGTAGTTATTTATAAACTTATCTGGAGAAAAATATAAATTCTTGGAAACTAAATAATATGCAACAAAAAAATCTTATCTTTTAACTGCTTAATTAGAAGAGGTCATATACATATTTTGGTGTGTGACTGAATATGTTACATTACGATGCAAGCATTCTTTCATGAAGCCTATCCACAAACATGAGGTGTGGGCGTTGTAATATGATAGAATACATTTTTGTAGTTTTTTTTATATAAACCTGTTTTACGACTTGTTTATCAAGTGATGCTCTGGAAAACATACTATACTACTTTTTAATCATAACAAGTTTTTTTTTCATACTGCTACTATATAAATACTTCGCATCTAAAACTATTTTGAGAAGTTCTAAAACTGAGCTCTTGACGTACTCTCAAAAAATGTCCTCTTTTAACACTTTGCTAAAGAGATAAATTAAAATTAATTACATTACTTATTAAATTTATACCGACTAATTTTATTGCTTCATGCTGTCCCTAATTCACTAATATAAGTGATTAACCGAAGTCAAAATAAAGACTGTTCAGTATTAATAATATACTTAATGATAAACTGGATAACCTAGATTCAAAATAACTCATAATTTTACTGTGCAAATTACAAGAAATGTTAAACTAGATTTATGCGAATGCATTTTGAAATATGTTCCGCTATGAGTAAGTATTTAAAACATTTCCCTTACGTTTATACTATGTAAACGAATATATCGGATTTTTATTATAGCTGATATGAAAATTTATCTGTTTTAATGTGCATTTTAGTCGATATTAATTTAAAAATAAAATTCGAATTTCATATCGAGGTACTCTGGAGATAGAGATATAATGACATATAATATTTGGGTTATATTTTAATTATCCATACATATATCTGCAAGATTGCGTAAAAAATGCATGTGGTTAAAACAACGAGTCTCACTTACTAACTGTGAGGGAGGCCCTTCGAGTTATAATTAACATGATTTTAACTCGAAGGCTCGAAGGCAAAAATATAATTTTTTTTTTTAACGATAGTGTTTTAGGTGGGCAATTCTTGTTGTGAACATAAACATAAGCTAAGCAAGAACTGTTTCATTTCGTGTGAGGTTTTTAAAAGTGTCTGTGAGTAAGTGTGCAATATTTTCAATGTATATACACCAAGTTACCTAAATTGGCGAGAAAGTTGGATGCAATATATGAGGGTTCATGGTATATCTAATATTCTAGATGTTTCTCACAAGTGTTATTCTTCTCCACTACGACCAAATAATCAGTGGCGGCTGGTGAAATTTAGGCTATGTCATATCTCAGTATTGGAGCATGGGACCCAAGCGATACTTAAAGGCGTAACTATCAGGACTAAATGAGGAAGTTTTGCAGAAAAAAATTGCGCTTGAAATTTGCAAAAAAAGTTGGAAAAAATTTGTGCCCCCAGGTTATTTTTTAAACGATTTGTAAAATATTTGTGAAACATTTTTTTTCAGAATCAGGTGGAAAATATAAGTTCACATTTCAAATTTCATCGAAAAATATTGGTTTTCTATAAAGTTACACCGTTTTGAAGTTTGCAAAGTGAAAAATGAATCTAAAATAAAATTTCAAAACGGTGTAACTTTATAGAAAACCAATATTTTTCGATGAAATTTGAAATGTGAACTTATATTTTCCACCTGATTCTGAAAAAAAATGTTTCACAAATATTTTACAAATCGTTTAAAAAATAACCTGGGGGGCACAAATTTTTTCCAATTTTTTTTCGCAAATTTCAAGCGCAATTTTTTTTCTGCAAAACTTCCTCATTTAGTCCTGATAGTTACGCCTTTAAGTATCGCTTGGGTCCCATGCTCCAATACTGAGATATGACATAGCCTAAATTTCACCAGCCGCCACTGCAAATAATCCTGCAAGTAATCACGATGTAAGACGTAGGCCTGGCGATCGCGTAGATTCATTGAGGAGGGAGGTAGGTATATCCCACCTCAATGGTAGATTTAGAATTAGATAATCCCTTAGGTTCCCATGTGACGTTTACTAGTATGTATAGGCAGTTTATTGTTATCAACGGTTTGAAAGGATGCTTATGTAAAACCCAAATAATTAATTTATTTTTTTCTAAAAATGCATATTACAAAGCAAATAAATTGTCAAAAGTATAACATATCAAACGATCAGATAGATATAATTTCCCGTTATTAAATTTAGTTCAGTAAACTTATTGCTGTTAAAATAAAAATTCAACCCAAAATATATATTTTATTACCACAACCTCTATGCTTTTAAGACATCTGTGCACAGAAAAACCAACCATAAACTTCTTTGCTGTTCATTTTATCCCTAAAGAATAAGTCTATATTTTTAGTTACTTAAAAATGTCCGAATAGGATGAAACTAGTTGTAAAGTTTAAAATAAAAATAAAAGTGAAAATTAGACAAGAAAAAACAGTGTTTTGTAATTATTTAATTTCAAAAATGGTAAAGAACTCGCTAAAGAAGAACAATAGTTACAATTTTTTTTGTTATGTTTTATAACTTTTGTATTTGCTTCTGATAAATAAATGTGAAATAAATTAAAATATGTTTGATTCCATAAATAAACGACACACGTACATAATTTTTTAGCACTTTAAAAAAAATCTGATAAAGTGTATTTTTCTAATGAGACCTATGTGATACGTAACGTTATTGACAATGGTATATTTAAAAAAACAATTAATAAAAAGATGGCCCACATGAAAATAAAAAGTCCTTTCGTGTTTTCTCAATACATAGTTTTTTGAACATGTGTGTTTTCGTAAATGACTGATTCAATTTAAATCCCAATAATTATAATCTGCTCTCATTTTTATTTATATATATATATATATATATATATATATATATATATATATATATATATATATATATATATATATTATATATATATATATATGTATATATATATATATATATATATATATATATATATATATATATATATATATATATATATATATATATATATATATATATATATATATATATATATATATATATATATATATATATATATATATATATATATATATATTACCATATACAGGATATAAATTAAAAAAAGATTTAGTATATGAAGGATACAGGAAAAAAACAAAAAAGGCCATTTTTCTCGATTTTGTGATCTGTGTTAGATCACAATGGAACCTATTGACTAACCATATCAGTCAGGAGGAAAACTTAAAGAATAGCTCAGAAGTTACGTGGGAAAAAACAAATAGGTCTACAATTACAGGGGGAAAACTAACAAAGTACAACGGTAACCAAAGGCGGATTTAGAGGTCTCGTTTATCTTGCTAAGACCTTGAAGTCAACAGAACGTAATTATCTGATTTGGTTTTATCTGACAAGAATTAAAAAATTCATATTTTATTTTTCTCCCATTGGCATCAAATCTTTATTCTGTATGCATTTAAAACCCTGTATGCATTTCTTTTATTTGCATTATTATTCAAAAATGTATTTCACATTTGCATATTTTCCTTAAATTCACTTCATTTTCTTTACCTGTATCTAATTTTACAGAGGAAAAGTGAATAAGGTCCAAGGACTATTCTGCTTTTTCCCCAGATTGTATAGTAGTTTGCACATTTAAATTGCATTATGAATTAAATTTGCACAAGAAATATAAAATTTGAACCATAACACGATTCTTTGGCATACTGGCAATCGATCAGTTAACCCATTGTATCCCAAGCATCGAAAAATTCAAAAAACGAACATTTTTGTTTGTAAATATTTATTTTGTTACTCTTAATAATACATTCCTTGTGTCAAAAAAAATTTAAAAAATTAACGTATATAAAAAAAATACTGATGCGTAAACGAACCACTGGGAGGAAACATGAAATATTATTTTGAGGCACATACGATATAACTAATAATTTTAACGAAAATATATCATAGAAAGTTTCAATCTTACATAAAATAACTAAGCGTAAATTATTTTCTACATAGAACTTTTACTTAATAAAAAAACATTATAATATTTCATGGTGCGTGAACGCACCACTGGTAACACTCGGTTTCATTTTTGGTGATGCTGTACAAAGCATGAAGTATGTAAATGTACATTACATTTATTACAAAAGTAAATTGTGTGGCTATGGCAAATTCTACACCTCCTTCGTGCTTTATTGGCATGAGAAATCATGAGGTGACCTGTATTATCATAACGCAGTTCATCTATAGCAGGAGCAAGATTCATTTCAATTATTGTTTTATCAGTTTTTTAAAAGTCGCAAGGCTACGTAAGATTTAAAATCTACCTGGGACATTTTTTTCATTGACATTATAAATTTTCCATGCGTTGACGACTAAGCTATCCAATGAATTACAAAATAAATGCCACCACCATTTTTTCCCAAATACTTGGCATCTATAATTAGCAATTCCGTTGTCGTGTAAATCTACCCCACCCATATATTTATTGTATTGGGCAATTACATAAGGTTGGGGTATCTGTACATCTCTTCGTTCTGTGCTATTATATCGTTTAATATTTTGAACAGGAGCTACACTATAAACATTACTTGCCACCGTTACAACCGAATTATCGTGCCAACGGACAATAGAAACTTTTGATTCAGAATCATATGCTGAAATATGGGACTCGTGGTCTTGTTTACCAAATGATTTACAATTTTCGATTGGACACTTATTTGTCCTATTTTCGTGGATAGTACCGGTGGCAAAATAACCATTATTTTTTAAATGTACGAAGAGTTTGAATGACGAAAAAAAAGTTGTCGAAAAAAATTTGGTGATTCACTGGCTTATCCACAACAGAAAGTAGACTCATGACAACGTCACCGCTAAGACCAAGGCTAGAATGAGTTGTATCTATAAAATATAAAAATACGTAAATACGAGTAATACGAAATTCATCATTATTCTCCAAATCCGTAACGATCTCCTCCAGAGCCGCTTCTAATTTCCTTCGAGTCAAATACCTCGAAAACGGCATATTTTACTGATTTCAATTAAATATCACGTGTACTGCACAAAAAACAAACAAATACTAAACAACACACTAATCGGCGACTGTTTACACTACATAGGCTGACTTGTCGAGAATGGCAATAGCTTGGTTTTATTTCATAGATAAAACCAGTGGTCCGTTCACGCACCAGTAATTATTTAATAAAAATAAATCATAATCTATATTATATTTTAAATGTATTTTTTCTACCATGTAATCTACATATTATAGACATACCAAAAATGGCAATACTTTCCAAAAATAAAATATTTTACTGTTTTAGATTCACCTCAACCTTTGACACAAAAATTATGCAGCGTTTTTCTTGACATTTGAGGTGTCATAAAATTTTTGTTTTTAAAATAAAAATCAAAAGTTCGTACGGTACTAAGTTCTCTAATACTGAAAATAATAAAATTTATAAATGGATGTGCAAAAATATTTACTGAATTTAACAAAAAAAATCATAAAATATGTGGTGCGTTAGCACACCACTTTGGGACAAAATGGGTTAAATACAGTTTTTTTTTTATTAGGATCAACTGTAGAATTGTCAATTAGTGGTGTGAATGGCTAGGGCATTTTTTTAAATTTAAGTTTTAATCATTAAAATTGTTCTGGTGTAAAATTTATAAAATGTAACTATTTTGGTTTTTCCCCTGCCCGCTTCATATGAACATAATCTTTTACTACAAATCATCTGATTGATAATTAAAATATTTTGTTAAAAAGTATTCGATACTTTGAATCTTAAATATTTTCAGAATAGTACATTATGTATCTAGTAGTAAAAGCAATACATTCCCGGACGACGATGTAAATTGTCATTGAAGTCTGGGAATGTGCTACTACGAGGTACACATACTATTTTTATAAATTAAGGAATATTTATTAATGCATACAATTTTTTCATTACAATCTAATTGCTTATGAAATCTTTTATTTGATAATCACTGTTTATTTATTGTTGTGATAAATGTCTGATTCGGTACTTATTTAGCTTTAATACTTGTAAATGCTAAAAGAAATATTAAAAAATGTTTAAAATGGTCAGTGATGATGATTGATGATGTCCAGGTGTTTGTGAAACCACCAGAGTTAGTAACAACTGCAAAAAATGTGACTTTAAATTTAGTGTTCTATTTTATACTAAAATATGCATTTTTAACGTGAGTTGGTTTGTCTGCATATATTTATTTACTAAAATATATATAAACAACCTGTACGCGAGTTACTTTCCCGGCTTAGGTCGAAAAAGTAACTTTTTTCGTACTGTTTTATGATGGTTGCTTAGCAACAGACTAAAATACTAGAATATCGTATTTTGGGATCTGAAATTGCACCGATAAAGTAGACATTTTTGAGCAATTTCAGAAAAAGTATATGTGAGAAATACTTTTCAAAAGTTTCTGGCCCAGCTCTGATAGACACCATAAACACAAATTTTTTTAGCTATTATCAGTTGAGGATGTTGTGATACAGATTTCAGAGAAAAACGTATACATGGCATTTACAAATTTTTTAGTATAAGTTGTAATTATAAATAGTTGTATTGAGCGGGAAACTATTTACAATTGAATACTTATTTACAATATGTTTTGTACCTTTTCGAGAAATGTTTTTTACGTACACGTTTTGTAATTATTGTGCTTGTGCATGAACATAGTAAACAAGAAATAAGATAAAAATAAACTTTGCTGACGTAAGAGGTAGCTTTGCCGCTGAAAATACTGCTGCATCTATCTGAATATCATCTGTAGCTTGAGCATATTATACTTGGCGCATTATGTAAGTGTATTGCACTTTTTTATATTGCACTATTTTTTTTTATTTGCGATTTAGACAAAATGAAAATATATATCATTCATGAGTTTATGTCACGTTATTTGTTTGTGGTTTTATTTCATTGAAATTGTTCTGGGCGACAAATAAGCAGAATAGCCCCCGAATTCACAAAATTTGAGACAAAATCAAGCTGGAAAGCTTTTCTGAACATATTTTTTGTTTTTCAGAAGTATTTATATTATACTTTTCTTGGTAACGTTTTTTCATTGCAAATATGTCTTGATAAAATTTAGTGTTTATCTCTTGTTTATCTCCTAATGAGCTACAGTTCTCTGGAAAAATTGAGATGGAATTGAAGAAAATGAACTGTTACGGACATATTACACTTGTTTCTTCTATTGCACAATAGCTACTAGTCTAAATTCGTTCCATGTGACTTTCTTCTTCCTTAGAGTATTTCTTGAAATTGGTGGTTCCTAAATAGACTTCGTATTTGAGGACCGACAAAAAATATCTTCATTTATTTTCACATCATTGAGTAGGAAATTTTGTTTGTAGATATTGTAAACCTGGCCCGTTTCTGTTCATTGCTTGTGGAAACTGTTTTCATTTACTCCAATTGGATGTGAAGTGGAGACAGAGTAATCTCGCCATCAATCATTGGTTCATTTTGAATGTTTTTAGCTCCGGGATTTAGTGATTGTCTTGAAAGCAATCAAGTTCTCATATAATACAAAAAATGGGTTTGGCTTCCCATAAGGCTATAACTTTTAAATCACCACAAATTCGCCACCAATATTCCTCATACTTAATACGCCCAATTAATAGCTTACAGCTTCATATTGTCATACAATTCATTCATATGAACTGCATGTTCTATAGGAATGGATGGCAATAATTTACCATTATGGAGTAGAGCAGATTTTAAAGTTAATTTAGAAGAGCTATGAGTCTCCAGTTTTCAGGTTTATGCTCGAATATAAGAGATTTCTTTAAACCATTTACTGAAAACTACAAGATCACGTTTCATGTTAAAAAACTGATGTTTTTGTCGATGTTGGTATACAGATACTTTTATATTTTCTTCTAGAAAGTTCCATTGTAGTAATCTAAAACCGAACAGTTTTGCTTTATTCTTTGGGAGACCAAAGTCTCTTATAACATCATTTAGCTCATTTTGCATAATTTTGTGTTGTTCTTTACAGATGAGTCAGCACAAAATTGGGATCAGTTGAAATTGAAAGTCAAATTAAGGAGAATCATCTTGGAGTAATTATTGATTCGTTTTGATTTATTTTTAAAGAGGTGGCGTCATACAAAAATAACAATCTGTTGTATGATCTGAAGATTCTCTTCATAGTAGAGGAACAACAAACCCCCATTAAGCGGCCTTTATAATGTAACCAACCTCGGAGGTTAGTCGTTTACGGATCCTATAACGTAACGTAGAAATTTTCTCCCTAACAAACTGGATAATATTTTTCACAAATATCACTCCTAATAATTGATTCATCTTTTTAAATTGAATGATACTACAGTCACTATATTTTTCTTATTTTATTTCGTTTGTTTGTTTATATTCTGTTATTACAATTACAATATTGAGTCCCTTAATAAATTTAAAGCATCTTCCAAGTTTTAAGTGAAACAAACCTATGTGTTATATTCTTCATATTGGACATGTAACTAAATATCTATTTATACGCAGTTTCCTGTAAGACACTCGCAAATCCAAGTGTCCTTTTTAGAAAGTTTTATCAGGAAAGACACTAAAATTTTTACATAAATTGTTTACGCTTTATTTATTTAAACAGTTATTTTGTACATCCATAATTTACAGTGTTTTACAAATGGTGCATCAAATTTAAGAAGCATATTATATGGATCAAAATAAGCAACACAAGTTTGTATGTGCCCGAAAATGCATTATTTTCGAGATATAAAGTGTTATTAAAATTCGTTTTACAAAAAATATGCATAAAAGACATTGACGCTAATTTTTAGAACGATTTACCCTTATAATACCTTTTCTTCTTATTTGGAATAATGACAAAAATAATTGTTAATAATGATAACACCTTTCTGTAAATTAATAGTGTACCACCGTTTTAGAGACATTTTCAAAAAATTAGTTCTTCCTTAGAAACTTTAACAACATGTATTTCTAAAACAGTAAACTTCTAAACAGATGTAAATGCGAACTTTGTTGCTTATATTGACTTTTAAGCGTGGTTCACGCAGCCATTTATGATGAAACACCTTGTATGTAATATTAAACATCAAAGTTAAAAACAATTTACTGTGCAAGTAACCATCAACTCTACATAACATTTCAATTTTGTGTGCTCACGCGTTCCAGTAACATTTTATCTAGTATCAAAGTTTTATCGTAACTAAATTGGTTAATATTCGAAACGTAACTCTACATAATTTTGTTAGATCTTTGAAACACGTTAACTTTCGAATGTCACCCACAATAGATTACAAAATGTGTTTCTAAAAACTCATTAAATTGAGTATCTAACCATTGTTTTTCTTAAAAAATCCTAAGTAAAGAGACGACGACATAATAGAGAGCGAACCGAAGAGCGTAGCAGATGTTTTCAGATAGTACAAACGATGACGGAACCACGAGGGACAATATTTTTAAATCGAAAATTTCAAGTTAGTCTTCGTATAAGTTAAAACAGTTTAACGAGGGACGAAGTGGGAACTCGCTATTCCCCATCTTAACGACCATCGTCGAAGGACCATTTTTTGCTGCACACAGATTTTAGGTTTTTCTCTCCTCAAAAAAGTTAGGAAAAGGAATAAACTAAATAAAAATCGGTTCGATATTATTTTGGGACAGGTTTTACTATAAAAGGCCTGATCTCAAAATATAAAATTAAGAGAAATAAATCTGAAGCAAAATGTGACACAGATCATTATTTATAAGTGTTGGGGTTAATCATAACGAAGGTAATTAGTTATAATTATTGATAACCGCCATCGAATTACAAAAATTTTAACAAGAAATCTTTCGTGAATGGTATCAAGACGAAGTGACGAGATCGTGGTAATCTATCCTCGGAGTCAGCCTTCAGCAAGTTAATTTAACATTATGACAAAGAAAATATATTGAATCAAATAATTGTCAGAATGCAATTCGATAGTGGTAAAGTCTAAGAATTTTTCATCGAACTAGGATTTTATTTTGACATTTAATTAGTTTAAAATTAAATTCAGTGAAGAAACCGAAGAGTTGGAGGAATTCTACTAGACAGGTGAGGAGCATTGACATGATAATTTCCCTGCAACTTGTTTGTTTAATTAACTTGAGAACTTAACGTTGATATTTAACTTTACTCTTTGTTATAACATTACCTTCAGTAATTGTTAGGAGATTTACTTTGCCGATAAATCTGCGGTTGATATTTAAATTCTTTCTGGCATACGGAACTCTATTAGGATATTCTAGCTAAATCCTCGTCATTAATCCGCTTGATGCCAATGTAATAGCTTTCGGTTATTTCCCACAAGATGGAGCCTGAGCACATATAGTAGCCGTAACAGTCAACATTTTTATTTTTCAAGATCGTTTAATTAGTCTTATTGCCCCTAAGATCATGTGACAGTACTCCGCGATTTCTTTTTGTGACCTTTCTTTAAAAAGTTTATCTTTGAAGTTCCTATTCCTGACATTATTGACCATCTTCAAGTCAAGATTCCGTTAAAAAGAGGGCTCAGAAGTGTCTGAAGTAAGGTGGTGGACACTCAGTATGTTTTGTAAAAATGTTGTTGTATTTTTATTAAAAATAAATGTTTCGTTTTAATTAAATTTTATTAACTCGTGTAATGACGTAAGAAAAATAATAACCTAATTATGTGATGCACAGTATGACAGTTTAATAGAAACCAATCTAAGTCTTACGTTTTCATTTGCATGAGCAACTTGACGTCGTTTTTTCTTAACGCTCGTTATATTACAGTTCTGTGTGTCAATATTCTGGAACTCTCAGTTCCAATATTTTTATATAACATAACCTTGATTTTAAAATTTGTTTTTAGTTTCATTTTGTAAACAGCGTACGTTTTTAACCAAGCCAACTGTAGCTATTTCAGACAGATTAAGTCGGGTTCCTCTATACCTATTTATTTTAGAACATAAAGTATTTTATTTTACACGAGGATTTTAGACGGCGTTTCCATCAGGTGGCCAACATAATTCTGAAAATCACTCACTTTTTATATTCATAACTAAAAACGAGAACAATTACCTGATTCTAATTTGCATGGAAATTTAGTAGAAAAATGTGCAAATAATACTGTAGGTACTATTTCTAAAAAAAAAAAGAAAAAAAATAATAATAAAATAATTATTGGATATTACAAAAGCATTCTTTCATACCTAACATAATAATAATAAATACCTATAGTTTTTAATATTTTATACTGCCATTGTTATCTGAATGTGCTAGTAAATTTTAGGCATATAATAAATCAAAAACAACACTTCCAATACACATTTTATCATAGAAACTATTAAAACAACTACTCAGCCTGGGAGCGAGAATTGTATTGAATTAAATAACAGTGTTCTTAGTATGAGAAGCAAAAAAATATTGAGATTAAAAAAAATATTAGGTAATATCAAAATAGGAAAATTTTCACACTCAAGAAATGATTTCCTCCAGTTAAAATACAAAAAAACGAAAACCCCTAGTCCGATACTTTCATTATTCCTGAACTCATCAGGGGGCTAGTCCGCGTACAAATTATTTAAAAAGAAATATTTAAATTAGATAATTCAAAATATGAATATTTGTCATATCTATTTTCACATTTTAAATTAAAAGACAATATCTACATTAATTATAATGACATTCATAACATCTAACCTAACCTAAATAAGCCCATTCTATTCATACATTTCAAAAAATCTGATATATTCCTTCGTATTTATGCATTTCTAGAAAAAAATAATAAAATAATTATTGGGTATTACAAAAGCATTCTTTTAAATAAATACGAAGCAATAATTTTTCGTAAAACGACACTTAATAAAAAACACCAAATTCGTATTCGGAACTTAAAAAACAGATATTAGTTTTGTCTGTAATTTCGCCTATTGCTCATTTTATTTATCTAGTTGGCGTGTTGCTTGATAAGAAATTTAGTAGAAATGTTTAACGTGATATCAGAAATAGTTAGTGTTTTATTAAAAGACCACTGCAGAGCTGTAAATTATGAGGCCGCAAGTCATACCATTGAGAACGAAATATGTGCAAGTATCGAATACGACGATATTATTGATTTCGCCAAATAAAAATGCAAAAAAAGTTGCCTTATAAATATATGCTTATGTTCCATTGGTTTTTCTTGTAAGAATTTATGTTTTGTTTTTGTATATGAATATTTTGTGTTTTTATTTTAGATATATAAGTACATATACATATATTTTAAATAAATTTGAGTTTTATTTAATTCTTTTAAAAGGGAGCAAAATTGGACCTAGCCTCAGACAATGATAATTATCGTCCAATATCGATAATAACCATTTTTGGGAAAATTATGGAAATTTTACTAAAAATTACTGAATAGACTGGTCAATTATCTAGAATCCAACAAAATTTTGAATTGCTGCTAATTCGGCGTTAGGAAAAATTTTTCCACAATCAAAGCTGTCACATGTGTAATGAATGATATAGTTGAGGCACTTGAGCAAAGCCTTCTGTCTGTGATTACACTATCCGATTTAAGTAAAGCTTTTGACTACGTTTCTCACGAAATACTAATGCAAAAGCTTGAATATTATGATATTCGGAGAATACCGTTATCTCTTTTTAACACGCTTTTATTAGCTTCACCTGTATCTTTGTGAGTTTGTTTGTTTGTAACCGACTCTTTGGACTCGATTTTGACCCACTTTAAACGGACAGATTTAATTGAAACTTTGTACACTTACGAAAAACCGGTAACAATACAATAATTTGATAAGTTTATATCATTATCCTGATCAGGATCGCCAGAATTAAATAATTTCCTCACGTATCCTCTGCGTGAGAGCAAGTGGCTTATTACTGTTAGTACATTCCGTGATTCTCAGTTCGTTCGTTGGCCGAGCGGGCTAAGGCGCAAGTCTTAGTCGACGCGAAACGACGGACTCCTCGAGCGTGAGTTCAAATCCCGTCTATGGCTGAAAAAAAAAAAAATATATATATTTTTTTTTCAGAAGTATCTGTTGGATCGTAATATGTTATAATATCAGCATCAATAAGCAATATAAATATAGTTTAAAAAAACTAAAAAAATACGCTTTCATAGCATATCAAACTAAAAAAGTGAAAAATAAATATAGTTTAAAAAAAACTAAGAAACACGCGTTTAATGCACATCAAACTAAAAAAGTGAAAAATAATTATTAATATAAACTGAAAACAATAATGAACGAAAAATACTAGTATTATTGTGAAAAAAAAGCGTGGGGCGTTTTGTGCCATATTTTTCGTATATCGAGCAACCCACGCTTTTTTCACAATAATACTAGTATTTTTCGTTCATTATTGTTTTCAGTTTATATTAATAATTATTTTTCACTTTTAAGTTTGATGTGCTTTATAAGCGTGTTTTTTAGTTTTTTTAAACTATATTTATTAAGTCTTATCGAGTAAATGGGAGACAGTGTATTTCGCTAGTCAACCTAAATTCAGATTTTAAATGGAGTCCCTCAAGGCTCCGTATTAGGACCCTTTTTCTTCATATTAATGTTAGCGATTTGCCAATCTTTCTAGAAGAAATTAAAAGTATATTGCTTGTCGATGACTTAACCCTAAAGACCTCCTCAAGAAATATAAGAAAACTTATGCATGTGTTGCAGTTGAAAAATCGGAGCTGTGATTCTCAACAAATGAACTAAGTCTTAATAAAAATAAACCTCAATGCTTATTGATTAATCATCGACAAGGGTTTAAAATGGGATGTATATATAAATAAACTATGCAATTTTTGATATTAAGTAAATGAGGTCACCATCTTATCAATTTATTTCGCCCTATTTCATTCTCACATGAATTACAGAATATTTTTTGGGGTCACTCTAGTTATTCAGTTTTCATTTTGCAAAAAGATGTTATAAGAATATTGTAGTGTCACGCACTTCGAGTATTGTTAACCTTTGTTTATTAAATTACAGTTGTACAACAGTCCTACTTGAGGTCACGGATGATATTCTGTTGGAGACTGATAAAGATAATTTAACTATCTTTGTCTTACTTGACTATCCCAAAGCCTTTGACAGAATCAACCATGACTGTCTCCTGGTGATGCTACATTACTTGGGATTTGGTGAAAATGCAGTCTTGTTGTTAAAAAATTATTTAAATTGATAACAAACTATCAGCTTTCACTGATGTTGTCTCGGGGGTACCACAGGTTCTATATTGGACTTTTGTTGTTTACATTATATACTTCAATTTTAAGAATTGTTTGAAGTATTGTTGTTGTTGTTCTATGCAGACGATACCCCAATTTATTATTCTTGTGAGAAAACAGATTGTTATGATACTTCTAATCAAGGTTTGTAGGCTTTAATTTCTGTATCAGAAAAATTTTGTTTAACTGTAAACCCTTCCAAGTAAAAAATAATGCTACTAGGGCGTAAAGCTTCGTATAAGGCAAGTGCTGATGGAATAAAGGTTCGCATAAACGGTCAAGAGTTACATCTAAGTGACGTCTCCAAAAATCGGGGATTATATATTGACACGTCTTTTGAATTTTCTGAACATGTCACACACATTGTAGAAAATGCTTTTAGTAGACTAAAATTAATATATAATGGGAGGAATTTGTTAAATGTGAAAAAGAGTACCATGTTATGCGAATCATTGATCCTATCACATTTGAATTATACTGATGCAGTATATGGTATTTTTCTAAATGTTTTTGAAACAACACGTCTTCAACGTAATCAAAATACTTGTATACGTTTTATTTTGAGGCTCAGGAAATATGATAACATTTCCTCAAAATTCCAGGAATCGGAACATACGGCAAAGAAGAGATTTAAATATCTGTTGTCTAATTCACAAAATTTGCAAAGTTGAATCACTTTCATATCTGGTAAACAAAATTAAGTTTAGGGTAGATGTACAAAATATTAACATCAGAAATAAAGATTTGCTAACAGTATCTATACGTAGAACTTCTCTCTTCCAAAGTTCGTTCTCATGTATGCTCCTAAATACTATAATAAAATTTCTCCTGAATTAAAAGCATTATATCCTAACAATTTTAAAAAGAAACTAAAAATTAGGCTGCTTAAAGCCCTAATAAAATTTCAATAAATTTCATTAATAAAAAGATTTTTTTGTGTTACTATTATAATTATTATTACTATTTGTTATTCCTTTTTGTAATTACTGATCTGCTTGCTTTTATTCTGTAGATGAATATATACAGGAACATATAGTCGCATGAACTTTTGTGTACATATTTTACTCTATTTTTATCATTTTGTTCAAAATTTATGTATAAGTTGGTGCATATTATGTGTCCATTCTAATGTGTTCTTATGAATCAAATTTGGTATTTGTTATATGTGTGTGTATTTATATGTATATATTTTTCAAATTTGTTCGTTGCATGTACCGAATATTATAAAAGTATTTTGTATGTTTCCATTTCTATTTTGCTTTTTCCTAAACATATTTATTTTATTGTATTTTTTCTTTGTAATCTATTCACTTACCACAAATGTATATCTGTATGTAAAGTGGTCATATAAAGATATCTATCTTCTATACATTTGAAATCAGTGCACTTTTTGTCATATTTTATAAAATCATTTTCATTCATCTATCATTTTCACTAAATATTATTGCTTGAATGAAAAAGTAGTCGCAACGAATTTACCCCCGGTATTATCAACATTTTAAAGGGACCTTTAACTTAAAGGGAATTTTAGTGACAAAAAGATTTATATGTAAACAAAATATAAATATCAGATAATAATCCTATTGTTTAAATAAAAATTAGTTTAAAAAAAATTCTTTTCACTAAAACTCCCTTTAAGTTAAAGGTCCCTTTAGAACGTTGAAAATACCAGGGGTAAAAGTCATTCATTCCGGTTGTGGTTGTGAATATTCCAATCCATTCAAAAATGTTTATTTCTGATGCCCTTTCAGGTATAGAAGTTTTATGCATTTTAACAGTTTCGTCTAATTATTTAAAATCTTTTAAAGTGGAAAAAAATCAATGACAAGGTCAGTCATTAGTGTTAATGTCAGTGTCAGTGAAACATATTGGCAACAGTACATTTTGTAGTCAGTAAATATGTATGAGATAATTGTTAGAATATCTCATTTCCAAACGCGTAAAAAATTATGTGTACCTAGTTCACTAAAATAACTACATATATTATTAAACCATCGCTAAAGAAAAAAATATATATTAAAATACATCAAAAGAGAGTTACATAAATATAGATCAGTTTTACCCACCACACAATACATATAGTATTTATTTTTCAACTATTTCAACTTCCAATTTGATGCGTTACTCAAACCTTCAACATCAGCAAGAAATCAAGACAGGGTATATTATGTAATGTTATTAAAACACAGTATATTTTCTTACCCACATATTAGCAGCCTCATCTTGTTTATTTTGGAAGTGATCTCTAGAATAACTCCTAGAGAGAATCATATTTTTAACTTTTCACAGCACACTTAACTTATTGAGTACCTGACTTCAACTGACCGACACAATTTTCGCGAAAAATGTCCCCACCATTACGTGGGAAAGACGTAAGTTGGTTTCTTTTTAGATTTGGAACATTTCAGCACATTATGTCATGTAAACAAACTGAACTGCGTTAAATCTAAAATAGATCATAAATCCTGACAGTTTAATTACGTTTTGAAAATTTTAAATGAATTTTCAAAATATGTGTTTTATTTGAAAAATTCGTACAAGGGTTAGAATTTGGTCATTGTTGCAACTTATTACCAGAAATATCGTTTATTTTCTTTTGCAAAATAATATTTGGAACAGTAATTAATAGGTAATGTATACTTCAATTTATCAATGTTTTTGGATTTTTGGATTACGGCCAAACTCAATCCTAGAATACAAGTTTTATAGAAATAAAATAGTGCATTTTATCAATATTCACGTATTATTAAAGAATTTTACTCTTGTATTTAAAAAAAATATGCAGATAGGAATAATCTTGTAAGAATAATATATGTCAAATAGTCTTCGTTAGAATCATGTTGTTACATGTGGGAATCAGAAAATTTGAGAATGAAATATAATTTAGAAAATCTCAAATATTATATATAAAAAATGTTGAGTATTATTGATTAAATAGCGTTCTCCAAATATCTAGTACTAGGCCGCGTTATAATAAGCCTAGTGTCTGAGAATCTGGAAACGGTCAATGTGTAGGTTTTTACAATATCCACACATTGGGTGATTTATATTAAAATACCACTAAGGATTAAGGAATGTGTATTAAAGGACACCAGTGTTACTACTGTTGTTCAATAAAGCTGTAGTTTAAATGAAATGAAACTTAATGGCCTTTTACTTGCACCTGTCCATATGTGTTGTCTTAACTAAGTTTACCTTACAACTGGCAACAATGCAGTTTTTTAGGAATATTTATTCTGTTTGTAACTTGACAAATATGAGTATGTCAAAATATTGTTTTTGCAGCAGTTGGAAAAGATCAAATATATATATAAAAAAACTTGATTTACTTTGGATACCAACACTCATATGTGAGAGTGATGATAGATAATTTATAGGTCAATGTGTGAAACTTGACTAATAGAAGTTTTCGTCACACGTGAATTTGTTGGTATCCAAGATAAGTCAGGCCGTTTTTATATGTTCGATCTATCCCAATAGTTGTTTATAAATATATTAAAAAATATACATTTTTCTGAAATCGCCCATGAATGTAATCTTTCTCGGCGCAATTTCAGATCCCAAAATACGCCATTCTAGTATTTTAGTCTGTTGCTAAGCAACCATCATAAAACAGTACGAGAAAGTTATTTTTCCCGGAAAGTAACTCGCGTACAGGTTTTATATATATATATATATATATATATATATATATATATATATATATATATATATATATATATATATATATATATATATATATATATATATATATATATATATATATATATATATATATATATATATATATATATATATATATATATATATATATATATATATATTAAGCCAATAAATAAATACACGCAGACAAACCAACTCACATTAAAAATCCATTTTTCAGTAAAAATTACAACATTAAATTTAAAGTGACATTTTTTGCAGTTGGTACTAACTCTGGTGGGGTCTCAAACACCTGGATATCATGATCACTGTCCATTTTAAATATTTTTTAATATTTTTTTAGCACTTAACTAGTATTAAAGCACTGAATCAGACTTTTATCAAAACAATAAATAAACAGTGATTGTAAAAGAAATGATTTCATAAGCAATTAGATTGTAATGAAAAAAATGTTTTGCATTAACAAAAATTATAATAATGATTGCCGATTGCGATATGAAAAAAAATAGTATGTGTACCTCGTAGTTAAAGCACATTCCCGGACTTCAATGCTTGTTGGCCTCGGTTTAAAGCCTCGGTCAACAATTTACATCGTCGTCCGGCAATGTCTTGCTTTTATTACTAGATACACAATGTACTATTTTTTGTCTTATTGTATTACACAAAGTAAATAGATAACTAACTACCTTCTATTTAACTTAAATGATTATTTTCAAATTTAAAATGAAAAACCAGTGAAACAAGGGAGAGATGCTAATTATACCAGGGATGAAATGGCATTAATTTTAAGTTTATAGTATCACAAATTAAAATTATAATGGAGAATAAAAATTTAATAGAAAATAAAAATATAGATGGGGTAACCTGGAGAAAGAAAGAGGAAGCAAATTACAAAACTATTCAATACACAATATCCATCTGATTTTTATATGCATTTGGTGAAAATGATCATCTCTAACATAAATTCTGCGTGGATTTCCCACTTCCACTATTTCAATAACTCTATTCTATAAATTTACACGTGAACTATAAAGTAGTATTGATGTGAAATATTACATAGGTATTAAATTTACCTGTTTGGTGACATGAATGTCCTCTTGACTATTTCCTTTCCTTTGAGGACCGTACTCATATGGATCAAAGTAGTTATTGTCAATTGGTGTGAGAGGTGATGAATAGTAAGGAGTTAAAGCTGAACCACCGGGGCTATAGCCTGAAGGGGTGTATCCTGGCCCTTTTGGAGAAAGGTGTGGTGAAACTGAGAGGGGACTGTAGTTGTGGGAACTAGTTCTTGAGGAGCCAGTGCTGGTATTGTGACGTGGAGTGTTTTCTCTGAAAAATAAAAAAAAGTTAATATGAGAAAAATACATAGTACGAGGGGTCGTTTTTATATTCTTGACATGAAAACAAAGTACTAGGGCAGTAAAAAAAATTGTTTTTCAATATAGTTCCCTTGGGTTTGAATACAGGTATTATACGATTTCAGTAACTCTTTTATACGTTATAAAATATTCATTTGGTATCCCACAACAGCTGCTATAAGTTCGTCATTGTCCCTAAGTAGTTTTTTGAGATTCGGAAATAAAAAGTAGTCACTGGGTACTAAATCTGGACTCTAATCTTAGAATCCTCATTCTCAGCAGCAGCAGCTCTTGCAATTCATGATTTGTGAACTGATGCATTATCGCGTGGAATAGCAAAACATCTCGCGTTTGTTTTCCGCGTCTTTTCACTTTAATAGAATCTCTGAGGCAATGCATTACGCTTGAATAATAAATACTCTCCAGTTATTGAAGTACCCTTTTTCACATAATCAGTGTACAAAATTCCCTGACAGTCTCAAAAATGGCCATTATTTATTCTGCAAATAGGCGATCTTAAGCTTCTTGGGATTGCTGGAGCCATTAACATACTACGGCATCGACTCTTTTTTCGATTCAGGATCATAATGAATCCGAGTTTTATCTCACCAGTGACAAGTCGCTCGATAAATAAATCTGGTTCGTCTCCACAAAGCGCCAAGAATTGTTCACACGTCTCTACTTAAACATGCATTTGGAATGGCGAAAACATTCGCGGAACCCATCTTGTACTAACCTTTGTCATTTCTAGGTAGTCATGTAGACTTCTGAAAACCGTGGTTTCTGAAACTCCTAATAAAGCTGCTAATTACCGCTTCTTCAATCTTGTATCCTCCAGTACCAGATACTTAGTTTTTCAATATCTGAAGTGGATCACATCAACAGGGCGACCTGGATGGGGATCATCATCCAATGATTTGCGTCCGCATTTAAACAGTTTTGACCATTCGCAAATAGTTGATTTGCTGATTTCTTCAAGAATAATTTTTGGAATTTTTCCTTTTTTTGTAAGAAATTTCATAATAGCACACTAATCATTGATTTTATTTATTGTGAAATAAACAATGCACGACAACACCAACTGACAGTTAATGAAATTCATGTTATAATTGTTCGGTAAATTGACATTATGAAAAAACTTAATTGAAACTTGTACCAAAATTTAAAACTGCAAAGTTCGAGAATATAAAAACGATCCCTCGTAAGAATAATTTCGTTTATTTCCGTAACTCAAAGCTTTATGGAAACATTAAATCTCATTAGAATATTTATGAATCTCGATTTTGTTTGTAGGTTCACGATCGAGAAGAATTCACTGTCGACGTGGAGAAAGATCAGATGTTCAGTTTTGTGGGTAACGAGAGACAGCACTTACCCGGGAGCTTATGGTATGGGATGCAATAGAATATGGAAGCAGGTCTTTTTTTGCGTTCCTAAAAAGGAACATGAATTTACAAAAGTATAATCACATGGTTTTGGAATCGTTGTGTTACCGTATCGTAAGAAATTGGAAAATTCTATTTTCTAGCAGGATACTGTCAAATTCTATATTACTGTCATGACCAGAGGGTTCTTACAAGGTGCTGATGTGAACGTTCTGTCATAGATCACCTGAACTTTCGCCAAACGAACATTTATGGAACATGATAAGTAGAACGCTAAACCGAATTCCGGTCCCTATTATGGACCCTCAGCGCTTACGACAAGTGATTTAGATAGCTTGGGAAACAATACTTCAAGAATACATACGACTATCTAATTCGAGCATGCCTTGCAGAGTTGGAGATTGTATAAGACTGAGGACAATTCAAATGTGCATTATTTAGAATTAAATAAGCACTTATATAAAATATGTGTACATTTAACAAACAATCTTGGCATTAAAAAAAAGAAAACAATAAATAAATTTATCTAAACATGTTTTAAATATTTCAGCAATAATTACCCTTCTCCGTCTACCGGTTTCATGGTGAAACCACCTAAACACAAATTTTTATCTAAACGCGACTGGTTTCTCGGCTAAACTGCAGTAGATAACGTGATCTAGAAGCGTCGCCTAATTATCTTCTGAGGTTGGCGCGTGTAGATGCATAATGCCACTTAGTTCTGTTGACGTTTTAGGTTAGTGTTATTACGTGTGTTTTACCAGCATGTTATTAATTGTTTTTTGTATTTTTTTATGGCAGGTATGTTCAATTTTGTAATTATTTAGATTACGGCTCGGTAGTGACCCTTTTGAGGTCTGTTATATAAGTTCATTAGCATTTAGCCAATTTTTTACACAAAAATGTAGCCGATTCCAGACTGAAACCAGTAGGCAAATAACGTCACTTCTGTTTCAGACAAGAAAAAAAATACTCCATCCGTGAGTTAAAGCAACTCACAGCTAGTGATTTTTATAATTTGATTGATGAGATCCCTTCAGACAACGAGTTGGAATTGGGGGACGTTAATGACAATGAGGAAGATGAAGAGGCTATATCCGCGAATAATGCTTACAATGATTTGTTTGATTTGATCAACTTACCCGTAGATATTCTAGACATTGTCGACGTGCTGAGAATAATGATGTATGGGATAGTGAGGATGATGTTCCTTTGTCCGTTATTAGGTATAGAGAATCGAAAAAAAAAAAAACAATTTGGACTAAATCCTCGGAATATTGCCTAAAGAATTTAAAAATGTTCAACGAGGATATGGGATCAAATATTGGAAAACATTTAGAAACCCCAACCGAGGTTTCCCTTGCAGTTTTTCTTGAGTACCTGATTGAACATATTGTGTTCCAAACTAATTTATATGCAATTTAAAAACAGGAAAACGAATCTGCTTTTACACCAACAAATAAAGATGACACAAAAATATTTTGAAAACAAACATGTTGATGGGAACCAAGAAACTATCGAGCTATCTTGATTTATGGTCAGCTTCTCGTATCGTTAGAGATCAATTTTTAAGCTCAGTGCTTTCAAGAGATCGTTTTGTATGGATCTACAGTAAAAAGCCCTCCTCTAAATAATACTGAACTGGGGAGAGGGAATGTCTAACTCCGCTTTTTTGGGTATTTGATAATTTCATGTATATACAGGGTGGGGCAATGATGCGTCCAACTTCGATATGTCGAGTTCTATAATAGCTAGAAACTTTATTTAACAGCATAAATAAACTAAGCAAAAAAAGTCTATAACAGGAAATTATTTTCAAATATACAGGGTGAGCCAGGATGATTCTACAGGGTGAACCAACATTTTTTAAATGAAATGCTATGTATATCAGAACAATTTTTGAAACCTCTTTGTGGCCTCCTTCCACTCCTGTATTATTGTTAACTCTCTCCCAACCACTTGGATCTAATGATTTTTTTTTTGTTGAAATTATGTAATTTACACGTGTATATTAAAAAAATCACTAGTTACAATTATCGATTTTAAGAAAAAATATATTAGTACCAGTTATGAGACATCCATGTGATGATACTCAGCCATTTTCACTTCCTAAAAGTGTACAGTGTGGCCAAAAAATAATTTTTCAATTTACAACTTTTGAACTGAAGTTTCTCAATTTTTTCAAATGGAACATCCTGTATATTTTTGAACGATGTGATGTAGAATTGAAAAACGAACATTTTTTTGTAGGTACATCCCTATGGCTATTTGTACCCATTTTCGATTTATTAAACAATAACTGCAAAATTCAGCAATAAAATAAAAATTTTTTTTTGTATTTCAAGAGAAGATATTATAAAAAGTGCTCCACGGGTTGCCATTTTGATTGATACATTTCTATGCGTATTTAGAATGAGGTTTCTCCTGTTCATAAAATTGCCAGAGTGGTACTTCTAAAAGCATTTATTATCGTTTCCTTTAAATTTTGAATCGTTGTTGGTATGATGTTTTTATGGGCATGTAACACGCTTATTATAATACCTTCTCTTGAATTATTTGAAAACAACCCTCATTTTTAATTTTTATTGCTAAATTTTGCAGTTATTGTTCAATAAATTGAAAATGTTCACAAATGGCCATAGCAATGTACGTACAAAAATGTTCGTTTTTCAATCCTGCATCACATCGTCCAAAAATATACAGGGTGTTCCGTTTAAAAAACTGAGAAAATTCAGTTCAACAAGTTGTAAATTTAAAAATCTTTTTTTGGCCACCCTATATACTTTTAGGAAGTGAAATTGGCTGAGTGTCATCACACACATGTCTCATAACTGGTACTAACATATTTTTTCTTAAAATCGATAGTTGTGATTGTAGTGATATTTTTAATATACACGTGTAAATGGTATAATTTCAATCAAAAAAATCATTACATCCAAGTGGGTGGGAGAAAGGCAATAATCATACAGAAGTGAAAGAGGCCACAAAGAGGTTTCAAAAAATGTTCTGATAATCATGTTATTTCATTTTAAAAAAATATTATTGACCCTGTAGAATCGTCTTGGGTCACCCTGTATACTTGAAAACAATTTCCGGTTATAGACTTTTTTTGTCTAGTTTACTTATGTTTTTAAATCAAGTTTCTAGCTGTCATAGAACTCGAGATATCGAAGTCGGAAGCACTATTGCCCCACTTTGTATAATATTGTACCGCAATTTACTAATGGTTAGCTTATAATTTGGAATAAATTTTGTGGGGAATTTTGATAACAGAAACGAACGAAAAGAAAAAAAAAGAAAAAGTTGAGTTAATTTTGGTGCCCCTTTTACATTGTGGAGGTGTCCTCCCATTTTGTGGTGGGGGGGGGGGCGTAATCTAAAGTTGTGGTCTGAAAATCGGTAACATTTAATACGGTAATTTTTGTTTTATTCGAAATGGCGCGTTATACTGCCTTATTTGTGTAATGTTGGCTGTTAGTGGACAATCAGAGAGTTTAAAGTCATAAAAATTTTGTAAAGTATCTCTGATATTATCCACTATGGGTACAATGTCGCTGTAAAGTTGTCGTAATTCCGACTTAAGCCCGGCTGACCTTAAAAAGGCGAATATCAGCCTGATCGATAAACCCAGTGTTTCTATGTTCTTATAGAAGACACCATATTGGGATTTATCGTCATGGTGCCGAATGAGATTTTCCTGTTCGGCTGCTCTAATTCGGGCTTTCAGGCGTTTTGGCTGAAGTTCAGTGACTGACTCTACATCAGCACCTCACCGGCCACCTTGCGTGGTGTCGAATGCGAGACCCACTTCAGCTGCGGCTCTTTTTGCTGCCTTGAATAATCCTGCTCCCACTCCTACAGTTTCGTGATGTTTTACAAACGGTAAGAGCGGATCTGAGTTCCTAAGAGTTACATGCCATACTAAGGACTACTCTGCCATGCGTATTACTATTACTATTATTACTATTATGCCGGACAGTACTCCCGTAGCTTCTGACGCCTCGCGGGAGTCGCATCGACGCATTAACTATTATTATTACTATTATTATTTTTGATTATTATTTAACAACAAATTAAAATTTACTGTTTCTTTATCTATAACATACTTTACCTTTGGAAAAATAAATTACAGAAGTCTGTATATTATGAAAGACATTTAGTCTTAAGCTGAATAACATTTTATTGAGAAGTTGTTAACAAGTCCTATATTTTCTATAAATGTTGCGAATTAAGGTAAACTTTGGACAAGCCTTTAAAACATAATGCTATAGAAGATGAAATCAATAAGTGAATAAAATTACGGTGCGTTGCTGATTTTATAGACAAAGAGAATTGGAGATTGGAGTTGAGAAGGAAATAGTTAAGGTTTTGGCGAATGCGCTAGTTTACTGAAAATTTTGACACCGTACAATTAATTCTCTCTATTGACAATAATGAACCACATGTTTTACAACAGAGTATTCATTATACAGCTTTCGGGCTTTATGTAATAACATTTTATAACAAAAGACCAATACTTTACAAGAATTAAGCATACAAAATACTAGATACAAAATTTTTCTTTTTCATTCAGTGTTGAAACATTGATTCTCATAATACTGACATAAAAATAAAAACAACCTATTGGTATCATTTTTATATTCATTTTAAATTTTAATATATCATTAAACATTTCAGCAACATTGGCATGCAATGTTATTAAATTGTGCCATGTGCGATTATATGTTTATTTCTGATTTATACTTTATGTTAGTGGTTATATGGGCTACGTTTCCAAAACCAATAAAACCAAATGAAAAAGAGAAAAAACTTTACAATGTTCTAATTTTCAACCTATCTGCAAACACCGATACAGATTTGTCACTGTTGAGATGCTGTAAACCATGTATAACTCAAAAATCCTAGCTTGGCATTTTGGCGGCGCAAAGAGAGAAGCAATATCGCTAGTGTGGGATAAAGACGAGCCAAACCGCTTTACAGTGAAAGGGCGGGGTTTAGACCATTACGCATCCAAGTGCAAGTGCCAGGCTAGGATATTTTGTTTGTACTCTACTGATTGTTATGGTAAAAAATATTCATGTAGAGGAAGTAACACAACTCGTATGAAACCTAGATTTACAGGGGAGGAATCTGCCAAACTTTAGGTAGGTCCTTGTGTAATTTTAAGCAAAAAAATTATATCAACATAGGTCCAATTATAACAAGGGACACCATATTATTCAAAATAGTTAAATTCAATTGAATAAAACAAAACTTAGAACAAAATACATTTTTTTTTTTTAAATATATGAAGGAAATTTGCTTTTTTAATGTTTCAAAAATATTTTATTACAAACTCTACACGTGTTTCGGCTTTTTAGGCCTTTGTCAAGAGTACAGAGAATACTGTACAATATTCTCTGTACTCTTGACAAAGGCCTAAAAAGCCGAAACACGTGTAGAGTTTGTAATAAAATATTTTTGAAACATTAAAAAGCAAATTTCCTTCATATATTTAAAATATTTAATAATGTTTCACAAGGAGCCAACCGCAGAATCAGTTCAGTGTATCAAAATACATTTATTCATAAAAAGCTACATTTACGACTGTTATCTCGGACCGAGGAAGCAAAGCGATTAACTAGATAAATCAAATCAAACTTACAACTAAATAAATCAAAAACAAAGTCATACACAGCAATCGCCAATTCAAATAGTACAAAATATCAAACCAACTCAATTGTTATTGGGCGCCACCATCTTAATTTTAAAATATGCAATGTTTTTTCTTAACTTAAAAATAACTGGCTACCATTGAAAGATGGAAAAAATGTGTAGCTACTTAAGCAGTCAATGATAATCAAACACAAATAAAGGTAAAATCATTACGCGAATTTAGTTCACAGGCATGGGGCTGATTTGCAAATTTTATAGAAATGTACGTTCAGTCGCGAGGCATTTAAATCAGGCACAAGTTAACAGGTAGTGCCTAGGTACCCAGGGGTTCGAAGTTAAAATTTTCTTAAGTTACGTATCTTTTTGGTCGTAGAGACGTCAATAAAAGTAAACATTCTTACTCCTTTCTCCTTTTGTCAAATGTACGGCCTGGGCCTAATAACACTCCCAACAGCACTGCTCCTTCCACAATTCGGCATCGCCTTGCCAACACTTTCCACTCACAAAGTTAACAATTCAAACCACCGTCGCTGGTCATCAAAATTCTACATGCCAATAACTGTAATCTTGCTGTGACGGTTGCCCGCCTCGTTCTAGCCTGTTTGCACATACCCCGAATTCGTCTCTGTGCACGTGCGACGTAACCTCTTCGTAAACAACTTTTTCTCCCGCACAGTAGCAGCGCACTAAATCTAGTACAATAAGATTTAGTAAAACTATTTTATTCGAATTTGGAATTAAAATTATAATTCAAATGATATCCATATAATTTATAAGGATGTAGTCCAAATTATTTATTTAAAAAAAACGGACCGTTACACAGTTATAAAACATACATTGGTTATGGCTAATTGAAGAAAAATATAATAAATTTCATAAATAACGCTTTTTATTCAAAAACAATAAACATTTGAAAGAAGTAATAGGTGTTTCAATCAGAGCGCAAGATTTGAATTTCGCGCCAGTTTGGCTGTCATGATGTCACAAGATATGACATGACAGATCAATAGGAAACAAATGGGAGTTATTAAACATGGAGCATTACACGATAGAAAAATGCGTCCTGATTGCTAAACATTATTGTCAATATGGTGAAATTTGATTCGTAAACTGCGTCCAATTTTCGGTCGAAATAATGTTCCTCATTCATCTACCCTGAAAAGAATAATCGAAAAATTCGAAAGTACTGGTTCGGTTGGTGATGTGAAACACACAACACGAGCTCGTAGAGGTCGTTCAGAACAAAACATCACGGCAGTTCATGAGAGCGTGGCCGAGAGTTCAAGGACGTCGATTCGTCATCGTGCACAAGAATTGGACGTTGCAACAGCCACTTTTCAGCGTATTCTCACTAAAGATTTGCATCCCCATGCCTACAAAGTCCAATTGATTCAATAACTTCTGCCAACAGATCATGCACGGCGAAGACAGTTCACCAATTGAATCTTTGAACAACAAGAAGTGAATGCCGATTTTGCGGACAAAATCATTTTCAGTGACATTTTCACCTCGATGACTTCGTTAATAGACAAAACTCCCGCATTTGGGACTCAGAAAATCCACGAATGATTCATGATAAAGCAATGCATCCAAAACGTGTCACTATTTGGTGTGCATTGTGGTCTGGAGGAATCATTGGGCCATTTTTCTTCGAAAACAAGTAATGCACTAACGGTGAATGGCGAACGTTATCGTGCTATGATGACCCAGTTTTTTTGCCTCAATTGGAAGATATAGATCTCGATGACATGTTGTTTCAGCAGGACGGTGCCACTTGCCATACCGCCCGTGAAACATTGACGGTTTTGCACGAGTCTTTTCCTGGTCGTGCCATCTCTCGGCTTGGTGACTAGAATTGGCCGCCACGCTCTTGTGATTTAACACCTTTGGACTTTTGGCTGTAGGGTTATCTGACTCACAGGTTTATACCAACAAGCCTGTGACCACCGAAGCATTGAAGGCCGAAATTAGACGCTATATCAACGAAATTTCACATGTATGCAACACCGTTATTCAAAATTTCGCAAAAAAATTACGCATGTGCCAGCAAAGCCATGACGGCCATTTACCAGACGTGTTGTTCCATACATAACTCCCAAATGTCTACATAATAGCTCAATAAATATTTCAGTATTTTGCTACAGAAAACCATGTTTTATTGTTTCTTGAAATATTGCTCTCTTATTGAAACACCCTTTAGTAACTAAATAAGCTACAATAATTGTTCAAAATGAGTACGACTTGAATACACATTTGAGCAAGGTAAGATATGGAGTTTGTCGCATTGTCTAGTACTTGAGGATTACGGCGAATTTCAGATGCAACATTCTCTGAACTAATTCGCCTCGATTATTGACTTTTTTCTGCGTAGACAAGCGTTTTCATGTGTCACCGAAGGTAATAATCTAGAGGAGTTAACTGGGAATCGTACTGGCCAAACGTATGGTCCCCTTCAGTCGATCCATCCGTTCGGATGGGTCTGATCGAGAAACAAACATTATGCGGAGGTGCTCCGTTTTGTTATAGACACGTTATTATTCGATTTGCTAATGAAAAATTGTATTTTAAATATATGAAGGAAATTTGCTTTTTAATGTTTCAAAAATATTTTATTAGAAACTCTACACGTGTTTCGGCTTTTTAGGCCTTTGTCAAGAGTACAGAGAATACTGAACAGTAAAATTTGTGCCCATTGCTTATATAACTACATCTGGTACCTACTATAAAACTATTGTAAAATATGTTTTTATAAGTTGAATATTACTTTATTTTTTAAATCTAAATTATTTTATTTAAAATATGGTGGTCGGTAAACATTTTTTTGTTCATTCGTTAAGTTTTTATTATTTTTAACAGCTTTACTTATTTCTAATTGTTCTAATAGATCAAGTTTCTTTCCTGTAGTACACGTCCCCCATAAGACGATCATTGAAAACATGTGGTTCAATAAGGTGGTTTCCGATGATTTCACACGTCACGTTCACAGAAATCCTCCGTTGAAAATGGCTTTCAACCGTTACATGGGGATTATTACTAGACCATACATGATGACTCTTACTGTTGTTAATTCTATTGCAGTTACGTTTTATATTTGGACCTATGTTGACATAACTTTGTTGTGCTTAAAATTACTAAATATTTTTCTCCAACAATCCATAACGCTGCTATGTTTTATAATCGGACCTCGGACCTATGTTAATATAACTTTCTTTGCTTAAAATTGCTCATAGAACATTTCCCTAAAGTTTGGTTGATTCCTCTCGGGACACATTGTATAGCAAATAGGGTGTAGCGCGAAAAGTGAAAAAAGAAATCTGATACATATTTATAAAATATGTTGTTAGTTATTTCATATTATTCAACAATTTTTGGAGGAAAGTTTAGATCTTAATGAAATGATTTTTTTGGTAACAATTTTTAGTACAATAAAATTAAAATCATCGAACCTAAAAATAAATTATGTGATATAATAAATAATAGTCAAATAAGTAGTATTCGCAAACGTTTGATTAATCCCAGAAATCTATGAATAACAGATTGTCAGCGCAGTAAAAGAAACTGTAAACATCGGTTAGTCAAGTTTTTGGCACGAAAACCACGTACTACATAAAACATAGATAACTATTTGCGAAAATCAAACAGATGAACAACACGGGGATTTACCTTGGATACCAACTAATTCACGTGTGGCGAAAACCTCAAATAACACGGGGATTTACCTTGGATACCAACTAATTCACGTGTGGCGAAAGCCTCAATTGTCAAAGTTGACACTTTTGCCCATAATATGTTTTCATTATGCCTTTCTAAAAATATCATGTTTCATATCTATTTAGAGTAGAGAGCCCATCTTTTCCGTGCGCCCGCATAGAAAAAAATTTCCCACGTGCTAACTTTCGGCACCACAACAGCAATTAATTTAGTTAGAAAATAAGCATAATATAACATAAAACAAAATAAATTCAATTAATATCACAGTGTTGCATTCTGTATCATTAAATTGTTAAATTTGAGTCTAAATATTATAATTATTATTACAATATTTGTTTTTTTCTTATGACATTACCTGTTACAAATATATTGAGGCTGCCTACTTTGTCAATTATAATAAAACATGGTATTGAAATTTCCTTAACAACGCTTGTTTTTGACGCTTATTTGCAAATTTTATTCTAGGTATATTCCCCAGAATATACTTTATTTATTTTTATGCGTTGTTGTTTTCAGGGAGTTATAATAAAAAATACCTAAAGACTAGTTTCTGAATTCGTAATGAAATATACTATTCCTGTCAACACTTTTACATATTTGTGAATTTTGTAGCTTCTTTGAGTTATTCATTTGTTTGATTTTCGCGAATAGTCTGAGCAAAAAATTATTATCAGCATATGTATCAATTGCCTTTTAGTTAATTAAGTTCAAGCTAGTATGTTTTTAAGATTTTTCATTATGTAATAATTTATATTTCATGTGTTTTGTGTTTTAGTATTTTATGACCGTTTTAAATATGGACAAATCATGCTCCAGAAGTAAACAAAAGACTAAACTTTTCAACAACTGCGAAACTAGAAATAATCACAGTATGCTTGCCCACAGAGCATACGAAAATTTTCGCTTTAATTATACTACAAAATATTAGGCGCAAACATAATTTGCTGCGGATCCTGTAGTAAGATATAGGTAACTAAAGACGCTTCCAAATCAAACACGCCGCGTATTCTCAAACGTTACAGCAACATGCAGTTTAGACGGACAGCTGCGCACGAGCGCGCATAACTTTGCCGCTTAGCATGTGTTCGATCCTGTCTCTTGTCGGTTCATCAAAGAAATTAGCGATTGGCGCGCGTCAGTTTGAACGTTGCAGTGCATCGAAAAAAAACGATCAAAGATGCAAAGTATGCACTAATGTTCGCGAATGCGCAGTTCAGCGCGGCACAGCCTATGTGGACCCACCGTTGTAAGTGATTATTAAAGTACGCGAGTAAATAGTACATTCCAGGTCCGCACCGGCAAGGTGAAGTAGTTGGCTAGAGCACGCAATGGCGAAGTGTGACTAGATAGTCTCTCCATCGCACAGTGGGGCCAAGGAAAGAAAACATGCTAAAAAAATCAAAATTTAAAGTTGTTCTATAAATAATTTCGTGCATACTAATATAGTGATAGACAGAGCATATAAAATTGCATTCACGATCACGTTTTGTAGCCTAGGTGAGGAGGAAGAAGGCTGCGATTATGTCACTTATTGGTTAGTACACTTCAATCGTGTTGCATCCGTAAACGAGACTGTGTGTTGTTATTCTGTTTTTTGCAACAAGAATTTTATTCTGCCGTGAATTACTTAATTGTACCTTATAATGAATCCCAATGAACCCAGTGGTATATATTTTTTATTAATATGGTACCGTAATAATGATAAATATATGTATTAATTAAAACCATACGACAATATTGTGTTTTTGTGAAAAGCTTATTTTCTCATGGATTTATGGTACACTTCCGGCCCTGATCTATTATCGCTATTTTTTTTACACACTTCTTAAAATGTTTACTAATCAACCTGTAGAAATTAACTGCTACCTCGTGCAGCTTAAAAAAATAATAATAATAACACGAACGTATGTTTTTCATAATTGTGAGTAAACTTTCGCATACTTTCACGATTTATGTCGGAATTTAAGAAAAAATGGACAGCTAGCCACCATATTTAGTTAATATTACACATGTTTAAGTTTGAACTAAGTTGGTTTAGTAATAGAGAGAGAAACACTACGGACAGATGGACCGACCGACATCGATACTTGGACAATATGGTTTCTGGTTTTAACCGAACCGTAAAAATAATGAATATAATATTTATGACATTGTTTTCTGCCAAATATTGTAAAAAGTAATTATTAGCGAGTTTTGTGGATTTGGCCCCACTGTGCATCGTATCGTCCTGCGGGTTCGAATCCCTCCACCGGTACTGGTAATGTCAGTGGGAATGGTTATGTGTCCGCGTTTTTTCATAAGTGTAAGTATCGCCCGTACAACTTCGGCTTTGGATTCGAAGGCTGCCTAATTTATGTCGTGTTTATGTTTATATATAATAGTCATTAGCTTAAAGTTACCACATCTCCGAAGGTGGTGACTTTAAGCTGATGACGATCGTACATAATATATCATATCGTACATAGATATACAACATGGTGAAAAATAGATGTTTTCACAGAAGCACAATTTTAACCCTTTCACTGCGACACGTGGCGCTCGATTTCGCTATACGGGTCGTTAGAAAAGCTGCGGTAGCCGATTGCGGCAATATCCGCTTTCCGCAAATAACCCCCAAAATAGTGCTTGTTACTTTTCGTTCTAAGAAAAATATGGCCGACTTGGAGAACAATAAAGGACGTGTGCTACCCTATGTAACTGACGTGGATTCCTATATCAATGCATCTGGAGTGCGCTTAAAAAACACATACCGCTGAGTAGCCCTTAACAAGGAACCAACCAAATGTATTTACAGCAAAGGCGTAACTAGTAATTAAAGCACCAAAAAAAAATCTATACGGTCTTTTAAAGATTTTTTTTTTCAAAATATTTTTTGTTTTACGTTTGAGGGGAAGTTTTTTCATTTATTTTTTTCGATATCTACACCCTTTCACGAGTTATAAATACTCCTTGGTTTTGTCAGTTCATACTTTACATATTCAACATCTATTCGATTTTTTAAAGAATTTTCTTAAAACTTTTTTGTTTCTTGTCCAAAGGAATTGAGACTTGTGCACATGATAGTAGGCTGCCAAAATCGACGCATGGTTTAATGGGGTGTGTTGTAATTTATTTTTCCAATATCTACATCACTTTACGAGTTATAAGGACTTTTTGGTTTTGTCAGTTTATACTTCACATATTTAACATCTTTTCGATCTCTTAAAGAATTTTTTGTATTTGTATATGTATTTTGAGCAACAGGCAAAAAAGTTAACTCCTGAACATCTAGAATAGATGCTGGTAATTTACTGGAACTCTAGAAATTACTACTCTGCAGTGATGTGTGTTCAGTGAAATATTTATGCACACATATTATTTTGAATACTACAAAATCGCCAATTAAAAGGTAATATGTCATATATCATAGGGACAGCCCCTGGTTTTTACGTCATGTACTACTAATTACTCGCGGACCTTAGTGATTATAATAAAACGGAATGGTGAATGAATTGTTTTAGGGAAAATGCACCTTTGATTAAAATACAATGCTATGCAATAAAAATTAATTAATAATTGATACAATTACGATAAAGCAAAGACACCATTTATTTGGTTATATTGCAAGAGGTGTGAATAGTAGAGGAGTTTATAGATTTTTGCATACAATGAATGATGAATATTAATTATTCTCACTTCACCATCTATTGCAGGACGAGCAGTTTTATATGACTACCTATATTAATATCTCAGTAAAGACATAAACATGGGAAAATAATTACAGCATCCATAGATTTTTTTCAAAATATCCAAAAATATACCTTTTCAATTGTCAAAGTACATTTTTAGAGAAATAGTTATTTAAAAAACATGATATCTAGTGTTAATACTTTTTAAACATATATAAATTTCAAATGACTACAGATGTCAATAAAAATATAAACACATTTTTAAATAAATATTTTATTAATAAAACCAGCGTGTAACTAAAATTTTGCTTGATTTATCACCCCATAATTTTGAAAAACTAAATAGATGGTAAAGTAAAGCCCCTAAATTTATATTTATTGTTTGTTTGTTTGGTGTTCGTCATTTTTATGTTAAAAACATTCTATGAAAATAAACCAAATAAAATATATACAGTAATTTTGTAAAAAAAAGTTATATAAAACAATGCCCATTAAATTTATAATAAATGAAAGAAATTGAAATGTCGCCTTCCGACTTCGATACTTCCAGAGGTTCACTGTAGGGCCTCGTCTCAAAATCAATGATTTTCAGGGTGTTACTTTAGTGACTAGTAAGCCGGTGAAGATATTAACATTAAAAAAGAAGAGAAAACATGTCATGACATTTCGTACACATTTGCATTTTTTTAAACATACATTTGTTTTGAACAATTAATTACCTATGTTTAATTTAATTTAATACATTTTCAGGTGTACATTGTTGGAAATTTATTATTTTATGTACTAATATACTTTATGTACTAATTAAAATTTCCAGTAAGTATCCGTTTCTGGAATGATTGCATGATGGCCATTGTATCAAACTATCCAGTGTAAATGTCTTTTACAATAGATGTTATATATGCCTGTGGTAAAATATGACATTTGTTAAACACAAAAACACCATACGGGGTCAGCCCTTATTTTTTTCATTTTAGTTACATAAACTTGACACATATACTGTATGTCCCCGGATTACTTCTCGTTAAAGGAAAAATTTCTTCTATTTACAAAAAGTTTTGCTTTCCTAAAAAATGAGATTGGCATATAGATTTTTGAGATCCGATTCACAGGGTACACAATTATGAAAATCTGAACGTCCTCATTTTTAACTTTAGAGGAAAATACGAAATAAAAATGTTGTTTAGAATTAAGCCCAAATGACAATATTAACCGCAAATACAACATAACAATTTGTTAATGTTTCAGCTGTATTTCTTAAATTTAGTTAACAAAACAAACGAAACATTTAATTAATTACACTATACAACAATAATCAATAATACTATCAACTGTCAGTTTGACAATAATATTATATTTGAAGTAACTTTTTAATCCTATTTTTTTTTATTTAGTATTTCCTTTTTAAAGTTAATAATGAAGATAATTCTCCCTTAACCATTTTTTGTCATAATTTTTGTGTGCCCTATATATTGCATATTGAATGTCTCTATGCGAATCTTATTTTTTTAGGCAAGCAAAACTTTTTGTAAGTAACATTTTCCGAAAAGTAAAAACTAACGAAGTTTTTCCTTCCCGGGCAGTACTCCGGGGACGCACTGTATATGGTATAAATCTAAGCCTAAATGTTTACGTTTAGTTCTTCTAAAAATTTTATGAAAGACGAAATTTTGTCATCCTACTTTTCAGATTCTTTCATATGCACTCAAACATTATTTATTTTGTTTCCAATAAAAATATCTTTGAAAGGTGAATAACACTTATGTATGTTGAATTTCATGTTTAAATTTATATCGACCCAATATTTTATAACTTTATTATGGAAAAGCATTCTATCTTTAAATTTCCAGCTCGAAAAAATTTGACGATACGATTTGTAGGACAGTGAATAATATTATTGAATTAAAATTAGAACAGAATGCTTGCCAATTTTTTTACGCGTTTATTGCATTTTTTCTTTTAGTCGCTTCAGACGCTCTAGAAAAGGACAGTTTTATTTTTATTGCCACTCTAATATTCATTTGCACAAAAAGTTTTTTGGATTAAAATTTTATCAGTAGTGAAACATTCAAGACCGAATTAAATCTTAACCTTAAGGAATTGTTATTATTCTAAATATTTTCAAATAATACCTACAAACTGTATATCTAAGCGTATTTGTATTTTCCAATTAATTAAAGCCGCATATGTAAAAAAAATTGATGATTTTGATCTAATACGAATTTCATAAGCAAATTTTGTGTAACACTACTGAAGTAGATTCCACAAACACCAAAACAATAAAAATGCTGCGCTGACATCATATATTGATATTCTGTTTTATTATTTCCACATTTTCATAATTTAATTTCTTTAGGACTTTTTCTTTTTTTACTACCGTTTAAAATAAAAGATTTTAATTAATCTTAAAAAAAAATTACAAATTTTAACCGGAATATGAGTTTTTAAATTTACTCAATCAAACAATTATTTTAATAAATATCTGTCCCTCGGTCTGTCAGTCATCACAAGAACTTAAGAACCTTCGGATATTTCGATAAATTTTGATAGATGTATAGGAAAATCAGGAATTTTCATAATATCAATATAATTTATTATGTAAGTGAAATGAGCAACGTTTCACCCTTAAAAAAACCTTTGTTTGATATATGAAATCGTTTTGAAAATATATGCAAAAGAAGAAAAACTATTTTAATAGCAATAATTGTTGCAGGTCGTGTAGTTTTACGCCAAATTTTTATTATGGTGGATCTTAGACTATCAATAAAAAAATAGACCTATGTATATATTTACATTATACCGTGCCGGAGAGAATTAAGCACATTCTAAGCGCCGTGACATGAGGAAATCAATAAACAAATTAAAAGAACCGGATATGCACGTTGAAATGTGACAGCATGGGATAAAAGCAGAGAACTGTGTGGAGTGTAAAATCATTTTGGCCAGTTAAATAAATCTGTAGTAACAGCTGGTGTCATTTCCGAAACACAGTGAAAAATTACTTAGACTATCATCTAAGAAAAATTCAGTTGGACAATGTATATGGTACTATATAGTACCTACCATATACATTGTCCAACTGAATTTTTTCTTAGATGATAGTTGATATCAACTCATGTTAAAACACCATATGTAATGCAATGCAACGCCTTGGAGACATCAGCACAGATTGTTATTCTATGACATCGCAGTCCATCTGCGGCTGCGCAACTGTTATTGCATGGCGAGTATTGAAATAACGCAGACTTCTGTTATGAGGACTATTTCTAGCAATTTCATTGGCCGTTTTAAGATAGCCGCAGGGCATGCGCAGTTACATGACATGTCAAAGTGTATTAAATCCTTTTGGAATCGTTTGTCAGCAAGGAACTCGTTAGACGATAGAGAAGATTCTCGCCTAACACGCGGTAGGTCCAGGGTTTGAATCACAAACTTATATATTTTTTTTTTAAATAAGTATTTTTTAGTTCGTTAGTAAGATTTTCCTTGCCCTTTATTATAGTTTGTTTATTTTCACGGTGCCGAATCCCCTTTAAAAATGATATCTGATGAGCACGCCATCATAAATAAAATATTATAATATATTTTCTATGCATGCCATGCCGTGGCCTTGAAACGGCCAATGAAATTGCTAGAAATAGTCCTCATAACAGAAGTCTGCGTTATTTCAATACTCGCTATTGCATGATATATTCTGTAATTGCAGATTTGTGTTGTCTTCGTTTGTTGAACTCAGTGGCGTATCATTGAAACAGGAACTTTTGAAATTTGCTTTTGTATTTTCAAAATTTTAAGCTATTATTACATTAACAATGAGTAGTTGTGAAAGTGTTTCAGTTTCATTTTATTTTCCATAATAATTTGTTTGGAAATTTTACCTATTTCAGTATTTGAAATAATACACGCGCTAACAAGCGCGCGCCTATGTCTAAAAATGCAAACAGAGCACCCCTACCAGTTCCAGCTTCCTCCCGTTGCCCACACCATGTTGGCACATCAACACACTGTGATTACTATTGATAGTCTTATGCGGGGTTTTTCAATGCTCGGTGTGCTAAATTATCTAACAGTTAGTGACTTCTCGGCCAATAGAATTCACTCATTTCACAACAACCAACAGCTAATTTTGCTTACTGAGCATTGAAAAAGCGGGCCTAAGTGATGAAGTAACGGATACTATTTCGCTAGTTTTAATATAAGAAGACATTCACATTGTATTCATTACATTTTATTTGTTCTTGTACCAATTAGACCAGTCAGTTGACTAAAGTGTACAAATTATTATTCTTTAGAAGCCAACATACGAGTTAATTTTTGCTTACACTAATGTTTGCCAGCACCAAATTGTTAGGTATACCAGTGGTAACTTGAAAAAACAAAATTTCTAAATATAGAATCAAACAGGACAAATAAATTGTTATTAAGTAAATCATAAAAAGAAAAATTTTAATCCTGTTTCTGGAAGTAAACAATAAATAAATAATAAATAAATATTATTCTCAACAAATTTCAGTAATTTATTGAATGGTATTTGCTAGAAAGTATATGTATAATTGTATATGGATCCTTGAAGAATTTCTTCTTGTTTCAATCAAGAAATTCGTCTAGAGTAAAATTTAAATCCTACATGAAGTTTTATGATTCTTTTTTGTTTTTTACCCGATTAAATTATAGTTTTCAGAATCACCACAGCTCGGCACGTTAACATTATTATTATTGGCAAAAACGCAAGAAAAGTTCCGCCCATCAGCATAAAATTTAATGTATTAATTAACCTTCATGAAGTAAATATTACATAATCTGGAATCCAATTTCCTGATAAAAGAGATTAATGTAATGAAAACATACTGAATATTATTAGAAAATGGAATATTTATCACGACATGGAAAAAAGTTAAAAGATATTTGAACATTTTAAAAAATAACGTTTGTTCATCGATAAAGAGCATTAGATCTGGTATACTAGAAACTTTATATATACAGGCTGTCTACTATAAGACGACCACTTCAAAATATCTTAATATGCGCCGTGAACCAAAAGTGTTTAAATATCATATGCAGAGCTCGGATATCGGCGAGTCATCCAGTGCCGTCAGAAGGAACCTTGATAAGAAATGCAAGTTTGTCACATAAATTTGTTCACGTTGTATACATTTTTATATAACCATATAAAAACTAATTCATTTATGCCTTTTCATTAATCACATAATACATAGACCTTAGAGAATTAGTTCAATTATAAATCAAATTTCGCTTAATAATATAAAATTGTTTGCGAATTATATAGTTGCATAGACATTCGAGTATCCTAAAAAATCATATACCTATCTAATGCAAATTGTGAATTAGCATTTGCATTTTTCTCATAGCCAGAATATTATGCAATACTTCCCCGCAGGTGCTGCGCTGTACATATGTTTGTGATATTTTCACAAACTTCTACCCAATATGCCACAAATATCACAACTTATACTGATAAGATGGGGCACTTGGCTGAACGCAGCATCGTATTACTACAGAAATTTTGAGAATATAAAAAGGGTCGTACTACAATTGAATGATAAAGGAGCAGTTGCTATTGCAAATGCTCAAGAATCTATTGTCAATCCCAGTGTCCAAACAGATTTAGAATTTGTACACTCAAACTCAAACAAACTCTTCACGAATTCCTCTCGCTATAGAACAACTTGAACATCGACCAAGAGAAGGAGCATTTACTATAATTGATGCGATGAATGTAGCGTTTGATCTTCGACAATATATGTATCAATTACTTGGAGACATCGCTGAACACGTAAACAAACAACTAGAAAGTGTTTTAACAACAATCCAGGTTTTGTCACAATTCATCGAATAGTAGACTTACGACAGGGCAAAGATGTGGACTGTTTATTGCCTCAAATAAATATGGCGTATATGTATAGGAATGTTCCCTTGTTTTAAATATGCACCAATAACGTCGAGATTGACGTTCGCTTTTCGATTTTTGGAGACAAGCGGCTCGGCAGATTTTAACAGCAGAATATATGGAAGAACTTTTAATAATATACTTCATTTTTAAGAAATAATTCCGCATCAATAACTGTGAAAAAGCGTACGGTGCAGTGAAAAAAAATTATTGGTGTGACCTACTAGTGCCAATATACTTTCATTTTACTACCTTCACAAGTCATTTTTAGAACCTCTACACTACAAGATAACCTATTGATAGATAATTATTTGCAATAATAGTTTAAAAAAATATTTGGTTTTAATTGGTATACCTATAAATTAATAACAAATATTCCCTTGCGCTGACTCTGTTTTTGACGTCATGACTCTTTAATATCCGATCATATGTTCTATTTTTTAGGCGCTTCATGAAAGAGAAATCAGATTTGAGTTTCATGGCCAACTTTTTGAGTTGTAGCCAAAAAAAACGAAAAATACCTAAACTTACATTGATTGTAACTTTTTTATTTTAATAGATACAGACATTTCACGGCAAAATTAATATATTATACATTACTTTAACAGACTTTCCAAATTTCCAAATAGATTTTTCTGCACTCTATCTACTAAGGAAAAAACTGTCCCAGTCGAAGTAGACTGTAGTACCAAAATTTGCTTATTTTTTTCTCTTTCATACGATATACTAGTACTACATGCACAACCTGTTTTTTACATTTACTGAATTGCAATTTTAAGAAGAAAAAACGTACCTAATTAAATTTTGAATTCCTTTAATATAATACATGTGTGCATAAAAAATACGCGTCATGTATCTTCAGCAAGCCTTACAGGAAAATATGTTTATCCTACATACATTTTATTTAAATTTATATGATAACTAAATTATTTATTTTTATAACAAATATAAAGAATATAATTTATTAATCGAGGTAACGTAAAACATTGAAGATTTTTACCAATATGAAAATATTTTCTGCAGTCATAACTAAAGTTAGCTCTTCGTGTTATTAAGCTGGACAAAAAAATTCCGTTTTAATTACAAACTGTTGCGTCAGTTCTATCTTTTACGTCATACTGTTAATGCTATTACTTAACCTAAAAAATTATTGCCAACTTAAAAATACGAAAACCTACCTTTAATTAGGTCTACAGAAAGTATGATCAGTGTGATCAGTGACCTAAAATACTATATGATAAATGCTCCAAATTAAGATTATTTGTACTTAACACAACGCACGACAATAAAAAAATGTGATAACTCTCTTCATGTCAAGATTATCGATACAATGTTTATGTCTGTCTATGGATATCCAGTGGATAATTTTTTGTGTACATTCAATGGATTTCCTGGTATGGGCATCCATCGGATATCCAAGAATATCCATGGACGTCCAGTGGATCTATTTTTGCGTAAATCCAGGGGTTATTCTGACATGTTGTTGGCTAAGGATGAAGTTATGGATGAAATTGAATTAGCATAGGTTGATTTTACTAATTTTTTATCAATCCATTATTTTATTACCTCTCAATAATTGTTCCAAATTTGAAATTTTGGTCCACAAAGTAGGCAACTCAAATTGTCAATACGTTCTAACCGTCAAGCAAATACATATTAAACATTAAGATAAAATGAGATGTAAACAATACGCATCATTTGTTTTAACTGAGACTTTTTTTAATCCTTAAATAGAACCCCTTTTAATATTAGAGGTATATACGGCTTCCATACACGGATTTCTAGAAAGTTGCGCAGAGTTTGAGCAATATCTATTATGATTTATGCTCACAACTTTTTTTCTAAATGTAAATTGATAATTGGCACAAGTTGATATCTTGTTTACTCCGAAAATTGTATTATTTATAAATGTGTGACCGAAGTAGAGGAATTTACACTTTAACAAGGTTTTACAAACAAAATGGCTAACCATTACAAAAATCATACACCATATCACTTTGTCAAATATGTATAATGTGAAAAAAATTTACATAAAAAGTTATAATCAATAGTCTACAGCTTGGAGCCAATTTTGAGAGATATTGTATCATCAAGGCCCAACCATCGAAATGGTCCTAAAAATATATAAAAATTATATAACCATGAAATTTGATAGGTTAAAAATCGAAAAATAAGACAAAGTATCACTTTAAAATTCACGATATATTATTATTTACTTGTACATTTTAAAAATATTAAGTATGCAAAATGTTTAAATATGAGCAAGACTACCTGTTACGAACTTAAGGTGCTCCTATTAAATTTTTAGAAGCAGAAACAACATGGTCGATGAAGGTCGATGAAAAATTTAAAAAAAAGTAAAATGTTGTTAAGTATGAGTAACTGAAGTAATCATCTGCAATCTAGTTACAATTCCAGAAAATTGCTCCTATTCTTGGCTCTTAATATGAGTAATATTCCTATGAAGCTAAATTTGAATATCTGTTTCTTCAGCATTCTTTATTTGTCAATGATTCTCATCATTGTACAAATGCAGAAGCAGTGATTATAACAAACTACCGTTAAAGAATTGATTGTAGTAATTATTAAAACATTGTCACTGTCAAATATATTCTGTTTGTAGTTTTATTTATAGTGTTAAGGATATTGGATTAGTAATTTTTACTATTTTCCATTTCTTTCGTTTTTACCTCTATTAATGCTTTTGATTCATATAGCTGCAAAATCCGGGCTACACAAAATGATTACAATACGCTGCCACTAGAAGTAGATACGCTTAAAAGTTTCAAGTTGCTGTGGTGTATTAATCAGATTACCTAGAGCTCAACTCGCATTGTTGGTAGATGCACTACCTATGCCATACTGATGACAGGTAATAACCTCGGAACCGGTCTATGGCTGGCGACAGTGTACCAATCTGCAAAGGAGTCCTGTCTAAGTAATTTTTTAATAATTATTGGGATAAATCAATCCTTTAGCAAGAACTTATTGCAATCACTGCTTCTGCATTTGTACAATGATGAGATTCATTGATAATGTAAATATATTCTACGTTTGTAATTTTATTTATAATGCTAAGTATTGAGAATATCAGTAATGCTTGTCTTCTTGGTCGTATGGCATAAAGATTGGTAGCAATGAGTGAGTTGGCAGTGAGAAAGAAAGGGAAAATAGATGATTGACAGAATGAAAGAAGTGTGGTTTGATACGTGATAAGAATAAGTTTAGGTATAAAAAGATATTAGAGAAAAGAAGTGATGATAAATGAAAATAGTTCTAAAGTATGTAAAATGAAATATGTAAATAGAAATAGATAAGTATATAAGGAGTACATGAAGTTTGATTTAATAAAATAAACAAGAGGAGAAAGAAATAAACAACACTAAAAGGACATTGGAATAGTAATTTTTTAGTGATGGGTTAAATGGTGATTTTTCAGTCACACCGTGAACTGCTATTGTGATTTTAGAATCACAGTGATTGTAACCTGTGATCTTAACTTCACAGTGGTGTACAGCAAATTATTTCCCAGTGTGCCAAAGCTTGAGCCGTGAATATTGCGACTACGAATACTGTCTGTGACCAGTGTCCCAGTGCGATTTGTGACCTGCGCTGCGATTGGCTTAATGGCTGCGATTTTGAACAGTATTATGTTGTGTACTATACCGATACTGCACCTTAAAAGTGTAAAACTCAGAATCACTGTTTTGATAGCAGTTTAATCATAGTGAGTGACTGTGATTGGCTCAATCACAATAAAAAAAAATCGCCGACTATGAAACATCGTCCATCTCTATAATGTTTAGTATTTTCTATTTATTTCATACATATATATCAGTTTCATCAGTCATCTCATCAGTCATCACCTAAAACTAATAGTCTAAGCAATAGCGTGAAAATTCGACGATGAACGCTTACCGTCTGACAGTCAGCAATCTAAGAGACCATATTTTTTTCTGTTTTGAAATTTTTGGTATGGCGGCCGGATACAGTGGGGGAGAACTTTTTTTTTAATCGATGGTTACCCATATTTGTTCGCATAGGTAGTTAGTATATGTACTCCACATACCCCAATTACGCTGGTAGACAAAACTTCCGGTAGGCGCCGCGCGGTAACCGTAAATTGAAAAAAAAATTTTTAAGTTACCGGGCCAAACCTAGCGCAAAATATTTGTATTGATGTGTACAGTATTGTACTGTAGTGGCAGACATTTCTATCTGTCGGTTATTGAGGAATTTTCCATCAAAGTGGCGAAAAATGGATCAAAATTTGAAATGTTGATAAAAAATAGTTAAAATTTAAAAAAAAACGTCTGTGCAGCTAGCCTATGGTTCCACAAGGCATTAAAAAATCCTATCTTTGGCTGGCAGACATTTTTGCCAAATTTAACCACTATATGTGGAGTACATATACTAACTACCTATGCGGATAAATATCGGTAACCATTCGATTAAAAAAAAATGTTCCCCTCTACGTAATCGGCCGCCATACCAAAAATTTCAAAAGAGAAAAAGTATGGTACTCATATGGTCTCTTTGATTACCAACTTGCAGACGGTAACCTTTCATCGTCAAATTTGCAAAGTCTGTGCAGCCAGCCTATGGTTCCACAAGGCATTAAAAAATCCTATCTTTGGCTGGCAAACATTTTTGCCAAATTTAACCACTATATGTGGAGTACATATACTAACTACCTATGCGGACAAATATCGGTAACCATTCGATTAAAAAAAATGTTCCCCCCCTACGTATTCGGCCGCCATACCAAAAATTTGAAAAGAGAAAAAGGTATGGTACTCATATGGTCTCTTTGATTACCGACTGGCAGACGGTAACCTTTCATCGTCGAATTTGCACGCTATTGCTTAGACTATAATGCCGAATCCTGAAAACTCATGCTAAAACTTATTTTAAATTAATTGAAATCTTAAGTATTTGCAGAGAAGACCAGTCATCGGTCTTCATAAATTTCTGGCCTAGTAGAATGTATATGCTTACTACGAAAAAATTTATGCAGGTGCGAAATAATTCACACTTCATGATTGTAAATGTTGGTATAAATTAATGAATGCAGTGTGTTGACAAACATGTTTAACTCACCTCTGAACTACAACTCGGATGTTACTGCCAGCATTTTTAAATAAGTTTTGCGCATCTTGGTGACGAATATCTCTAGAATCATAGTTTCCCACTTTGGTGATGATATCACCCCGATGAAGGACACCCTCGACGGGGGAGCCAAATCCGACCTGGCAACATTACACAAAATTCATGGATGAATTAAATAGATCATAAATGTTTTAAGTAATTCTAATTAACTATAGATAGTGAATTAGGCAAATTTTTATTATGAAAATGCTATAAGGTAGTTATCTCATTAGATCAAAGACCATAAATAATAGTTACAACATTTTTTACTAAATTTCCCAAAAGCACAGTTAATATAATTTCTATTAATTGAAAATGCATTTTTATTATTTCCTATATGTAGGTACCTAATGGTAGAAAAATATATTTAAAATTTCTACTAAATTTGCTATTTTGAGGAAACAATTCAATTTCTTTTACTTTAAAATGTCCAGAATTTCAAGTTACATAAGTAAACAAAAGGTTTCAACAATGATTTTTACAGAAGTTATACTATATGCTTGGTAATTATCTAAGATGATTTGCACAATGGTTGAATCGAAATGTCTCACTGAGATTATGTAACAGGTAGTTTAACTAACACATATGGCAGAAGTAAATGTTCTGGTTGCATCAGAATCCTTACGAAACTAAGAGAAAGACATATCAGAATATAGCTCTAATAAATATTTTGAGAAATATTCAACAAACGAGAGGCTTTAATGGTTGTTAGAGGTTTTCTTATATCAACGATGATAGTAAACAAAAGAGTATTATCTTTCATCATTCTTGATCTTGACTTTTATTTCCAGACAACTTGCTCATGGTTTGCGGTAGTTACAAACACAGGCTCGTTGGAACGTGCATTACAAATCTTTATCTCCAGATATTTAATTTCCAAAGACCCTGTATCTGTGAGTATAGGCAGACGTTATACCATCTTTCTCTTAATCAAATTTACATCCAAATACGCAGATACATAGTTACACATCCTTATTCGAAGCAGAATTAGAAAGGACATCGGAAATCATTGTCGACCAAGAATGCGTAGTAATTTGACGAGATACATAAGTTCTGATAAAATCGAGGATAAAATGGAGAATTCTATAAGTATAATTTTATGACTAGCGAAATATGAAAAAATATGGAGCATTGTTGATTTCGAATAACTTTGTTTATGTTAGTAAGTAAGAGAGCAACTTTCATTACAAGTCTATTTGATTTTATGTAAGTTATGATGGTCAAAGCTAAACAAGTTTTATCCATTTCCAAAGTTTAAGCTAAATTTCTCTGCTGTAGAAGTGGCAAAAGGTATTTTTATAATGAGCTTTTGTAAAATAGAAAATTCCTAATTCATTGTAAAGAAAAAACGTGACAACATTTTCTGATTGAATACATTTATAATAAAAAAAATAATCAAATTAATTTTATTTTACATTTTTGACAATCCACAAAAATTATTATTTCATATTATAGTTTGGACAGTAACCAGTATTATAAAACTATTTTTAAATTTTCAGAATGTAGGACAATATGCGAAGTGCCGTGTTAATCGGAAACTGACAGTTGGCGTCAGAAAATCGCTATAAGTAATATTTTTTGATAAATCTTGGTTTTGATTTATAATTTTGAATTTTATATCATAAATACTTTTTATATTATTATATATTAAACAGTTATTTTAGAATAATAAAAAATAAGCAGTTGGGTGCATTAAGCCTACTCAACAAACGAGATCGAGCTAAATTTGATTGATTCTCGATTTAAAAATAACCTATAGGAAGCAACTGATATCCAACAGTTATACAACAGTTAAGTCGACTAAATGCACCAATTGTTGTATATATGCGGAAGTGATCAAAACAAAACTGGTTTAGGTTTCAAAAGACGTCATTTCGAATTTTATTATTTCATAAATATAATTATTGTACAATAAGCAGTACCTTTAAATATTTTGAAAAATAAGTACTTATTTATTCTATGCGGAAGTGAGCAAAACACAATAATAAGACTGCCTTATCTGACACAGCAAAATGTGCACGATTGTTAATAAATTAATTTTAAGAACTGTTTATTTGAAAAAAATTAACACAAATTATAGTTGAGATTTTACAAAGTAGATAGGCATTTATTTTTGATTTCTTATAAATATTTAAAAAACCAAACATTGAAAGATATTTAAAATGGTTTTAGCACTTCGTTGACTATAGTAATATACATTTTAACTTGTGGTTGTGGTTAAATTTTGTGACCGGACTTTCCAATAATGAAAATACCTACTCACCTGCATTCTTAAATCACCAACTTTAATTAAAACAAAAAAAATTACATTAATATAGTCGTTAGACCCGTTAGAATGGTAGCAAACTTTTAAAACCATTTTAAATATTATACTGACCATATTTAAATCTTCTGAATCAAATTTAATTTAAACCAACCGTTTTTTTCCTTTTTATTATAAACAATATTAATTGTGATAATAGAGATGTTCAGTCACCTAATTTAAGTTCCATTTTGCTATATAACTGATATATCAAAGAAGTATGCAACAATTTTTGAACAAATTGATAAAAAACTAACCAGATATATCAATATCTATTCGACTTAATGAAATACGCAAATCATTAAAATGTTTATAGTTTGCTCTCAATATACCTGGTGTTTCAGTTAATTATTATTTCAATTAAAAAAATTATTCATTGCCTTAAAAAATATATGCAACAGAATCTACAATTAAAACTGTCGTTTTTTCAAGGTCACTAATGTCCAGAAAATTCTAGAATATGAGTAGTTCTAATGCCAACTTTATGAAAACTGCTGTTCAGTTGAATCGTAAATAGAAAATAATATTAAAAATATAATACACGTTTCTAAAATCAGAATACTATTTTTATTTATAAGTACTTTATCACTAATTTATTGTCAGACCTAATTTTAAAATTGGCGTGTAAAAAAACAGATTAGCTTAAAAAAACCTTTAGCAGCTTTTACCAAATTTTACAGGAGAGCCAAAAATTGATAAACATGTAAAATGTGTTATTCTAGATTCAATTTTTTTTAATAAAATTAAAAATAGTTAAACAAAAAATACCTTGTAGGGTGTCAAAATAATCGCATCTGAAGATATCAGCCCTTACTAATTTATAATCTCACTATATTCACAACAGAAATTATTAATTACGCCTCTTCAACTTCAATTTTAACGATTCTCGAATTTTTGGTGGATTCAAACGTAATGTTAGATGAAATGTTTGATTCTTACGATACGTTTTCCACAATAATCTTATTTTCAGATAATTGCCCCTTTCGCCTTTTTGTCGTAACACCGTCGAAATATTCTCTAACAATTTTTCAAGAAAACAAAAGATTAAATTGGAAAAGTGTACAACTAATCTTTTAAATTTTAACGACATTATACAAATATTTTTTTTAATTTCTAGGAAATTAAAAAACACTTACTCTGGTAACAATCAACGGCGTTTTCACATCTGCCCCTCCCACTAAACTAAAACCCCACGATTCATTAGGGGGAACTTCTTTGTAAAGTCAAAACAACTTCATGTGGTTTTCCCATTAGTTAAACTAAACTATATCCACTGAAACTGGCCACGAAGCAGCATAAACACTTCTATTTTACGATGCAAGATTTGTTGTAAATACGATTTAAAAATAAACTAGTTGAAATATACTTTGGCTTGAAAATTTTAAATCTTGAATGGTGAAATTGTATTTAACACTACTGCAAATTAATTATGGTAAGTCAACAGGTTTCCAATAACTGACACAATTATATGTAGGCAAAGTCAGGACAAATCCAGGATAGTTGGGAGACCGAGATGTGCCCCTCCCGGTCCCTATTTACAATGCGTTGTTGCAGAAATAACTTGGCTCTATGAACTACTGCGCTTCAGCTTTCTTTGCCTTGCATTTGTTTAGCATTTCATAAAATTATATCCCCCAAAGCAGATTTTTAACGTGTTTAATTACATATGTCAGCTTGCTGCTATTATTTTCCTAAAATTTTCATTCATGATGTTGATTAAATTTGATGTTAGAAATTATTCTACTTATAGATAACCATCCAAAAAATTGGCGGACATTTAATATTGTGTATATAGGACGTTTCCTAATTGATGTCGAAAACTTCAGGGGACGATTTTAAAGAAAAAAGTTACTACGAACATGGATTCGAAAATGCTTCCCTGCAGAGTTATGGCCCTTCAAAGTTAAAGAAGAATAGAAGTTTTTTTGGCATACTTACTTTTAAAATAGGTCATATTTCGCATGTGACTAGTAGCCGCTAGGGCTACAACTCTATTTAATTTGGACCCAATAGCTTTATTCTAAAGGTGGGTTTACGGGGGAACTTCAGAAGGTCTTTCCAACATAACTTTTTTTCATATGGATCAATTTGAAAACTGAAACAGTCGTATACGAGAAATTGAAAGTTGTTGAACTTTTTACGTAAGATCGAGTAGCTGTTTTCACAAAAAACGATAAGCACCAAAATATGGTTCCACTTACAATAATAAAACTGTCTAAAATTTAATTTTGAATATTATTCAAGTGCGTACCTGACATAAGCTTTTTGCTGTTACAAAAAAATAATAGAATTCTAATTAAAAATTACGAAAAATAATCACAAATCAAAACTAATCATAATCTGAAAAAGGCTCCTGGATTTGACCTTATCACTGGGGACATATTTAAACAATTACCACAAAAAGCCATAGTTATGCTGACTTACCTATTTAACGCATTATTTAGACTGAACAATGTACCAAGTGTCTGAAAGGTGGCTGAAATGATTATTCTTCCCAATCCAGAAAAATAACCAAATATTGTAAAATCATATAGACCAATATCATTACTACCAACAATTTCTAAACTATTCGAAAAACTTGAGGCATTCCAGCTCTGGGCTGCTTCATCATCATATTTTTCCTATATTTTTTACATAAAACTAAATTATTTCCAAGCATTTATCTCATTAAATTCCAAATTAATCATTACATAAAAAGGGTAAAACGTTTTATTATAATTTTGGCAGAAAACGTATTAATTCAATAGCTGTTAAAACTATAGCGTCCAAATTATTCATCTAATAAAAGACCACACAGTATTTATTAAAATATTTTAAAACGTCGACAAAACTGCACAAAGTCTCAAGGCGTTCGCCAGCCGAGAACTTGTATTATAAACAAACCAACGTAAACACGTAGGGTTGTAAGAGATTTTACTAAGAATAGGATAGAAGTCTTTGCACTTTAAGTACCGTGTGTTAGAATCTCGTTTGAAGATCACATAGAGTACTAGCGTTTTGCTATCTCCGTAAAGCTTACAGACTTGAACAACGTACTCCCTCACGAGAAATCATATAAATACGCGAGACGAAGTAGATTCGTGGTTACATCTCTGACAGCCCTAGACAATACGCTTTGATTCTTAGAAATCGGGAACGAAGAGATTGTCCAGCTCTCCGTGGTATAGTTGTAATTCAAGTCACATCTCTGACAGCCCTAGGCAATACGCCTTGATTCTTCGGAGTCAGTAACTGCGAGAGTGATCCTGCATCCGAACTATAGCTATCCACCAACCCAGAGAGCCGCGCTCGAGTAACTCAGGGGTTACTCAAGAACCCAGGGGAGCAAACCCCGCGAAACTCTCCGTGTGTCCACGAACAAGTAAGGATGGCATTAAATAAGTTTTATACCACATTTCCATTCTCTTCGTACGCGAACTCACTAAATTTCATTAAATTCAAATTGTTTCTTTTGTTACGAATAAAATGGCAATGTTAACCAACGTACTACTCTATATACTTAGGGTTCGCGGTTTTCATAGGGTTTGACTGGTGATACCAAATGATTACAGATGGTTGTTTTATAAAGCTCCATTTCGACACATTGTACGTAAATAATTATTAAAGTCAATATTAACTATAATTCAGCATCAATGTTAGGTCAGGTTTAAGAATCAAATTGTGTAAATAATAAATAGAGTCTAGTTGGATCTGCAATGTAACATTATCAAATTTCACTCCTTGTATGAGGGATGTATGGCCAGATGTAGAGGGCCCGACAAGCTATTTCCTTCTACCCTCTGAGGTGTTGACCACCGGACTCTGTCTCGCGACAGGGAGTCTGGTGTTAAGCACCCCGCGGGCGTCGTTTAAAGTTTTATGGACACCGCCTACGTACGCGTGCCCTGGATGTAATTGACGCCTGCCAACACTTTACAAAACACTACGAGATAGTTTGTTTCACCTTGGTTTAAGCCTTGACAGCAGGGTGTATTCGACAAGCCTAACAAACTATTGGACAGTTGTCCCAACGAATATTGATTGGCAGTGTTATTTATGTCTAGAGTACTGTTGTACTGCGGCACCATGCCCGTGTGTCAGCTAAAAGCATGGTTATCTGCGTCTGTCTGTCTAGCTTGTCAGAGGACGTTCGGGTACTTCATCCAAAAGAAGTTTATTTTGCCCCCATATGTAAGGTTTTACATATGTCACTAACATTACAAAGCGGAAGTTCTCACCGCATGTAAAAAGGTTTTGTTACAATATTGCAAGTTCAACTAGATAAATGTAATGTTTTTCGTGTAGACAGTTGTCTACGTACCGAAATAAAAGCTGTTAAACGTTAGTTTAATTTCTTTGAATTATTTCTATTTTCAGGTACAAGAGTGAATTCTAAGCAAATTAGTAATAACAAATATAAAGTCAAATCTTACTTATACTTTCCATTGTTAAACACATACATCAGTGCAGTGTAGATTAAGGTGCCTAAATTGATAAAAGTAGGTAATCAAATTACCTACTTATTGTAATGAAATAAAGTAATATCAAGCTTTATAAACGTATCTGGGTGGTTACAACAACAAATTTGCGGTCCTACCACAAAAAACTAGACGGTTACGAAAAAGGCCAATTAATTAAGCATTAGGTACCTGTTCCAGCTAAAATGCCACTCGTGATTTTCTCGGTAATTTTCAAGACAAATTCGTAGTTCAAAAACTAATATGATGTCGCTTTTTTCGAGAAATCCGATGTCGCCAATAAAGAAACAATTGAATATCAAATAAAAAAGTTATGCCCGAAAAAACGATCTTTTCAAAAAAATCTAAATGGCGGATTTTTATATTCTTTTTGTTACAGAGTTTTACTGGAACAAATTCCATATATTCAGTTTTCATCACTTCCAGTTTGGCCGAAAATGAATTTTCCCAAAAATTTTGTATTTCGTCAAGGCACATTGTATGAGAAATAATACCATTATTAGGGACAAATTTAAGTGGGCAGGTTTCAAACTAAGACAATAATTGCAAAACTACACGTAAAAATTGCCTTTGGTATTCTTGTCTGGTTACAAAATCATCTTCAATCAGAGTTATTAATATTTTGAAAACGGCTAGAGATGTCACAAAAGTGTTTTATACATTTTTGATAGATAATTGAATGTTCTGTTGAATGCAACCATAATATATTGGTGGAATCAAATGGTTTGGATGAAAAATTCATTTTTGGTCAAACCAGAAGTAATATAAAAAACAAATTGCAAGGAATTTGTTCCACTAATACCCTATAACAAAAAATATAATATTCCACCATTTGGATTTTTTGAAAAATCGACCATACAGTTTTTGTTTGATGTTAACTGTTTCTTTCTTGGCGGCATCGGATTCCTGAGAAAAAACTATATCACGTTAGTTTTTGAACTACGAATTTATCTTGAAAATTACCGAGAAAACGCCCTGTACATAGGAGTACAGACATCATTGAAAAGGTACTAAATTGAATGAAAAATGCAGTTTTTCGTAAGATTACAAATAATATGAAACACAAAAATAATAATATAATTCCCTAACGTTTCAGAAAACGAATATGTTTCCTTTTTTCAAAGTTATTTATCTTTTTTTTAGAATATGTCAAGCGTGAAACTTGACACACATATTCACGCTTGACATATTCTAAGAAAAGATAAATAACTTTAAAAAAGGAAACAGAATCGTTTTCTGAAACGTTAGGGAATTATATTATTATTTTTGTCTCATATTAGTTGTCAAAAAACACCCTCTGCCTAATTTTTTGAAGTACAGTCACAAGCGCAGAGGTTTATTTTTCCAGTAACATACTGGGTAACTAACTATATCTTTTATTAGAAAACGAAGAACTATTCATGTGGTAGTAAGTCTCAAGAAAGCAAAAGAAAAATTTAGAGAATGCCAGAAATAATGTTGTCAATATTAAACTTTATTTATTATATTTATTTTAATTGAAAAATCTGTTCGTAATCAACTTCACATTACTTTGACATAACCTAATAAGAATATCATGATAGTCTGTTTCATTTATTTATGGTATCTATCATTTTGTTCATAACTATTTATCGTTCAAAAAGTAGTCGCCTAGCAACAACAAAAATAATACCTGTTTTAAAAAGGTGGTCTTTTCGTCCAAATAATCGAACCAAAAGACATCACTTTTCAATACAATCGAATAAAAAGTATATTTTCTGGAGAATTAAGAGTTTTAAATTACACAAGGATGATTTATTTGCTTTAATCAATGTTTATCACTAAATTTACTATAATTTTCATATGTAACGTAATGGAAATCACAGAAAACAATGGATGGAATAAAATATTAACGAACAATTTTAGTGACACATATAATATAAAATCATAACACATAATGTCTAGCCCAAACTGAGCACCGAGGGGTTAGCATTTCATATCTACTCGACACAGAGAAACATTTTTGTGACTTTTTATCCCAATTATAAAACATGACACTCTAAATTCGTCTTAAAAAAAATGACAGAAACTAATTTGTGGAAACAAATAATATATTTTTGGAGTTACTATTATGTATGCATTAACATTAGATACAACAATAGATACACTATATAATAGTTCTGGATAATAATATATTATTCAGCAAGTATTTTACTCCCATGTTAATAACTATTATTCACTAGGGTGCACATTACATGTGAGCAGAATATTATACGTTATCCATGAATAATAACAATTTTTAGTAGTTATATATTTATTTTTTTATAATTACCTAATAATATTTGTTTTTGAATTACTTTTATTTTTTGCTATATGTTTTATTTTTCCTTTGGATATACTTTACTTTACTGGATCTTACCGGTTTCCCCAAACGGCGCACATAGAAATGTATAATTTTTAACTAATATACTTGTAGTCAACATAATTATGGTGTAAGTATAGAAGCCAGAGTAAACTAACATGCAGTATCACAGCGAGGGCAACAAAACCTGTTGAAATAAAATGCTCCAAGAAAGTTAAAGATATTACAAATTTTAACATATGCAAGAGGTGTTCCGAAATATTTTTTGCTCCACAAAGCAAAATATCTGATGTGGCCAACACATAACTTTCTTATACCAGTATATATCATCCCGATCTAAAAAATCATTTTATTTAATTCTTCATTTACCTCATTTAAATTATAATAGAGTACCTTGAAATGTTTCATTAAAATTTTTAAATAAATAATTATCAGCATCAATCGATACTGTCAATAATAATTCATGTTATATATTTTAATAATTTCTTCTTATTGACATTGACATTTTTGTAACTAAATTAGACATTTCAAATTTCACTGTTAAATTTATCCTAACTGCATTTTATGACGCCAAATGTGTAAAAAATTTCAGTTTACATCAGCTTTATTTAAGTACTTGGAAAATAGATTTTATTGGCTTGATATGGTGGACATGGTTTATAATCGTTCATCAAGAATATATTTGTTTGTAAAAGCAAATACAAACAAGTTTGGGTCCCGCAAACCTTCTTTCAGCTGGCCAATTTTGCTCATCGTCGAATTTTTCGTTGTCTTTGGCCTTTAGAACATGTGTACCAAATTTGAAAGCTTTACCTCAAAAACTGGGGCTGCTGTTGCGATACTATAGACATGCGCGCAGATTTTTTTTCATAAAGTTATGTTTTCTCATTATAATTCGTCGAGATTCATCCAGAAACGCAATAAAATTTTTTATTTTTTTTCCCGAAATTGTACACTTTTTTTCTTTCATTCATTATGTCTGTTCTGGTGGTACCATATTCACCAAATTTAATGTGTCACCTACAATGTTGTTGAAAATCTTAACTGCCAAATTTGGGAAGTCTCCCATTAGTATTTTTTGAGTTATTGCGGGGACAGACACACACACACGCATGCACGCACGCACATACTACAAATTATAAAACAAAACAGTTCCTAACAGTTCCTAAATGAAGATGCATTTTCTTGCAATGATTTTAACTTTCTTGGAGCAGTTTATATAGTATTGTGGGTGGACTTGCGATATTCCCGGAGACAAATTGTTGAAAGCGGCTTATAATATTTTGTCTTTGCTCCTTACAAATGCCAAAAATGGCACTATCAGAACACTAAATAAAACATGTTAAGAACGTATGTACAACAGCAAAGATATTCAGAAATAACTACTAATAACTGCGTCTCCAATATGCCCGTCGTTCTCGTTGGAATTTCCCCTATGTTTAAAAATTCTCAACTTTTCATAAAATGTCCCGTAATTTACAATTAGTTTCAAAAGTGTCACATTAATAATACGTACTTTTTACATTATATAGAAATAAAAATACATAATATTTTACTTTTGTTTGCTTGCCAACAAAATACAAAATCTTCAGAACTCTCTAAAATTAAAATATTTACGATATTTTAAAAAAATATGGCCTACATACATACGGTTGTTTCCGGAACTCATAAATTAAAAATTTTCAAGGCAATATTTGTATACATAATCAAAATAGCGTTTACCAAACTGAAAGCATTATTATTAGGTATGCATTAACCCTGAGTGCTTGATTGGCTGATTTTATAGTGCAAGATCGTTTAGTGCCAAATATCAGACATATTTAGGTTGAACAGTCTGCCACAATCATAGTTTGGATGATTAGACTGAAATAATATTTTTACGATGGCATTTATTTTGAAACTATAATATATACATATAATTAGAATTTATATAACTTGAATAAAAATTTGGAATTTTATTCCTTGAACAATGTAGGATAGGGCAAAACTATATTTTTTTGTTTTCTGGGAATATTTCTACAAATACTCCTGAAACTCTTCTTCAAAAAAGTGGAATTCAGTAAATTCATATTGAGACTCTTAATTTGAAGAATCTTTTTAAGAGCAGTGTAAATATACCAATATCCGATTTTCCAAAAGGAATGTTTCCTGAACAGTGGCGGATTTAAGATTTGGCTAAAGGGGGCTAACCAGCAATTTTGCTACTTGTGACCACATTTGCACGGAAATTAACGTTGTATTAAGTACAGAAAATCGTCATCATGTCACCCGCGACCTCTTGTCATCTAACGACGTCGCTTATCACTTGTTTTAATTAAAGTGAAATAGAGACGTTTTATCAACATCTGACCGGCTACAATACATGGACGTTATTACGTTATTACTGACGTTGCGTAAACGTTGTCATAAGACTGAATTCTCAACGTATAGATTAGAGTCATTCTTTAACGTTTTATTGACGACGCATCGTGGTGTGATGCCTTCATGATAAGGCGGGTAGTGGAAGATGAAGAACTAACAACAAACAATATAACCCATACATTTTTGTTGTGTTATTATTACTCGCATGATTTTTTTTTGTCGGGTTACCTTTTCAGTATCAGTGGAGAGAGAATATTTGAATGACTGGTGTCATTCAAATATTCCACCACTTTTTACAATTAAGCAGTCGTATATGGTGCATATTTTAAAAGGTTTCATACATAAACAGGGCCGAGGTTGCTTGACATAACTTTTTTACAAGATCAGTTCGAGGATAAACGTACATACTATTGTCCACCCTTATGATGTTGAAAATAAAGTGAAAAAATGACGAATTTAAGAGATTATGGTTAGTCCAATTATGCTACTTTAAGTTTAAAAACACTAAATAATCATTACGTTGTATGTTTACAGTTGTAAATCACTAAAATTTGCGTCCAAGAAAAAATTAAAAAAAAATTTTAAATCTCATCAGTGACCTTGATTTTTTGGCCTACAATATCCATATTTTTACCATGAACTGGTCGGCGTTGATTCATTTTAGCGCCAAAAAGCTCTTAAAACCTATTGAAAACATCACTATATAACACAGAATAAGGTGAAGCTCTACTTTCTATCTCTCGTTAGTTTAAGTGGGAGCAGCTGTGGTGTTGATTTCAGTAAACACAAGTGATGTAAACGTCTAACAATAATTTAGAAAAACATACTTTAAATGCTCTAATTTTAAAGGAAAAGTTAGTTTTCTGCGCAACGTTAATACGACGTCGTTGGTCATCATCATTCATCACTGTCAGTCGCATGCCGACGTTTGTAGCGACTCTGGTTTTATCCACAGAATTGAAGCAAAATTGTTGTTACGGCGTTAAATAGTAAAGTAATTTCCAGCTGACAGTTGAAATTGGGTGAGTTGAGGAATAGAGAACGATGTAGTACGTTCGAATTTATGTTAATATTTGTAACTAGGTGATTTTATCGTAGACTGTTTTCTGTAATAATAAGACCAAATTAGGTCACTCTTTCATTATGGTACACCCTGTATCCTGTAACTTGTATTAATGTGTATTTCAGAAACCACTTTGAACAAAGGATCAATATAGTTTGTCAAATACTCGGAAGAACAATTAGTTCTTAAATAATTGTTTCAATCCGATTTCTTCCTTTTTCCAGGGTAACATTAGTTGTTTTATTATTGTGTTTATGTACGCCAAGTAAGACGAAAGAATATAATCCATTTGAGAGCCAAGCTTAATATAAGAAATTTAGGTAATATAATTATCTGGACTACAGACAACCGTTATTTTGCATTCACCCGGTATATTTGAAAATATCCAAGTGGGTAGAATGATAGTTAATACTAGTAAGGAAAGAATTTGTTAAAAACAAATCCATTTCTCTTTTCAAAATAATTTACAATATGAGAAATTCAGTAATTTATTTTGAATTATTTTCTTTTTGGAAACATAGTTTTAAATTATGAGAAAGCGATTCCCAACCTCAGAATATTTTATAAACTTTTGTTTATATTAGATAACGCAGGAAATTTGTTTAACAGTATTTCGCTAAACCTGCTTAAAAAAGTGTGCCCCTTCACATCATCCGTAAATTCTGGTACTCGCGCAGAGGGTCACGTGACACCTCGTGTCATCCGTGGAAATAAAACTGCTAATAGAGCTTCAAAGATGCACTTCTCAATTGAGAGTTCACCGCGTGCAATCGTATTAGTAAGCAGCTCCATTGTCCGCAGTGCAGGTTGTAGTAAGAACCGTTTTAACTTTTTTTTACTGTTTTCTTTGCATTTATCGTTCATACTATTTTACCACTTTATTTGCATTTATCGTTTGTACTATTTTGCTGTGTTCTTTGCATTTACCGTATACCATTTTACTGTTTTGTTTGAATTTATCGTTTGTATCCGATCGCCTGCTAATCGGATTCACTGGAGATATTCGGGAACATTCGGGAATCATTAAGTAAACCACGGGTTATCTATTCAGCAACGAGCATCGGGAATACTCGGCTATTAAAATTTGTAATAAGGACGCCCGAGTGAAGTCCCCGATCCCTAGTGTTTGGAGAGGGACTTTACTAGGACAATGCGAAGACACGAAAGGTAATTTGTAACAAAGTACGCCCGAGTGAAGGCCCCGATCCCTAGTGTTTGGAGAGGGACTTCACCAGGATAACACGAAGAGACACGAAAGATAATTTGTGATAGTACGCTCGACGTTGATGTGATAATTGATAACCTCTAACCGTCACCGTATTTTAGCTGCCGTCTGTTAACTTCATATCAATTCACGCATATCTCTGGCTTAATCAATTTAAGGGACAGTTTGCATTTCCATCCGAGTTAATAAAACTATATCAATCGTGCTATATTAGTAGATACCTCTCGGGAATATTCAGCTATTATTCTTTGATGGTTATATATGGTAAAGATTCCGATCCCTAGTGTTTGGAGAGGGTCTTCACCGGGAAAACGTAAAGGCACGCTTGAGTTCCCAGCAACTAAACCGTTGAGTGGGATCTGATGAAGTGTCCCGGGTTCGAGTGACTAGTACGTATCATCAACCACCTGTCCCTAGGTTGACATCCTACCGTAGTGTCACGCTAGTAAACCGTAACCACTTATACCTAGACATTGCTGCACCAACCTCTTGCCATAATACCGTTAGTTGCTTAATGTAGGTAACAATAGGAATAGATACCGTAACTTAGCTAGTTTTGATTCACCGCTTATTTGCTTGTGTACCTACTTGTAGTAAACATTTAAAACATTCCCTGCTGAGAGTGATACCACAGAGTAGTTTCAGTAACTTAACTGTGCTTGATATACCTGATCACCGCTTTTCATAACCTCTTGCTTGGTTTCTTTGATTGCTTCTCTGTACCATAGATTACTATTTACATTGTATAAATATATCTATTTCTTTTGTTGTGTATTTTATTTTTTTTTATTATTCTACTGTGAAACCAGTTTTGAATAAAATAGAGTAAGCAAAGATGATATTCTGATTTTTATTGCAAAGGTATAATTAATAAATCTGGTTGTACACCGAAACAACAGGTAAAAATGAAGTTGTTCTACGAAACTGACAACCATACACATCGACCCCTAGATATTCCGTTTCTTCACTGAGTTATCCTCGCTTCTATCATATCGCTGATAGAATAAAGTGGTGTTCCTACACTTTAAAACAGAAACTGGCACTCGAGACCGTACCTAAATAAAAAAAGTTCAAAGTATCGCTGTGGTACTGAAGGGTGCCAAAGTGACACGTTGTACAAAATACGACATTTTGTTGTTTAACATGGATACATCACATATTTAATAGTACCTATAGTTTATTACAAACTTATTTGCAACACCTATTTCTCTGAAACAGATAGTCGTAGAACTAAATGTAAAGAATATTTTTTGTAAGAGAATTTACCCATTTTTAACTTTAATAACTACATGCTTTTCTGTTTGGCTGGCTAATCAAGATATTTTCAAACATTTTATTTTCTAGGAAATTTATTCAAGATGGTGGCAAAAGCTCAATCTCTTGGGGGTGCAACATTAGTATGTGATTTCTGAGATCTAATTAAATAGATTAAAGTTAATTCCAGCATGTTCAGAATTATTCTCGTTCATAATGCTTTCGCCGACTGGCCTACTTGTTTTTGTTCAATAAACTTTTTCACGTGTTTCTAATTTTTGGTAACCATAGTATTGACCATTGTATTGTTTTTAACTGTAATCACTTCTAGTGATTCTGTAATATGTAATTCTGTTGGCTTGTTTATACAGATTGTAAACCCATAACTGTTACATTGCATCAAGAGTGGGCGGCATGCCCCACTTTATAATTTGCTTGTACACGTTGAAACAATCTTTTAATGGGTGTTGACTTACCACAAACATTTAAGGCACAAGACATCGATTTTTTATGGATCGATCTTTGGCAAACCAATTTTAACTTAAATCGGTCTTGGTTCCAATCTGAATCGATCATATAAATCGATTTTTTCACAAAGGATCGTCATCCCTAATTCAAAAATTGTAATTAAAAACTCTGATATTGATCTCATTATACGAGTAATAAACAGAATTCGATTGCAAAAGTTCCATGGAAGTATTCGAGTTGGAACACTATTTTTCAAATTTGTCGAAAACGCACTTTGTGTCGACTTGGAATAGGAGTAACGTGCTGTTATTTTGAGTAGCTGCATCATAGCATCATGTACTTTATCAAAAAATCTAACATTCATAAAATAATGTTGAAAAGAGATGTACTATCCCTCAAATCTCTACCACTGGCTGACCAAACATAAAAAAGTGTCAATGTTTTCTTTCTTTTTGTCGGAAAGAAATTGTACCGAATTTCAAGTTTTCATAATGTATTTCAAAGATAATATGATCATAAAACTATATTTCAATAATGACTTTTGATACCCTGTATATCGGAAACGAAGGATTTTAAAATCTATGTCAATTAGAACTTTTATTTTAGTGGAATGAACAGCTGGCGAATTTTCTATAACAGGTTTGTAAACATCCCGTGTAGTGCCAAATTATATATTATCACTGGCGCATGCATCATTTTAAAGAATTTAATATTTTAGTATATAATAATTATATAATAATTTAATAATTTAGTATTTGAAATTGTTCCTTATTATCATTAATCTTTTCATACCAAATACTTTTTTAGAAATATTTAGTGGTTTCAGGGAAATAAAGAACTATGGCTTTTCTAATATTTAAAACAAAAACATAACCTAATTGAGGCTTACATTCAGCAGGGCCGGCTCGTGCGGCATTATTTAAGGCAGTATTTTCAATATTGTCAAAAATGCAATTCAGATATCTATGTAGAAAGGACAATTCAAATATTGGTCATTTGTTATTAGTATGTTAAAAGAATAATTCAAATATTAAATAGTCATTTATTTTTGAAAATTAATTTAAAAGGGAAATATAGAAGCAATTTCAACTCCTTAATTCCAATCCATTAATTCTGTCGAGTAGATAGAATCCCATAGTCAACTCATCGAATTTTTGTGATATTCCCACCTTGAAAGACATGGAGTGAAAAGATGTTTTGAAAAGATAACAGTATTTACATCTTCAGCTAACCACAATTAATACAATATATAGTTCTCTGACGATGGTGTAATAAACCGAAACGTTAGAAAAAAATAATAAAATTAGTTATACCTGACCGAAATCCCCACAAAAAAAAACTATCGGATATTATTTGATATTAACGGTCAAGAATAGAAATTTAAATATATATATATATATATATATATATATATATATATATATATATATATATATATATATATATATATATATATATATATATATATATATATATATATATATATATATATATATATATATATATATATATATATAATTAAGAAACTAAAGAATCATTAGTGTCATTCCTAAATGAAAATAAATGCAATAAATGCGTTTCCAGTTGCTTCGTGGATTTGTTTACAAAATTCTTATTGACGTTAAAAGACAAACTAACAAAATTCATATTATACATGTACTTCCTCTAAACATTAGACCAATTTTTATTCATTACGAAGTTATGTAACGAAATATGTACACTTCATATTTGCAACAATAAATAAAATTTATCGTTGAAAGGTCAGTCTCACGTGAGATGTTCACATTGGAAATGAAAAAAATCGCTGCCAATTACTTGGGGATCGGAACTTCCTCACTGTAGTAAAACTCGAAGTGTAGTGGAGTTTATAATAAAAGTAATTTTTGACGTTTCAAAAAAGTCACATTTTGACGATTCAAAAAAGTCACATTGGTGGAATGTCACTAACATTTTTTTTAGACATTGGGACCGATTTTGCTCATCAACGAACTCAATCTCTTCCTTGACCTCTAGAATGTGTGGACCAAATTTGAAAGATTTATCTCAAAAACTGTAGCTGCTATCGCGACCACACAGACATACACACACACACACACAGAGAGAAAATTTTTCTGTCTGAAATTTTGTGTATCGTCATAATTCATCGAGATTCGTCCAGAAATAGAATAAAAATTTTCAAAAATTTTTTCACGAATCCATAACTTCCTCACTTTGAGGGATGAGGAAGTAAAAGAGGTCTATTTCTCACAAATTTCTTTATTGATGCTACCGGTTTCGTGAACCATAATTCTGAAGAGAACCAATCTGTCACTTAAACCAGAATACTTATTTGAAAATAAGTAAATAAAAATATGACATATACATATTGATGGTGGTGGTGGTGGGAGGGGGGGGGATAACAGAGTCTACCTAATTTAAATTAGTTAATCTATCTAAAGTCAGTGAATATGCCTATTCAACTTTCAACTATATATAGAATCCCTGACCTGATATCTTCAAATTTTTAAAACTGGTTTGATTTTAAAATATGTTCATGCTTTGATATGCAAGAGTTAGTAGGGAACATTAAGGTAATTTTAAAACGCTTTAGTTATCAAAAATAAGCAACCACTTGTTGATTCACTCCTAACTTTTACTGGACTTTCAATTTCAGTAAAATAATAAAAATCTAATTATCACGATTAGTTGTTCAAAGTTAATCGAAACAAACTAGTAAAATTTATTTTTAAAGAGATAAAAATCTGTTTCAACAAATACCGCACAGATCTGCCTACTATCAATCTATTTTGGGAAGCGTATTATTCAATATTATATCGAATCTTTGAAATTGGTTTATTCTAGCAACGCTGCATTAAATTTAAATCTTACTTTACTTTTAAAAACATACATACATACGTATTGAAAATTTAGGAAAGTAATGTCAAAATCCCACATGGACAACGTGGTTTTAAATTATTAAACATAATATAAATAAATAGTTAAAATTAAATATAGCTGGAAGATGGGATTTAAATTTTTTAAACATTTTGTAATTTTAAATTTATATAAATACGTTTATAATATCGCTTAAATGATAATTAAAAAATATATCTAATCTAAATCTAAACTAATCAATAATTTGTTTTGACAATCTACCTGTCAAATAACGATGGAAACAAAATAGTAAAATTTGGTTTTACAATAGGTATCTAGGAAATTTAAGATAGGTGCATGAGATTATCTCTAAAACATAATGTAAATTTCTATCATATTTCGTTTATATAAAATTTTATTTGATTATTTTTAGCAACTATCATTAACACCGATTTTTGAAAATGGTCCAAGAAATATATGAAACAAAAGATGTTGCTCAAATATTATAAGCTCTAGCATAGTATATTTACTTACTTTTTTTTTATTGCTCTCAGGTCTCCATGACCAAAAAGATGGACGTTGGTAGGACATTTTTTTATATTAAAGCACTGTAAGGCTGGCAAAATACTGTCGCGTTATTTGAAATTATTGAGGATATTTTTATGGTGGGGGAGGACTCTGGGCCTAGAATTTATATTTAGTCAGTTTTATTGTATTATTTCGTATAGGAACAGCTGTTTGGCAAACTTTATGTAGGTACCTACATCTCGATTTTGTATCTTTCTAATAATTGTCTATGCAGAAATACGAGCAATTCGATCTTGTTAATTATGTATTTAATTGGAATTAATTCTGTTTAATCACATTTGAAAATCGGATCATAACTAAGTATACAAATTTTCTAAGAACTACTAATTTGTTTCAAGTAAAATATACTGTAAAAAGTATCCAGACCATAAGAATAAATGTAATAATAATAATTTAATGCTTGCCAAATTTCTTCTAAAGTGAACGTGACCTATTTTCTGCATCTTGAAATAATTCCATTTTAAAATTTCCAAGCTACAACATTGCAATCAAGATACCAAACGCATATTTACAAAATAGGGACTTCCAGTAATTTATTTAGTAGAGCAATTACGGACAGGACACCTATTTTTTTACCTATTCATTACAATTTTAGTAATAATACTGCAAATCACAAATATTTTCACGCGATTTCAAATAGTTTGATTACTCGTTATAAGAATGAAATACAACATAATTTTTACAAATGAAGGAAAGGAGACACTTATAGCTCTTCTGTTTATTTTATTTTTTCATGATTGACAAGGTGACAAGTTTCACATCACTTGTCGCAACGATATTTAAGAAAAATTATGTCATACTTTTATGATCACTTCAACTTTCTGTCATCGTTTATCGTAGTGAACACGGATATACAGGGTGCTCATAAATTGGACACCAATCTGAAAGGGAAGATAAAAATGAATTATATTTTCGAGCACGTTTGTTTATGTAAACAGTGAACAATATGTACGATTTTCAAATGATACTTATTTAATTAACATGTGAAAATAATACATATTGTTCAAGTCATTCATTATAAACGTTTATATTTATAAGCGTTTGTAATGAATGACGCCATTTTTTAAATCGTTATTCTATCCAATTAACGTCAAATTACGCGATAATAGTGCAAATTATCACTTTTGTAAAAGGATAAAATCAAGTTTTATATTCCCACACTCATACTCTCTTTTAAAAGCTTTTTTAGATGAGGGAAAATTTCTGAAAACTACTAAAATGAATTTAATAAACAGTACATTCATATTTGCAGAAACAATATACAGGGTGTCCCATAAGTCGTGCACCACCTAGGCACACTATAAGACAATATTAGGAATGACGAAAACAATATTTAAAAAAAAATTATGCCCTTTATTTTTTAACATACGAGGCTTCAAAAGGAGTAAAATTGTAGTTATAAATTTAAGGGTCATCAGGATTATTGATACGAAAGAATTTGATATGTACATATAACTTATTGTATTGAAAAGTTTGAAATGAAAAAAACTGAGATAATTATTGCTTTGAAGCTTGAAGGTGAAGTTAAATCATGAATAAAATGTAAAATTTTCATGGCTGCTACCGTGAGTCCTGAAATGCTCCAGCGTGTGCATGAAAACTTCGTAAGAAGAGCCAACGTATGTATGTCTAGGTGCAAATGTGAGGGGGTATGCAATGCATATTATGTAATAACACGAAATGCCGTGTAATATCTTGCAATACTTGTGTAATACCATGCAACGCCATATAATATCTTGCAATACTTGTGTAATACCATGCAATGCTATGTAATATCTTGCAATATTTGTGTAATACCATGCAGGACCATGTAATATCCTGCAATACTTGTGTAATTCATGCAACACCATGTAATATTCTTACAATATTTGTGCAATTTATTTGCTACAAAGAAATGAAAAGTCACTTTTTTTCGACGTTGAGTCGATCTAGATCTAAACTATACGTACAATGAAAAATGTTGAGATAAGGACCTTTTGCAATACATTTTAAAAAATTTTACACAAGTTCTTTGCACATTATAATATATTATATTAAATTAAATTAAACACCACGGGTAATACAGCCCTCCGTATCCCTACCTGCACTTTGTGCAGGAGGGTGCTACACTTTTAAAGACAAAGGACACACACCCAATATCCAAGTATGGTAGGATTAATTCTAGTTTAGAAAAATTCCAGTTCTTCCACAGGGATCAAACCCGGAACTCCAGGCAGGATGAGAGGCAAGAGTTCTTACCATTCAACCAGGAAGCGACATTTGGTATAATACAACATTTAGATCCATATTAAAGTAAACAAACTAAACATTTACAGCATCGAGTAGCAGTTACAGCAAATACCGCATATTAGTAATAATCCAACATAAGATTTTAAATTGGGAACCGTGCTGTTATTATGTGGTCAGAGATTAGACTAATATTAATGTACTTTCTTGGTACTTTTCATAATTTTCGAACGAGCTCAGAAAGCGATTCCTTCTCAAATGATGTAGAATTCTGGGTAGAATTTCAGATTTTCAAATAAAAAATGTTCTATATCTTTTGAAATCAATTTTCCGCAACATAGATCTCGCAGTAAGTATATGGTGGCATGTCAAGTAATTGATGTGACGTATATGCAAGCATACTTTCATAAACGAAGACTAACGATTGCCCGTGTTTTAAGTACGATTTCTGCGAAAATTGCTGTTGTATAAGTTCGGTGTGATTCATGAAAACGTTTAGTGTGTATACAGTATGTTCCAGATTGCGTGGTAAATGACGTCAATTCATGGGTTGACACTAGGTGCTGTATCATCGCGTAAATATGTTTATGCATATATGACACATTATCTTACTTTGTGGCAATTTTGGCTAGTTCGGTAACATACAAAGTTAATATAAAGAGGGCTGAAGGTATTGGTGAATCTAACACTAACAAGACACATGTATTTTTAACTAGCGATCACAATAGTAAAACTATATTGTCTACAGTAATTTATTTGTGGCATCCTATAATGTTTATTCTCACCTTATTTAGGTATTAAGCCACTGTCCTAGAAATTATTTAAAAAAAAAAATTGCTAAATAAACCTGTGCGCCAATGCCTATGGAAATATATAAATGAATCGTTTATTTGAGAAAGGAACTAAGTAACATTTTCGGCGATTTTGACTTTTACCACTTTTCGTGGTCTTTATATGTAAACACATCGTTTAGTGTAGAAAGGGACCACCTTCCATAAATATAATGTTCATAAATTCTATTTTATCCTCAGCGTTTATTGCAGGAAGGTACTAAGTGACATCAGTTAGTCCCTCTCTCATATAAACGACCTGCGCCAGCGCATTGTGTATCACAGCTGATGGAATTAACCTACAATTATTTTTCTCAGACTTCTCACTTTGTGCCAATTTTTTTAATAAATCCTTTCTGATTCAAAAATCATTATTGTTGTTACTTATTTCTTTAAAAGACAACCCAATATCCGATGTTTCACTGATAAATTAATCAAGGTTCAGATTTTTTTATTATTATTATTTTCGGTTTATTTGAGAAAGGTACTAACTGCATTTTTTTAGAATTCAAATTTTTTTCTTTCTCATAATAAAAAATAACTGTTTTAATATAAAGATATTCTCAGTTACTCGGTCCTAAATTATTATAGCAGAAAACGTCCGCTTATCATACTTTTTTAACTTACAATTTAATTTTTATTGATTTTCTCGAAAAGTACTAAATGTTAGTTAGTACCTTTCTCAAATAAACGATTCAAATAGAAAACTGTCACGTTTACATTGCTGTAAAATACAAACCTTTATCAAACAAATTTTTCTCAAATTTTGAGACAGGAATCAAAGAGTATTACGAAACGTCAATTATACGATCTGAAATATTTGACATTTAAGTTTCATTTTCAATTTAATATTTTTTTGGTGTGTCAAATTAATTATTTTTTTGGTGTGGTATTTTTTTGGTGTGTCAATTTAATATTTTTTTTGGTGTGGTATTTTTGGATAGGCAAAAAAATGTTTTTTCCAAAAACTAAATCTGACTAATCATTTTGGCGCAGATATTTAACAGTTTTTTTTTTCAATAATTTATAGGACAGTGCTTAATACCAAAAGAAGTAAAAGACTATTACCAATACTAATGCACCACTAAAACATTTGCCACCCTCCAGCCGCAGTAATTGTTGGTTTCATCTACGCTAATCCAAACGTATTTGTCATTCAGTTCAGAATAATTTTTTTTGTTTAATACTGTCACATATCTGTGATACATTTTTTTCTTAGTGTCGTTTTCGATGGCACCTCAACATTGCTATACTGCCCACTAATACACTTTTGCAAAAATTGAACGAGACATTTAAAAAGGGTAACCTTTTTTCTCTTTAATTGTTTATGTATATATATATATATATATATATATATATATATATATATATATATATATATATATATATATATATATATATATATATATATATATATATATATATGTTATATCAAAATTATAATTATTGTATATTAGTTAAAGTCAGTATCATTCACAGACAGTAATTTAACACTATTGTTGATAAAGTTAAAATTATTCCCATTGTAATTTAATATCATCTATTTTATCAGTCACGTTTGAATTTGCAACTACCATGAAATATCATACGTGCTGATTTAGCAAACCATTTATTATAAATATAACTGGCAAGCCACTTGCAAACTCAGTTAACGACATATTCTCCTACACTTACAACCTTTCATGTTAACCTTAGTTTTAAGTATACAAAGTGTTATAAAACAAACCATTAATTATTGTATTTAATAAATAAAATTTGTTTTTAAAAAGTGAATTTGTGAATCTCCAATACAACAAATTGGCGCAGTCGGTAGGATCCGAAAAAACACTACTTGAACACGGAACCAAGAGCCTAACTGGTAGTGGTGGATCATCATCCTTCGAACGGTCAAACGAACCAACGACTTCACACAATCACTCAAGTAAACAACTATTTCAAGAAAGAAACAACAAGCAACTCAAACAACAAGCAACTCAAACAACAAGCAACTCAAACAACAAGCAACTCAAACAACAAGCAACTCAAACAACAAGCAACTCAAACAACAAGCAATTCAAACAGCAATCAACAAAACCATCAACAGAAACGTACAACTCATCCCACATCCCAATGATAATATTTTGGTAAGTGCATTTTTACATTGAATCATCTTACTGTTATTTTCTTAATTTTAACGCGAACTAAAGTTCAATTATCCAATAATCCCAATTAAATAATAAATAATCAAAATGGCAGAAGGACAGGCAAATATAGAACCCTACAAACTATCAGAGATTTTTTCTATTGTCCCTGAATTTGAAGGTGACCAGATCTTTGTAAATACATTTTTGAACGCTTGCGATCATGCGTATTACATGGCCGTCAACGACCAACGAACATTATTAACATTACACATTAAAAATAAGCTCCGTGGGCGAGCAGCTCAATTAATAAACTCGCGAAACCCAGCAACATTGCCCGAAATTAAACAGCTTTTATCAATCCATTTTGGAGATTCACGTGACTTAACTTCTCTCATCCAAGATTTGCAGCTAATTAAACAGCTATCCAATGAATCTGCATTAACATTCTTTTCCCGCTTACAGACGCATAATGCTAAAATGCATGCTGCTACACAAAAAGCCAATCTAACACTTGACCAAAAAGACGCTCAGTCTCAACTTATCGAGACAATGACTTTAAATACACTTCTCGCGGGACTGGAACCTCGTTTAGGACAGATTATAAGTGCAGGAAATCCTGCAGACATGGTCGAGGCATGTGCACGCATCAGACGAGAACTTCAATTGTCTTATTTCGAAAATCAGAAATTTGACGAATCTAATCCCTCTCGCAATGTTCAAATACCAGTTAAAAAGCCCAGTGTATCAAATGGTTTTCAGAAAATTTGCACATATTGTAAGCGTAACGGACATGTCATAAATGAATGTCGCGCTCGTCAACAATTTTCGCAACCCCCCAATTTTCCTAATTTTCCTCAACAGAATTCATATCAGAATTTTCAAAGGCAATATGCTGCTCCATAGCCGCAGCAGCAACAGCAGAGGCCATTTCCACAACAAAACTTCTCAAATCAAAATCAGAAACCAAATCAATTCTTTAACAGGCCTAATCAATACCAATCTCGACCATCTGTAATTCAGCCAAACCCGAGTTTCAATTGTAATTCAAACCAACCAAGGACACATCATTTAAATTATCAAACGCCGAATTACTCGTATTTTAATGAAGAGTATCAAGAATCAACGAACGAAGAATTACAGGATTTTCCATTTAATACACAGGAAGATTTTTCAGAACAGTACCAATACTCTGGTAATGTTCAGGATTTTCAGATAGGTCCCCAGACTTCGAGCGATCCCCCGAATTTTCAGAGCCAACACCTCGATTATTTCACGCAGGAGAACCCCGCATTTTCTATGACGCCCCAACAAACTTTCAATCCGATTTCAGATCTAGAATCTCAGATCCAATCGTTGAACTTGGACGATTTCAACCCCAATCTGAACTTCCCTGAACAAACTTTCATCTAAATCCATTGCTTACTGTTAAATCCAGAAATCTGTACTATATCAAGGATATAACAAACACATGTAAAATTCTGATCGATACTGGTGCAGGAATTTCGATCTTTAAAGAAAAAACTGCGGAAAAATATTCAAATAAAACTTCTGAAAATGTCATTATTCAGGGTATAACTAATGAAAAAATTTTTATAAATGAATCCAAACTTATTCCGTTTAAACCAGGCGACCCACATAAAGTATACATTTATAATCTTGATATAGAATTTGACGGATTACTTGATTCTGATTTTTTGGAACATTACAGGTGTATAATAGACTTAAAAAATAAAAAAGCTTATTACCAATTATAAAACAGTACCTCTATTTAAAGCAGGCGATGACTTAAATGAAACTTCAGTTGTTAATACAAACTGTACCGATAGTTGTGTTATTAATAAAATTTCTATTCAGCCACGCATGGAACAAATTTTTAAATTAAAATGCAATTTAACCAACACTGATGCTATACTGCTAGCTCAGGATAAAGAAAAGGTTAGACTCCCTAATGCTGTAGTTAAAATTAATGAAAGAGGTGAATTTTTAACCTCTATAATCAATGCTAACGCCATCCCCAAAACAATCGAATTTTCTGATCTTAAATTGGAACCCATCAGAAAACTAAACGAGTTAACCATCAACGATAAATATCCTCTGCCGAATATTTCGGATCTTCTCGACCAACTCGGTAAATGTGAATACTTCACCACGTTAGACCTCGCGTCGGGGTTCCACCAGATAGAAATAGATCAAAAAGACATCCAAAAAACGGCGTTCTCGGTAGAGAATGGCCATTACGAGTTCGTTCGTATGCCATTCGGCCTAAAAAACGCACCTTCAACATTCCAGCGCGTAATGGATAACATCCTCTTAGGCATCCAAAACGAGCGTTGCCTCGTCTACTGGATGATATTATAATATATTCTCCCACAATCCACGAACACATATCCAGGTTAACAGAAGTTTTCAAACGATTAAGAAAAGCCAATCTCAAAATCCAGATAAGTACGAATTCTTGAGGAAAGAAGTCGCTTATCTAGAGTCAAACCAAATCCTTCAAAAATTGACTGTATACGAAATTTTCCCGAACCAAAAACACAAAAAGAAATTAAATCTTTTCTAGGACTAGCCGGTTATTACAGGCGCTTCATTTCTAACTTCGCGAAAATTTCTAAACCACTTACTACTCTGCTTCAAAAAGATATTCTATTTAATTTCAATTCCGATTGTAAAAAATCATTTGAACAGCTTAAAGCAGCTTTAACTTCTACACCTATTTTAATATACCCTAACTTCGACGAAACCTTTCTTCTAACAACGGATGCAAGCGCTTATGCCATAGGAGCCGTGCTCTCGCAAGGCCCGATAGGAAAAGATCTTCCGATTGCCTATGCATCGTGAACCTTATGTAAAGAGGAGACAAAGTACTCCACTATAGAAAGGGAACTGTTAGCTATTGTATGGACTGTTAAACATTACAGACCATACCTTTTCGGTAGAAAATTTAAGCTTATAACGGACCACCGACCTTTGACTTGGCTTTTTTCCATTAAAGATTCCGGAGGCAGACTCGCACGCTGGCGGCTCAAGCTTGAGGAGTATGATTACGAGATCATATATAAGCCAGGAAAAATCAACAAAAACGCGGACGCTCTATCGCGCATAAAAATTAATAATATCCTAGAATGCGTGACATTTCATAATAGTGTTCAAAACACGGACGACGACCCTAACGTAGAAACTAGCTCTGACGACGACATATCGCCAGAACAAATAACCCAAGAGTTCGACACCTTTGAGAAATTATATCAAACAACATCACTAATCGATTATTCGAAAATTAGGTTCTCAAATAATCAATTACTAGATAAAGAGCACAAAAATATCATTACGTTCTTTCAACAGGACAACTTGCAGGACTTCCATTTTAAAATCATAGATGATATTTTCGAGGAAAATCCCGATTTTACCAACAATAAAATTAATGTTCTATCTAGTAAAACAGTAAAGAAAAGAAACTATTATATCGTACCATTGCCTTTTGATCCCGGTACGGCAATATTACAACTCTTTATTACACTGTACAAAAATCAAAACGACATAAGCCCATCCAAAACGTATTATATAGAAAATAATTTAAATATACCAATTCTCGAAATACTTTCATTTATATTCACCGACAAGAACATAAACCTTGTAATTTGTCAGGACATCGTAAAAAAGAAGAAAAAAGGTACAATTTCGGGAAAAAAAATTAAAAATTTTTATTGCATTTCTAGACGAATCTCGACGAATTATAATGAAAAAACATAACTTTATGTAAAAAAATCTGGTACACATGTTCTAAAGGCCAAAGACAATGATGAATTCGATGATGAAAATTGGCCAGCTGAAGACCCAAACAATTTTGTACTTGCCTTTACAAAGAAATATATTCTTGATGAAATATTATAAATCATGTCTACTATATAAAGCCAATAAAATATATTTTCCAATTACTTAAATAAGCTTATGTAAACTTAAACTTTTTATACATTTGAGCTCATAAAATGGGGTTAGAATAAATTTAACAGTTTGACATTTGAAATGTCTAATTTCGTTACAAAAATGTCAATGTCAATAAAAAGAAATTATTAAAATATATGACATGAATTATTATTGACAGTATCGAATGACGCTAATAATTAATTATTTAAAAATTTTAATGAAACATTTCAAGGTATGCTATTAAAATTTAATTGAGGTAAGTGAAGAATTAAATAGAATGATTTTTTTACATCAGGATGGTGATATATACTGTATAAGAAAGTTACGTGCTGGCCACATCAGATATTTTCAATAAGTGAAATGTTTTCTGCCTCTAAAGTTATTTTCTAGAACAAAAAATTAAACAATTTTTCCTCTCTGATACGCAATACGGGGACACACTGTATATTGAGGTTTTTATAAACAAAAAACCACACAAAAACGTATTCCCTAGAATATCTCTTTAAAACAATGTAGGTAAGTAATACATTGTAGTGTTAATATGTCAAAAATATAAACCCACATTTGAATTTTAATTTGCACATAATATACCGAGTAATACGCTGGGTCCGTCAAAAAATATATACCGAAAACTTTGTTAAAAAATGCGTGTAATATTTGTGCCATGCTTGCAATACTCGTGTAATCCAAATGTAATACTCGTGCAATGCATGCAATACTCGTGTAATGTTTATGCAATATGTGCAATAGTCATGCAATACTCGTGGAATGCATGCAATATTATGCAATAATATTCATGCAATGCCCATGCAATATGTGCAACTGTGATGCAATACTTGTGCAGTACGTGCAATATTGCAATGTGTTGCGTGTGTGCGTGTTGCGTGTGTGCGTGGGTGCGTGTGCGTGTGACCATTTCGGGTAAAAGAATAAAATTTTTTATTGCATTTCTGGATGAATCTCGACGAATTATAATGGAAAAACATACCTTTAGGGAAAAATCTATCTGCATATCTGTAGTATTGCGATAGCAACCACCGTTTTTGGGATAAAGTTTTCAAATTTAGTACACATGCTGTAAATGCCAAAGACAATGATAAATTTGATGAGGAGCAAAATTGGCCTGCTGAAAGAAGGTCCACGGGACCCAAACTTTTTTATATTTGTCTTTATAAAAAAAATATATTCTTGATGAAAGATTATAAATCAGGTCTATTATATCAAACCAATAAAATATATTTTCCAATTACTTAAATAAAGCTGATGTTAACTCAAATTTTGTACACATTTGGCCTTACAAAATGGGGTAAGGATAAATTTGTCAGTTTGACATTTGAAATGTCAAATTTAGTTACAAGAATGTCAATATATCAGTAAGAAGAAATTATTAAAAATATGACATGAATCATTATTGACAGTATCAAAGGGCGTCGGCGCTGATAACTAATTATTTAAACATTTTAATGAAATATTTCAAAGTACGCTTTTAAAATTTAACTGAGTTAAGTCAAAAATTAAATAAAATTATTGTTCAGGATGATATACACTGGTATAAGAAAGTTATGTGCTGGCCATATCAGATATTTTATTTTAATAAAAAAAATATTTTTCATAAAAACAATTGCTTGCTCAAAAATAAAATTTACCTTCAGTAGAAATAAGATTTTATGTATAGGGAGTCCATTAGGGTAGTCCAAAAAATCAAACAAAAAAGGTTTTTTTCTTTACAATGGTATTTTTATTTCCTTATACAGGGTGTCCCAACCAAAAATAGACACACTGAATAACTTTGGAGATAAAATTTATTTGAAAAATTGGTGAAACACGTTGACGTTTTTCCAAGGGGGACATATTTTAATGTCATACTTGTATACCTATCGTCATTCCTCTACCCTACACGGCCACCCCCTCAAAAAATTCAAATGGCAAAGGGGGTCGAGTGATACATCTTTTGAAAGGTCTTTCAATTATCTGCACAACTGTGTATTTTTTTTAAACTTTTAAGAAATAAATGTTTCATTATTTTAGGTTCGGGAAATAAAAATAAAAGAAGCCGTTTAAATTATCGTATGTATTGTTCAAAATGACCTACACAGACTTCCATAGAGTAGTATAATCTGCCTTCTGTATAAACATTTCTGTACACATCTGGAGTCAATAAACGGCATTCTCGAACAATTCTTTCACGTAACTCTTCCAGGGATGCGGGTTTTGTTGCAAATACCTTCGATTTCAAATATCCCCACAGAAAGAAATCCAAAGGAGTTAAATCGGATGACCTAGCGGGCCACTCCGTAGGACCTCTTCTCCCAATCCATTGCTCAGGAAACCGATTATCCAAAAATTGACGGACTGCTATTGCAAAATGTGGGCCATCCTGTTGAAAAAACAGTTCGCCCTTTAAAAGGTTATCGTCTTTTTCGAGGATTTGGGTAATCATTGGGTCGATGTTATTTTCTAACACATTTAAATTGTCAGGAATAAAAACCTGTGACAATGTGATCCCCTAGGATGCCAGCCCAAACATTTAACTTCTGAGGCCTTTGGGTATGAGTTTCCATGAACAAATGTGGATTGGTTTCACTTCAATACCTACCATTTGTTTACCTCCTCATTTAACTCAAATGTCGATTCATCAGAAAAACACGTATTGTACAGTAGATTAGCATTACCGTTTAATTGTTCACTAAAAATCTCACAGAATTCAAGCCAACGATCGGGATCATCTTCGTTTAATTCGTGTACCAATTTAAATTTATATGGATGAAATTTGTGGGCCTTTACAATTCGATGAACACTGCCGTGTATTTTAAATTTTTTAAACGATTTCGATTGTGTGTAATCATCGAAAATAAAATTATTTTCCTTAAGAACGAATCGATAAAAGTTAAAAAAATACAGTTAGGTAGGGAATTAAAAGACCTTTCAAAAGATGTATCACTCGGCCCCCCTTGCCATTTGAATTTTTTGAGGGGGTGGCCGTGTAGGGTAGAGGGATGATGATAGGTATACAAGTATTACATTAAAATATGTCCCCCTTGGAAACAAGGTCGACGTGTTTCACCAATTTTTCAAAAAAAATTTTATTTACAAAGTTATTCAGGGTGCCTACTTTTGGTTGGGACACCCTGTATACAACTAAAATTCACACTAAATTTTTCTCAAAAAAAAAAACAAGATTTAGAGATCACTCCATGTTGCGTAACTAAATCATCACTGGTACCACGTAGAAAAACAGCCCTGCACATGGGCGTCCGCAGATTAGTAACTAGAGGGGGGACAACTTAGGGCATTACAAGAAATTCAGCATGACAAAAATCGTTTTTAATTTTATAGTTTAAACAAACAGGTCCAATATAAACAACAGAAAACAAAAACATTTTGTTCATGAAAAGAAAATAAATCAATATTTTAAAACAAAAACGGTAAAATCTTGAATAAAACCGTGAAAAGCATTCATAATGTAAGTAATACATAAATAATATTTAACAAAAAAAATCCTCTCTACGGTGTACCTACCCGTTTCAAGTCCGATCACCCTCATATCTTCGTTATTATCAGGGGTAGGATTTACCATTCGGATATGACGTAAAACCAAGGTTGGCTTTAGGTGGGTATGTGTCAGATTTGCATGCATATATAAAACGATATCTTACCTTGAAATTTTTTTTAGCGAATTCCGTATTTTCCAAAGTTGATAAAGTCAATTTATTATAATCACTCACTCATAGAGAACTGGAGGTATATGGAGAAGTACTTAACAGTAAACTACAAACAAGTATTTTTCACTGTTGGTTACAAGAATAAAAGTATATTATTAATATCTGTTCTAAATGTTTGGAGTTAAACTTCGACGTCTTTCGTTGAAAATCCATCTATATTGCGAGAAAGACCGCTCAACGTCGACAGATGAAACTGGAACATACTTAAAAAATGTAAACTTTCGCAAAGTCATCACATTCATTACCGGTGTGTAGCAAAGTCTACTTCTTTGCTGTTTAAAAGGTCTATTACATCGGTCATCGTAACAAATCCGGGATTTCTTTTTTAAACAGTTTGGAATTTTGTTTGTACCCTCGCAGCAATTTCTCCCTGTAATTGAAAAATATATTGTCGAAGATCGAACACAACGTTTACTGCATCAACTGTAGTAGATTCTGATGTTGGCTGATATTGAAGGTCCCGTATGGCTAGAGGAACTCGTGAAAAACTTCCGTGTATGGTCTCCAGATTTTTTGAACAGTTGGATCGATAAATGCCTGTTGCTCCTGTGAAATAGCAACTGCGTGATTTGGGTTTAACTGCTGTATTAGTGATTTAACATTTTCAAAATAACAGCCTCTAGCCAAGTTCCCTATCGTGGAGTTAATGAAGTATTTGTTAGAATTTCATGAAATAACCGTACACGACTTGGTGCTTTAAGAAAAACTTTCTTTACACTAGATATCAAATTATCAACATTAGGGTAGCACCCCCTAATAACTTCAGCAATCCTATGAAGCTCATGTTTGAAACATGTTACATAAAGTACATTCTGATATGTTTCCTTCAAAATTCTTTCAGCTTTCATATAATTCACTCCATCAGTAACAAATTATAAAACTTGTCCTTTTTTCTGCATATTTGCCACCCTAAAACTCTTGTAGACTTGAATTCACTACCTCCGCTATAGTGCGAGAATTTGTATCTTTTAAAACTTTAGAGGCAAACAAGTGCCCGCTCATTGAACAATTTTCCTCTAATGCACCCACTAAAACATTCGCTACCTTAAATCCGCAAGCATTAGTGGTTTCGTCCACGCTAGCTAGATGTACTTCCCATTAAGCCCAGAAGAAATTTTCTGTATAATATTTTCACACTCCGTTGATAAATATTTGTTCTTAGTGTAAACCTCGAAGGTACATTAACAGTGCTATATTTGCCACTAATACATTTTTTTAAAATTGTCTAAAAAGTGAATTGTCTGGTTTCGACCACGGTATGTTACATCCTATCATAAATTCCACTAAATCTAACTTAAAATTATGTTATATGTCACTTTAAGTAAAGCCACCTACGCTCCGTTTATGGTTTTCTGAGTAAATATGTCTATTAATATTTGTATTGCATGACTACGAAATTGCTTTGTTACATCTTGTCTACCATCAAATTGTAAATCGGCAATATCGCGAATCCAAGAATTTACTGTAGCTTTCGGTTTAGTACGTTGTGATATTTTAACTGCGAATTTTTAGTACCTACGTCCGAATGAATCCACGTTATGCAAGATACTGTTTAATGGTGTTATATGTTTTCTCCCCTCCACGCTAGGACCGGCCGTTGGCCTTTAGTAATGTAAATTACCAATATGCTGTAATTTAAAAGAATCTATTACGCATTACATTTTATTTTAATATAGTGCATACCCTGACAAAACTAAGTTACGATGAACATTGTAAAATTAAATAAAATGCATTTAATATGTTTTTGTAGTTCGAGAATGTTGCAGTAAGTGTTTGCAATATATTATATTACATCTGTAAAAGCCATCCCTGGGAACCGATCGGTAAATCCCACGTATGGTTATTATAATTAGGATATAAATCAAATTTTAGTGACGTGTATAATGTTACAAAACGGCTTTTTGTATTGACGATATATTCAAAATAATATTTTTTACATAATTTATTCAATTACCGATATATTAAAAAAACATTAAAAATCAAAATTTTTGTATAAAAATTAGTGTAAAGGGGCTTTTATTACGGAGAACACATGATTCTGAAATCATATTTACCGTATCTTACGCTAATATCGATTTTGCAAAAATCACATTTATTTTTTATTGTAGCAGGCACGTGTGAATCAAAGTGGGCAATATGTGCAGGAATTATTATAGTTTTTTTTTTTGTTACATTATTTGAAAAAACTAATATTTTAAGTTTATTCTTGAATTTTGTCCTTATTGCTTAATAAATCGCAAATGGTTACAAATAGCCATAGGGATGTACATATAAAAAATTTTCGTTTTTCTATTTTACATCACATGGTCGAAAAATATACAGGGTGTTTCACTTAAAAACATTGAGAAAATCTAATTCAAAGAGTTCTAAATTGAAAAATCATTTTTGACCATCCTGTATACTTTTAGGACGTGAAAATGATTCAGAAACATCACACAGATGTCCCGTAACTAGCAGTACTATTATTTTTTTCTTAAAATCGACAACTGTTGTAACGAAGTGATTTTTTCCGGTAACCATTTTCGGATATAATAAGACCTAATTGGGTTCATCTTTCACTTTGGTACACCCTATATACTATAACTAGTATGAATGTTTCAGTCAAAACCGTTTTGAACCAGAGTTCAAGTTCATTTAGAAGTCCAGTATCTGGAATAACAATTATTTACTGAACATAATTGTTTGAAACCGGTTTATTTGCAGGGTAATCTTAACTTATTTTATTATCTTAATGGTAAACCAATCGTTATGTTTTAAAACAGCCGTCAAGACGTTGGAAATGGAATTTAATATAGTTTATCAATCGTAAATAGCCAACTTGAGAGTAGTTATTAATGATAAAAGAGTATGCCTCTAGTTTTGTTTAAATAATCTATAGAATAAATTATTGTTAGATTTATAGTAAAATATTTAAAGATTTATTTTTGTAAATATAGGTTTAAAATTATGAAAACGATTTCCGGCGTCGAAATATTTTATATACTTTTGATTATGTTAAATAACGCAGGGAATTTGTTTATGCACAGTACGCCAAGCTTGCTTAGTGTTCAATTACGACGCGCGCAATGGTTCAGTTTCCTTTGAATCACGTAGGCACGTGATTCCCGGGTGGGGGATTTGTGAATAAAACCGCAAGCACGAGCTACAAATATCATCTTCTGACAACTGGTCAGACTCTCTGGCCGTACCGTAAACTCCAGGGTGCTTCGATGAATGCTCCACTGGTAAGAAATTCTATTTTACTATTTTATTGCTTTATTGTTGATTTTGGTGCATTTCCGTCATTTACCGTTCGTGTCCGCATTTTTGCTATTATCTACAAATACCGTACGACCCGAGATATCTGGAAAATATCGCTGTTCAGCAATTAAATCCGGGTTATCTATTTTAGCTACGAGCATATCGGGATTTCATTAGTAAATACCGCACGAGTGAAGTTTGATTCTAGAACTATGAAATGAACCTCACCATGCCGGGGAAAGTAATAACCGTTCTGTTCAGCACGAGTGAGGTTTGGTTCTAGAACTATGAAAGGAACCTTATCGTGCCCCGCAGCGTAATTGTCAATCAGTAGCGACTCCCTCAGAGTGGTGAAACAAAAAGGCTCGCAGATAAAGGGGATAACCCCTCGTTTCATCAATACCTAGTGCGAAAATACGCTTTAACTCCACCCGCATATCTCTGGTCTAGTCAGTTTCAAGTGACAGTGTGCTTTAAAAACACGAATTAGTAAATTAAAGTCTAGTGCTATATCACGAGGTCAGCAACAAGCATATCTGGGTTTCATTAGTAGATTCAGCACGAGTCAGGTTTGTTTCTAGAACTATTAAATGAACCTCACCATGCCGGGGAAAGTAATAACCATTCTGTTCAGCGCAAGTAAAGTTTAGTTCTAGAACTATGAAAGAAACCTCACCGTACCGCGTGGCGTAATGCCATAACTGTATTCACTAGAGACATAAGTCGCTGAGCTACCGATATAGCACGACCGCGATTACCCAGTCAAATATACCGTCTGTCCCTGGATAGTTCTGCATCACCCGCCTTCTGTAATTCTGCCTTAAGCACCAGCGACCATAAAGTCACTAACCGCTTACCGTAGACACCAGTAATCATAGATTGCTTTCATAACTGCTTGCAGTAATTATTTTGATATTGCCTCCTTATAATAAATACCGTAGATGTAGTCTCCGAAACCTCGATATATCTCAACCTTTTGCTTGGTTCTTAGGCTGATTGCTTGTAGATAAAAACTAATATTTACCTTTTTTTTCTACATTTCTTAATAGAGTTGTAAATAGATATTATTTTCTTTTGTCTGCGTATTTGGGTTCTTTTTTTATTCTTCGATGAAATCAATTGCAAATAAATAAGGATAAGTACAGTTTGAATTCTGACTTTTATTTAAAGACAAAGGTATAAGTAATAAAATTGTTGGTACACCGAGAATCATTTTCGGCAGGTAAGGTGAGGTTGTCCATTGCTATGCAAACGACAACCAGACCGACCTGGCATCCCGTATCTTCACTGAGTTACCCTAGCTTCTATCATACCGCTGATAAAATAAAGTGGTGTTCCTACACTTTAAAACAGGAACTGGCGCTCGAGACCGTTACCGAAATAACAAAAAGTTCAAAAGTACAGCTATTGTACTGAAGGGTGCCAAAGTGACACGACACCCACGCAAAATAAGCATTTTGGTGGTGGGTAAGTAAGCACGTCACATTATGACTGTAATGATTTTTCCAATATGCATCAGCAGATGGCATAATTTCAACAAAAAAAATCATTACATCCAAGTGGTTGGGAGATAGTCAATAATAATATACGAGTGGAAGGAAACTAGAAAGAAGCTTCAAAAAAATATCCTGATATACATATTTCATTAAAAAAAGACACTTGACCCTCTTAGAATCGTCTTGGCTCCCTCTGTATATTCGAACATAATTTCCCGTTATAGACTTTTTTATATACTTTGATTATGTTTTCTAATCAAAATTGTACCTATTGTTACGCCACTGGACTGTGCAGACTGGTTAGATGAGACTGGAATTGTACGCTAACGGCCGAGAATATTCTGGACTCCTCTAGATCGTGTGAATGGATGTATAAATAAGACACACGGTGTGCCGAGTCTTAGTCTGAAGTCGAACGTGAACGAGTAAAGAAGAAATACGAAAGAGACTTATAAGTGTTCAGTTGTGATTATAATTAGGAAAATGATTAATCTATTGTTGTTAATTGTTAATTAGTAAATAAAGTAGTGATTAAGTGTTACCTGGACTTTCATTCAACGAATCTACGAGTGTAGGTGTTTGTGGGGATAGCAAACACGTAACACTATTATAGAATCCGGCCTTTTCACCTCTGGGTAAGTTACTGATGTGAATGTGAATATAGTCATAAGTAATAAATAATATGTTGAAGTAAAACCACTTCTAAATCTAATCATCTTGTTATTTATTAGGAAGGTCCGCAAGTAATTAGTACATGACGTAAAAACCAGCGTCTGATCCAGGACGCCGCGCTGACATACACATATGATAAATAATATATTACCTTTTAATTGGCGATTTTGTAGTAACCAAAACAACAGGAGCAATAAATATTTCACTAAGCACAAAACACTGCACACTAGTAATTTCTACAATTCCAGTAAATTAGCAGTTTTAGATGTTAACTTTTGACACCTGTTGTTCAAAAATCAATATACAAATACAAAAAATTCTTTAAAAGATCGAATATATACTAAATATGTGAAGTATAAATTGACAAAACTAAAAAGTCCCTATAACTCGTGAAGGGATGTAGAAATCGATAAAATAGATGAAAAAAACACCCCCTCAAATGGTCCGTCGACTTTAACAGCCTATCATCCTGTGAAAATGCCTCAGTCCCGTTGAACGAAAAACAAAAAAGTTTAGAAAAAAATTCTTTAAAAGATCGAATAGATTTTTGTTGGCTGGCCACAGGCGCTTTAACTGCTAGTTACGCCTCTGCTGTAAAGATATTTGACTAGTTCCTTGTTAGGGGAAACTCAGCGGTATGTGTTTTTTTAAGCATACTGCAGAGTGCAGATGCATTCATATAGGAAGCTGCGTCGGTTATAGAGAGTAAGTATATGTCCTTTACTATTCTCCAAGTCGGAGTTTCATATTTTTCTTAGAACGATACGTAACATGCACCATTTTGGGGGTTAACCCCCAAAATGGTGCTTGTTCCGCCGATATTACCGCAAGAGGTTACAGCTGCCGTTCTTACCATCCGTATAGCGAAATCGAGCGCCTCAGTAAAAAGTTTAAAATTGTACTTTTGCGAAAACATTTACTTTTCACCATTTACGATACGATGTGTACAGGATAGGCAAATTTCGATGTTTGTATACGGTAACTCGGTAACTGTAAGAGATACAAAACAATGGAAGACACATTGATCTCTTTTTTTTTTGAGACAAATTCACTGACGACAACAGAAGTTTGCTATCGTCTTTTGTTTTCGAGTTAAAAACAAAAGTTCGATTTTTCAACTTTTAGACACATGTCAATATCTTGGTTATTTGTAATGTTATGAAAAAATAACATTTACATTCTTCGGGCACTTTTTTCTGTATAATACACTGGGGTCGTGAAAATTAAAAAAAAAGGTGCAATTCCGAGTTATGGCATAAAGTTGTATTTTTTTTAAATGGAAATCATAGTTGGCTATGGTTTAGTTAAAAAGGAATTTTTTTTTTTTCAAAGTAATATCATATGTGGGGTCGCTTTTGATGTGCATTTAATAGCAAAAATAATCTTTTAGTAGATTACTTTTTTACGTTTTTTTATATTTATTCCAAATAGGCGTGTGTCATCTATGACAGTGTTAATCCGTTTGTCAGTAAATTGCATATTAATAATTTTGTTTCCGTCATAATTACACCCCATTTAATAGTAAGAGGCAAGATGTCTTACGAAAATTACGAGAAATATGATATTCTAGAATGCTTTATTCAAAGTAAAAACTAATTGTAGTATTGCATCCGAAATAGATTTCAATCGCTATCCAGAAAGAAGACAACCGAATAAAGCTATTTTTTAGAGGTTAAAAGAAAATCTCATTAATTGTGGGTCCTTCAACAAGCCAAGACCAAAAAATAACAACATTGAAGATGCTGAAGAAACTTCTATAACTGTAATTGGAATGACAGTTGCAATTCTTTTAATATCAAGTCGTCAAATTGAAGCTGTGATTCTGTGATTTCAAGACAAATTCAGGCCTTATACAATAAGGAAACAACATCACCTGCAATCAACTGATCTTCAGCGACGATTGGAGTTTTGCATATGGTATCGTCAAAAAAGTCAACAAGATTCATTCTTCTCTAGAAATGTAGTTTGGACAGATGAAGCCTACAGTAGCAGTGCAGGAATTTTCAACAGGCATAACGAGCACTATTGGTCTGATATGAACCCTCACCATACTGTTGACGTGCGATCTCAGGGACGCTTTGGTTTTAGTGTTTGGTGTGCTCTACGTGGCAATCGTGTTTTAACATATCACATCAAGAAAATCTTAATGGTCAACGGTACTACGAAATCTTAAATCAGAAAATTATTGAAGAATTTATGGACAATTTACCCTTAATTGAGGTAAGAAATCAGTTCTTCCAACAAGATGGTGCATCACCTCATAACATCAGGGCCGTTTCAGAATTATTAAATACCAATTTTGAAAATAACTGGATGGGAAGTAACGGAGCAGTGAGGTGGCCACCACGATCACCTGACTTAACGCCACTGGATTTTTTTGGGGCCACATTAAAGACAAATTATACAAGAAAACTTGTGTGAATTCCATTTCAAATCTTCATATTTATAATGCAGTTCAGAGTGTTATGAAGAAGTGTAATTTACGTATCGAACATAACGGACATCAGTTTGAACATTTTTCACTTTAATTTCAATTTTTATTTTGTAATTGTAATGTATTATAAAATTAGATATAAATATCTGATTTTTAGGTCTTGGTTTGTTGAAGGACCCACAATTAATGAGATTTTCTTTTAACCTCTAAAAAATAGCTTTATTAGGTTGTCTTCTTTCTGGATAGCGATTGAAATCTATTTCGGATGCAATTTCACAAATGTTATTACTTTGAATAAAGCATTCTAACATATCATATTCCTCGTAATTTTCGTAAGACACCTTCACTTTTACGATTAAATGAGGTGTAATTATGACGGAAACAAAATTAATGATATGCAATTTACTGACAAACGCATAAACACTGTCATAGATGACACACACCTACTTGGAATAAATACAAAAAAAAATCTACTAAAAGATTAATTTCGCTATTAAATACGTACACATTAAAAGCGATCCCACATATGATATATGGTTTGAAAGTGAAAAAAAAATCCTTTTTAACTAAACCATAGCCAACTATGATTCCCATTAAAAAAAAAAATACAACTTTATGCCATAACTTGAAATTGCACTTTTTTTCTTTAAATTTTCTCCACGCCACTGTATTCCACAGAAAAAAGTGCCTGAAGAATTTAAAAGTTTTTTTTCATAACTTTACAAACAACCAAGATACTGTCATGTGTCTAAAGTCGAAAAAATCGAACTTTTGTTTATAACTTGAAAACAAAAGACGATAGCAAATGTTTGTTTTCGCCAGTGAATTTGTCTTAAAAAAAGAGATTCAGAATATGTCTTCTATTTGTTTGTATCTCTTACAGTTACCGAGTTACCCTATATACACATAGAAATTAGACAACCCGCGATTCCAAAGTCGAGGCTGCACGGGCGAGGGTTACATTTATGAAAAAACGCGGACACACAACCATTCCCACATTGAGAGTGTCGGTGACGGAATTCCAACCAGCAGGACGATGGAGAGATTATCTAGTCACACTTGCCATCGCGTGCTCTAGCTAACTACTCCTTCGAGCCGGTACGGACCTGGAATGAATTATTTACTGGCGTACTTTAGTATCAGTGTAAAGATCGGCCCTAAGTGATACTTTAATTTTATTTTTATTTATTTATTTTATTTTCGCTCAAAAAAATTAAAAAAATTCGGGAAAAGCCAGTTACAGGTTGAAATGCAATATGTACAAATGACTTCTAGTGATTTGCCGCAAATTACTTTTACTTGTTCCATTCATGTCTTAATATTTAGATATCTACACTTTTTCCAGTTTGGATATCACATCACGATTGAGTTTTTTTGACAGTTATCCAGTTAAATCAAAAAATGACTTTTTTAAAAATTTTGTATGGGCCTTATGAAGCCTATGGTGTTATAAAGCATAGGTTTCAGAAAGTACGTGGTCTTTACAGTTAATAAAAAAATTCCATCAAAAAAGTGGTATCGTATACATGTGAATTGTTTTAGATTGTTTAACAAACATGGGATATGAAATTGAAATAATTGAAGTAAATCTGATAAACAGATTAACAATAGAAATATATAATAGAGCAATATTCTCTTGTGATATTAGAAATCTTATGTTTAACTTGGATTGTGAAGATGATGTAGTTTGTCAAAAAGCCGTTTCCGCAGTTCAAGAGGCTAACGCACGAATGGCTGCGGAAATAAATATACCAAAATACACCTCCATAGATAAAGGAAAACGTCACATCAATGAACTAAAAGATCTAAAACTTACACAGGATTTACTTTCACAAGCTGACTTATTTTTCGAACATCCTCACAGGTGGAGTGCAAACTAAGGATTTTAATGAATTACAAATAAGTTAGATACACAAAAATTCAAAATTAAAATATATTTTACAATACCATATATTGCATAAATTACTATATTTAGTTCAGCTTCAGGTGGGTGATTTTTTTCATGAAATCATGACATGACTGTACACATAGGGGGGCCTGTATTAAAACCTCAAATATGGGCTAAAATTTCCTAGTCTATTTAAAAGTATCGGTTTCTTCGCCTCCTGCAATGTAATGCACGCCAAAATGAAATTTTTCTAGAATTCTCCAATTAAGAGATTGAACTTATCTGATGAAGTCGGTATATTGGAAAAAATGTGGATTCAAATTATATCTTACTTATTTACTTAGTGGCTAGGTAATTTTAAAAATGATGGCAGTGGCCAGAGCCGTTTCCAGGGATGAAAGCTCCTTCATGCAAAATCCTAATTTTTGTCTTCATTTCATCAATTCGCTATTGAACCGATAAAATAAACTATTAAGAAAACTACTAATTTCGTCATCAACTTTTTTATTCAGCCAAAAAAGAAACCATTTCATACTGAAGAGAAAACCTTAATGACAACATGCAATCTTGTCAAGTTCTTTATAACTGTCAACTATTATAGAGAAATTAGATCTTTTTACGAGTACATTAGTAACTACTGTTTTTATAATGTTTTTTGATATTAACGAAATTATTCAATTTGGAAAACATATTGCTGAGATAATAAAACATTCGATTTTTGTTTCGAGGTTTCTACGAGTCTTAAATGCTTGGGCATAATCATTTCTACCGCTTTCAAAAAGTTGCTATCGTTGTTTTCATACAGAACACTTGATGCTCCTCGAAATGGCAAGCAAACATTTGCCAGATGCTTACTGCGTTATAGCAATAAGCCTTTTTAATAACCCCTTGCCAATGTTTTTGCTCCATTTTAAAAAGCGTTTGCTGAGTACTCTATATTGTAATTTTACTTTCTAAAGATAGTTTCAGAACTTTCCAATTTTGAAATGTTTTAATGATTTATAGATTTTTAGTGCTTGGAGAGCATATGAGATATGTGTATCCAATCAGAAATCCCTTGTTATCTATTAATGTGCTGATTACACTTTGACTAAAAATTTTACAGCAAAAGCAAAAACAATATCTAACAAAAATACAGTAACTACGAATAATATCCTCACCATTTCCTAATTTTCGTCTAAAATAAATTGAAGGGGTAAGAAGCAAAAGGGTATAATTGCAAAAAGTTAAAAGTGGATAAAAAGAGCTGTAAAGTTTTTACATTTTTTAAAAATCTGGAGCAATGCTTTTGTATTCATTTCTTTATTAATTTTGAATAAAGAGAATATCAATTTAATATATAATAATAAAATTGTGAAAGTCAATTTAGTTTTTTTTTTTAAGGCACTTGTACCGTTTTGTTGCAAAAAATGAAAATTATACAAAAGTACTTGAACCATTTAATTTCTTATGTTTTTTTATTAATAATAAAAAAAGTAACTTAAGCTGTGGAACACTATTATGAAAAAAATCATTCATCGTCATCTGTCTCCAATATTTCTCTTCCTTCGTCTTCTTCTTCTAAATCCCCATTTTCTTGCTCATTCACTTGTGTTTCCTGTTCTAACTGTTGTACTCCTTTTGCTGTTCTCTTCTTTTGATTAACTGTTTTCTTGTGTTTTGTGAGGCAAATTCTTATAAAAATCGTGATAAACGGGAGGTATAAATTCTAATAGTTTCATCAGATTGTCCCACTTCTTGTAAGGTATTTTTAAATCATTTACATACAACTTTTTATTTAAATTATCCACTTTAAGATTCGGTCTGCTTTGCGGCAGGACAGGAACATTTCTCTGTTTTACTGAAAGGAAAGTCCCGATGTCTTGAAAGTTTAAAGGAAAATAGTAAAAACTCCTCTCGTTTGTAAGAAAACCACACGATGCTACGCCATCTTAGAACGACATCATCACTATCTTTTTTTGGATCTTTGATTACATCATTTAAGTATTCAAATGAAACAAAGTCTTCACTCATCATTTCTTTAACTTCAAAGTTCTTGGTTGTCTTCCTAATAATGTCAACCCAGTGATTGGGTATAAATATTTGCGAATTTTTTTTTATTTTTTTCGATCAGGGCAAATGATCTATCACATTCCATATAAGAGTGTCCCGGTTCAAAAAATTTATGGTCTATCTTTTTCAGATTGGAACACTGGACCAAAAACATGGACAGTTTTGAAATGTTCTTTATTTTTTATTTTGTCCGCCACAAGAGTCGGAATAGCATATTAAATGATCAACTTCATCTGGCAGATCTTTTATAAACGTATTTTGTCATTGAAACTATTAAATAAATTCAGCAAGTTAAAATTTAAAGTTAGCTTACCTGTAGCAGTTCTATATCTATCAGTCATTTTACTTTTTCCTTTTATTTTAATGTTTTTAAGGGTATTTCCCGTCTAAAACACGACACAAATTACACAACTTATAAACGGTATAAGTGCACTACAGCCGATTACTACACCAAATATTTTAGAAGCAAAACGATACAAGTGCTCTTGTACCGGTTTGCTACAGAAATACTTACACATTTCAATAATATACTAATTTCGTCACTTCATAGATGGCACTAAAATATAGAAAATCATTTGTACCCTTTTGCTACCAAACAATTTGAACTTTTAACTAGCCAAATCTGTAACTAACTCATTATCAGAAAAAAGTGCACTTGTACCGTTTTGCTTCTTACCCCTTCAATTATTATCTACCACTTGAATGTTTAGGAAAAAAAGGAATTGTTTAAAGCCAAGTCAGGAAAGTGATACAGGCCCACACAGCACACATGCATACATTACAATAGATATTCATAGATATCTAATGGATGTATATGTGCTGTATAGGGAGTTATTAAATAATCTACAATATGTCAGATGTAAATGAGCACAAACTAGTCAAAATTATAATTTTAATATTTACAGTAATTCTAGAATATGAGGATAAATTTGGTTTTCGGCTTTCATATTATTTTATCTATGTACAGGGTGGTCACACAAACATTAGACCCCATTTATCTTCCTTCGAGTTACGAAAAAAAATCTAAAAATAAATGTTATAGATAATTTACACTCGTTTCAAAAATCATGCCAGAAGAACAATTCAGTCACATTCCGGAGATATGAACTAAATTTCTGTTTTTTTCAAATGGAACACCCTGTATATTTTTACACCATCTGAGAGGCCTCCTAAATAGCTCTTTAATGATATATAACACATAGTATTTATCTTCAAAACTTTATGAGATATTAATTTTAATATTTTATTACCATTGTCATAGTAGGCCGAGAAATATATAACGATCATTGAAATTTTGCATTTTAATTTCAAATCAAAGTGAAATGCAAAGTTTTTTTCTGTTTGAAAAACTCTTAATAGACATTATTTGAGAAATAAAACACCCATTCATTATATGTTAACTCAAGAAACTCATATTTTATTTAAAAATTATATTACTGATGAGTGCCGGGTTGTCTCTGGTGCCGGTATAATATTTAGTCAAATAAAGTGAACGAAAAATGCTAAAATTATAAAAATGGTTCCAAATGACTTCCTCGCTTTTCTATACAAATTTTTTAAATTGTTTTCTATCATATTGTTTTCATTGATGTGATGAACCACCCACATAGCACACTCACTTAGAACAAACTATGAATATATGCACAGCATGTTTTCTTATACTAGGTACATATATGCAAAAATTCATGTAAAATTCATAAGAAATCCGTACCTAGTATTTGCGTTTTAGATGTTGTCACCCAATACGCAAGTGCATAGTAGGTAGCTGTGCATAGTAGGTACCTACACACAGCACATACTCTAACATGTACAGGGTTATTCATTATAAATTACCCATCTCTTATCATCATTATTATTGCCTATAGAAAAAAAAGTTTTAAATAAAAGTTGTGTGGTTATGACTGAATTTTGTTAAAATGCCAGCAAAAGTACAGATTTCAGGAGATACAAAAAAAATAATATAATTTTTTAAATAGGATACTCTGTATATTATTAAATTGTTCTTGATTTCAAAAATATACCATATGTTACCCCTACCATATAAAGTTTTTGAGTTATTAAAAGTCGAATATCTTATTTAAACTAGTTACTGTAAATATGGAAAAGTTAACATTATTAAAGTGAGCTATAATAATGACAACTATGTTTGATAAGTGACATTTCTTTAATGAAATAATCAAAATGGTTTACAGTGAGGAAGAAAAAAACCAAATATTTATACAATATAGATTTATTTAGGAAATTTAAATATAAATAAATGATCTCATAAAAGATGTTTGATGTGTCCACCATTACTGTTAATGCATAATTCATAACGTCTTCTTATATTTATAATTGCACCTGAAATGGTTTCATTATTTACATTCAGATTGTTTATTTCAAGTCGAATACTATTATTATTATTATTAACAATGTCTTTTAGAAATCCCCAAAAAAAATGAATCCATAAGGGTCAAATCCAAACTGTTAGGTGGCACTTTAATATGTTCATTATTCCCTATCCATATTGGGAATAGATTATTCAAATAATCTCGAACGGATAGGACACTATGCGGAGTTACCCCATCCTGCATCCAAATCATATCAAGTTCGGCTTCCGGAAAATTCTGCAAAAGAATATTTTCTGCTTTTGGGATAATTATTTCCAGATAGGTAACTCCAGTTAAAGTATAATAATAAAATATAGGCCCAACAATTTTGTTTCTGAAAATTCCACACCAAACGCTAACAGTATTTCTTCCTGATTTTTTATTTATTTTACCAATCTTTTTCTGTTGTGCTCGTTTTCCCACGACCTTCGATTTTTCCTATTAAAAACTCCTGCCATAGAAAAGAAAGTCTATAATATTTTAGTAAAAAAAATCGGGATCTTCATCCAACTTTTGAATCATCTGGCGGCAAAATTCTAGCCTTTTCCTCTATGAGCCTCGGTTAAAACTTGTATGGGTAAAATTTTATATGGTCTGTAGTTGTTATTTTTTAACGTACGTTGGATTTTGAAATAACTTTTACCTAATTGATCGACTGTATTATTTATACTACATTCAGAATTTTCTAAAAAATAATACAATGTTTCAAAAAAGTCTGTTCCGAATAAATATGGATGGATTTACCTTCGAAATGAAGCAGTATATCTAGCTGTTCTTCCTGGTTTGCTTGAACTACACGCTTTTTTCTACTAATACTGGAGGTATTATTCACCTTTCGGTAAATATTTTTGAATGTATTTTCTGATGATGTTGGACGATTTGGATATAACACCCTTTATGCTCTTTTTGCTGCAGGTTTGTTTTTGTTATTTTTTAGATAACAAGTAAATGTTTGAAATTTTTCTTCCTCACTGTAAACCATTTTGATTATTTCATTAAAGAAATGTCACTTAGCAAACATAATAGTTGTCATTTTCATAACTCACTTTAATAATGTTAACTTTTCCATATTTACAGTAACTAGTTTAAGATATTCGACGTTTAATAACTCAAAAACGTGCATATTTCATAATTAAATAGAACACTTTCTCGACATACAGAAAAAAACCATTGGCAAATTCGTTTTTCCTAATCTTTCAAATTTCATTGGCAAATTCGTTTTTCCGGGCTTTGTGGGAAGCAGAGCACTACTAACTTTTTTTATTAAAACTCATGCATATTTGGTATTTTAGTATGACATTTACTCCACCTATAGAAAATAAATTCCATTAACAGAATTATTCTTCCAGGCTTTGGGGGCAGCTGAGCAATATAAACTCTCAGCAATAAATCTGAAATTCCTTTTATGTTTTAATTGTTGAAATACTTATCGCGCAGATATCATATTTTAGTGCGATCCTTTGCAGGCCCAAGGAAAGCAAATGACAGTGACAGAATCGTTTTTCCGATCTTTGGTCCCCCAAAGCTATAGTAATATCCCTATTATTCTAGCTCTGCCGCTCCTTAAGCGTGAAAAAATAACTATGCCATAGATTTTATTTTCAATAAGCTGAGGAAATGTTATACTAAAATATGAAATATGTACAGTTTTTAATAAAAAAGTTACTCCTGCTCTGCCACCCCCAAATCCTGGAAAAACGATTCTGTCAATGGAATCTATTTTCTATAGGTCGAGAAAATGCCATATTAAAATATGAAATTAGCACGACTTTTACTAAGAAAATTACTATTGTTCTACCTCTCTCCCCAAGCCCTGGAAAAACGAATCTGCCGATGGAATTTATATATTCTATGTCGACGAAGTGCCCTACTAAAATATTCATATTTCTGGAGGTGCATATTTCAATATGCACCTCCGGACCTGTCGAGAGGGGGGGGAGTCGGTACAAATTACGCAGGGACCCGACACAGGCAAGGGACCCAAGTACAATCAAGGGGCTCTCTTGACCGTATAAAAAATTTCATGAAATTGCCCTCTCGCAAAAGAAAATATACCAAGTTTTGTATTTATGTGCCGAATCTTTAATTTATATCTGGATATCATTATCATTATGACAACGATAAGAAATTTGTCGTCGATATTTAGCATATTATTGGTGTATAAAGATGAAAATATTAGCCTTGCCACATTAGAGGAATGCGTTACTATGTTGTGTACTCAATACAATTAAGACTTAAATTCTGTTGTCAGAAAAATTGCATCATTTACGAAAAATTCACATTGCAAATTTCGCAGAGGCATACCTGTCTCCTACCGAGTTGTTAAATAAGTTGATGGAACAAAAATTGAGCTCAGTGTCCAAACGTTGTTGTGGTTCTGTGTATATTTTGTACCCTCCCAGTCACTGTTGCACATGAAGAACGTGCTTTTAGTATGCTAGCACAAATTAAGAATGTGTTAAGATCTACGTCCAAGATTCTTGGCAATTGAATATTTCTTCTCCATCTGCGCCGCCAGCTACCAAGTGAGCATCACAGACTAGTACTACGGTTGACAAGTTTAGGAACATTAGCAGTGGAAGTAATTTTAACACGAAAAACTGATTCTCACCCTTTGATTCTAATTTTTGATAGTTGCAAATCTCAAAAAGCGTTATTTACAATTTAAAGTTAAAAAATATTTATCCAACCAGTTTTTAGTCAGAATTTAGCTGTATTATAGCTTTCTGATTCGTTTTATTCGTTTTTTTATTTTCGGGCCAGATGTTTCTACTTGTTATGTTTTTTATTTTTTTAATGAATATTTCAATTTGTTTGGGTATTTAAATGATATAGGTACCATCAGTACATAGATAAATTATATAACTAATCTTTAAAAAAACACCATTTATTTAAAAATATGAGGGGCCCGACAAAAGCTCTTGTACTGTGGTCCACTCTGGCTCTCGCCGGCCCTGTGTACGCCTTTTTATAAAAAAGTTGCATTTGCTGTGCCGCCCCCCCACTCCAGGAAAAATGGTTCTACCACCGTCATTTACTTTCCTTGGGCCTATAAAAGATTGCATTAAAATATGAATTCTGCACGATAAATACATATTTCAACAATTGAAACGTAAAATGAATTTCGATTTATTGCTAGAGTGACTCGGCTAGTAACCATGAATTTTTGTTTTGTGAAATTCAGAAATAAAATATTTCAGTGAGCCTTAAGTTTAGATCTCGTGAAACATTTTATGCATGAAGGTTTCTAGCGAGACTTTCAATCCCTACAGCATAGAAGCTAATTGTGCATCTCGTCTGAATAACGGACGGAACAACAAAATAGATATACGACGCAACATATTGGCTGTGGTAATTTAATCTACAGTACTCTTCTCGTCGAGACTTACTGACAAAATCACACGTTGACAGTATCTCATTATTTCGTCCTTTACTCGAACTGGGGAGCACAATTACCATCCATACGATATTTGCAACACCGACTTTTTGTTCCTATCATAGGTATATGTATTTTGCATTCTCAGAATTTAATTGTAATTTATTTAAACCTAACCAATAGACATCTCAGTAGACTGAAAGTTTTTTTTTATGTATACCCTATGTCTATCGCCAAGTGTGGCCATTTAGAAAAAGAATACAAGTGATGGCTGCAAACTAGAATGAAATGAATGAAATAAGACACACCCAGCAAACATAATGACCATACGTGGGATTTACCGATCGGTTCCCAGAGATGGCTTTTACAGATATAGTATATTGCAAACAGCTTCTGAAACATTCCCAAACTACAAAAACATTAAACATTAAATTACAGTATATTGGTAATTTACATTACTGAAGGCCAATGGCTAGCCCTAGAATGGAGGGAGAAAACATATGACACGATCAAACAGTATCTTGCATAATGTGGATTCATTCGGACATAGGTACTAAAAATGAGGAGTTAAAATGTCACAAACCATTAAACCGATGGAAGCTACTAAATTCTTGGATTCGCGATATTGCTGATTTACAATTTGATGGTAGACAATTGTATTACACCAGATGTAACAAAGCAATTTCGTGGACATGCAGCACAAATGTTGACATATTGCCTCAGAAAACCATAGGTGGCTTTACTTACAGTGACATGCAACGTAATTTTAACTTAAATTTAGTAGGAAATTATAATAGGATGTAATATACCATGGTCGAAACTAGACAATCCACGTTTTAAACAATTTTTGGAAAAATGTATTAGTGGCAAATATAGCAATGTTAACGTGCTTTCGGGGTCTACACTAAGAAAAAAATGTTTACCAATGGACTGTGAATATTAGACAGAAAATTTTTTCTCAGCTTAATGGGAAGTACATCTAGTTTAGCGTAGACCACTAATGCTTCTGGGTTTAAGGTGGCGAATGTTTTAGTTGGTGCATTGGAGGAAAATTGTTCAATGAGTGAGCACTCGATTACCTCTAAAGTTTTAGAAACTACAAATTCTCACACTAAAGCAGAGGTAGTGAATTCAAGTCTACAAGAGTTTTGGGGTGACAAATATGCAGAAAATAAGGAAAAGTTTTTATTATTTCTTACCGATGGAGTGAATTATATGAAAGCTGCTGGAAAAATTTTGAAGGAAACATATCAGAATATACCTAATGTAACATGTTTAGCACATGGGCTTCATAGGATTGCTAAAGCTATTAAGGGGTGCTACAATGTTGATAATTTGATATCTAGTGTAAAAAAGTTTTTCCTAAAGCACCAAGTCGTGTATGGTTATTTCATGAAATTGTACCAAATCCTCCATTACCTCCAGAGCCCATTATAACACGATGGAGAACTTGGCTAGAGGCAGCATCATACTATTACTGTCATTTTGAAAATGTGAAGTCCCTAATACAGCAGTTAAATCCAAATTACGCAGTTGCAGTTTCACAGACGCAATGGGCATTAATGGATCCAACTGTTCAAGAAAATTTGGAAACCATACACGGAAGTTTTTCATGAATTCCTCTAGCCATACGGGACCTTCAATATCAGCCAACATCAGAATTTACTACAGTTGATGCAATAAACGTTGTGTTCCATCTTCAACAATACATTTTTCAATTACAGGGAGAAAGTGCTGCGAGGGTACAAATAAAACTTCAAACTGTTTAAAAAAAAAATTCGGATTTGTTACGATGACAAGTGTAACAGACCTTTTAAACAGCAAAGTAGACTTTGCTACACCAGGCATGAATGTGGCAACTTTGCGAAAGTTTACATATTTTAAGTATGCTCCAGTTACATCTGTCGACGTCGAGCGGTCCTTCTCGCAAATAAATGGATTTTCAACAAAAGGCACCGAAGTTTAACTACAAAACATTTACAACAGATATTAATAATATACTTCTTGTAACTAGCAGTGAAAAATACTTGTGTGTGTGTAGTTTACTGTCAAGTAAATTCCCCTATACCTCCAGTTCTCTTTGAGTGTTTATAATAAATTGACTTTATTAACTTTGGACAACAAGGAATAAGCTAAACAAAATTTCAAGATATCGTTTTATATATGCATGTAAATCTGACACATAACCACCTAAAGCCAACCCTGGTTTTACGTCATATCTGATCGGTAAATCCCACATATGGTAATGACAGGCTCAGTCTGTGCCCCACCAGCCATTATTATGGCCATCTCGCTTGTTCAATCAGCCTTTGTTAACATTTGGTCATATTAGCCGTTTTACACATGGTATGATTCTGCATTATATATAGGGTGATTCAAATTCGAGGGCAACGAGATCTCGCATTTTATATACAAAGTAGATTTAATTTGGCAAAGTTGCGAATTTTTAAGCTTAACAATATACCATAAAGAAATCAAAATCTTTTTTCGTTTTCGACATTTTCATTTCTATTTTTTTATTAAATTTGTTTGAAAAGTATGGTCAAAACTTAAATTTATAAATTATCAGTAACATAATCGTAAGCCAACTTTGTAAATTACCAATGTTATCGGTAATCAAACCATCCCTAATAATTTTCTTTTTTATAAATGAAACATTTTTCCCAATTTGAGCATGACAACTATTGCTCCAAGGCAGCATTTCTGTGTTTCATGGAATTCCAGGGTTTCACGGAACACTCTTTTAATAAATTTTAATAAAAATTCATTTTATAAACAAATGGTATTCAGCATTTTCAAAATAATAAGTTGGGTTGTCCATAAAATATAGGCATGGGTTCCGCGATTTTTTGAAAATCGTATAACGGTTCCATGACAAAATAAGTTTGAGAATCAGTTATAAAAATGCTCACGTTAAAATCTCAGGTGGCCTATGTCTGCAATATTATAACTGAATCAGGGAAAAGGAAAAAAAATAAAACAATAAGTAATTAGGCAACAAATAGTCATTCAAAATATCTCTCATTCTTACAATAAATAAATAACAATATAATTTAAAATACTTTTGAAAACCTCAACCTTTTCTTTTATACATTAGATCGAGTATTAATACTAAATGAATTAAATTACTGTACATGCCAAAAACACTCCAGTTACATCATTCTTTTGATTTAAAATTATTACCCATATTTCCAGACGATATTCAGGTCAATGTAAAATTACATACATAATTGTGCTATTTACATAATTACATTAAAATTCATTAATAGGTGTATATTTAATATATAAGTAAAATGATTTTTAGAATATACATATACTCCATTTTTATTCTACAATAAACGTCTTTTCTAAAAATAACATTATAGTTAACTATGATCTGCAAAATTTGTTGTCTACAAGTGGAGAATTTTTATTTGAGTATGGTGCTGGATACCTCTTAAGTATCAATTTGTTCAATAAATCTAAAGTAAATTTAACCAAGTCTTGTAGCCTCTTCCAGAAAAGCAGCTAATTCTTTCAGATGTTGTGCTTTGCTTCCAGTCGCGGTACTTGCAGCTACAGGTCTGCCAACATAACTGAAAAAAAATATATACAATTGAAATACTTATACACACTATCTTTCTATAAAATGATTCAACTTATCCAGTTGAAAAATTTCCTACACTTTCGGAAATTTTACAATACTAGTATTATAATATCAGTTTACAGTTGTTAAATATAAAATGTTGGTCAATAATTAAATTGAAATTTGCCGCCTTAAAATTTCATTTTAAATTCTTTTTTTGTAGGTTATGTAATAAACCAACTGACGTAAATAAAATTTTGCACATTTTCATCCTTCATGAAATTTTGTAAGTTATAGACATATCAATTATGCTTGATACAGGTTTTAGAAAATACTATTGACCGCTCATTTTATCTTCATTAAGTTATAAATACGACTTAAAATTTTAACAATCTACCTCCACTTATAATGCTTTATTAAAATATATTAAATACTGAAAGCTAAGAAAGTATTCTAACTGAAATGTAAATATTGGTACCAGTATGAAATTACTCACAGATGAAACATGCAACAGAGTTGAGGTGTACCCCTATGAGGCAGAATGTGCATAAGCGGAACAGAACAGATTGGTTGAACATATTAAATTCCGCGCGAATTAGGTAAAAACTTGATTCAAGTTTAAAGGTGAGTTCCCAACCAAAATTTTTCCGTTTTGTTTTATGCATTATGCAATTCTATTGGTAGGGCTAAATTTAAAATAAAATTGGTGGATTGAACATGAATATTTCCTGTTTTTTGCAGTGCATTCAGAATAGCAGCAATATGGTTTAAGATGGATTGTTAGGTTTTATTAGTTTCTACAAGTGTATAGAACAATAGTAAATCCATGTTTTACTTTGCTTTCCCCTCTCTATTTTTTAAAGTTTAGCGTCACCAATAGCATCATGTAACACATAAAGCAAAATGCAAAAAGTTTGGTTGGGGACTCACTTAACTTTTCTAGCATAACGTGCACCATTGGCAGCACAAAATATAAAAAGCTGACAGGTGAAAACTCTTTCTTAATATAAATACATAAACACATAATTTATTTTAGCTATTATATAAACATGGTTACTGTCCAATGGTGGTTATGTTCGACAATGTACTGGATCACAATAATTGTTTGAGCATGATGATGGTATTCAGAAAAGTTACCCAAAATAGGTTAGATTAACAAAGTATTTTAACTGCGTGCATATTTTACTGTCATGAGGATGCTTCGATTTTCACGAACAAAATAAGCTTATGCAGTTTACGCAAAATATGTCTTCGTAGGGACACACACTGACACATAAGACATTATAAATTTAGTGGTCGAATTTCCAGGAATTGGAATTTTTGCAACTATAATATAAATTAACATTCATAATACAACCCATTACCATAAAAAAAATCACAATGCTAAAATGTGCAGCATAGCAACAAAGAAAGCTCTAACGTGAAGATATGACTTTAATTCTCACCTAATAACCCTTGTATCAGGGATATTTTCGGTTTGTTGTTTCGGTTTGTCTCTACCAAATAATTTACTGAACCAACCACTCTCACTTTCATTGGCACTAAAACATTGATTCATAAATAAAAATAACAAAAACTATTATCAATTATGAGAATCATATCTTCACCTTCACCAGTGCAAATAAATAAAACCATACATTTCAAATCAAGTATGTCGTCTGACCATGGAAAGATGAGCAGTTTAAATAATACATATTTGGGCACCTATTAAGGAAAAGCAATCACACTTGACGTTTGTACAGGAGTCTTGCGTTTAATCCCCAGCCAGGCAACATGGATTTTTTTGGAAAAATAAATTATTCAATACTCAGGTGCTGAATGTGTGTTTGTTGTTCTTGTGTAGCCCCTTCCTACACATTTTCTTCAGACACCGGAGGTTGTATTACTTTTGGTGTATCCATTAAAATTTTATGTTAATGTTGTTAATATCAGAAATTCCTTAATTTCTTAGCTACTAGCTAGACCAATGTGATATGTTTAATATATCTGGCATTCATAAGAAGCAATATTCATTTGAATCATTTATCTCCTTGAGTAGTTAGAGAATGCAGCAATAAAAGTACTGCAGACTATGTAGGATTATTCGTTTGCAACATTTTTGTTGCCTACCGATTCTGCACCACATCTTTCGCTGGTCAAACAGTAACATGTATTGTAGTATACTTTAAGGGAAAGCATGATGTATTATTAGATAAAATAAATGAAACAATGATGAGAGAAAAATCATATCTTCACCTTCACCATTAAAAACTTACAATCAATATAACATATTAACTTGATATTTGTAAAAAACAAAAAAGGAATAATTATAATAACCAATCTATTTGAGTCTGGTATTGGCAATGGGGTATTTTCTCATTTTTTCTTTTCATTTAAACTGAAGAAAAAAATTAAGTCAAACTTTGGTGACGTCTCTAAGCGCCAAATGTAGTTATTTTTAAGGTATTTCATAATCTGCACTTGTATGGTATTGTGCCAGATTCGAAATTTGACCATAACCTCATTTTTCTTTTGTTTATTATTGTAAAAATATAGCAGATAAACTATCTGCTCCATCTTATATATAATTTTTTTCCCAGATTTCTGTGCTTTTAGGATGTTTTAAAACAAAAACACAAACAGAAATCCTAAAACAGGAATCACAACAGAATAATAGAAGTACCATCTTGCCAGTGTTCCTTCCAACAAATTTTTGATGATTTCCCTAATTTATGCTTAATGATGTAATTATGGGAAAATTTTAACTTTAAATTGAAATAACAATTTTATAGTGCTATGTAATATATTTTTTTGGCACCAAAAATAATAAAAAAAAAATTATATTTTCAAAATACTGGGTGGGCCAGACTTTAATTAGGAAACTTAGAGAATCGATAGAATACGCTAAAATAATATGGATTTGTCATATAAACTTATGGCTAAAACTGCCTAGTTTTCGAGCCGCATTTCTCCAGAAACAATAATTGAAATCTTGTTATGAAATTCAGAAGGTGCAAGTTGCATACACTTTGAGCTATAGTTTCCATCTCTCCATTCCAAATTATATTAACGGAAAAATGCAAAACCATGTACACTACTGCAAAAAGTAACTTTCAGAAAATTGTTGTACTGTAGTTGTGTTTTGTGAATTGTGGTGAAAATACATTTTGGTACCTTGCGCATATCTCTGCCTTGTAATGTTTGTCAAGTAGTACTGATGTAGGTACGTATTTCACCTTCCGAATTTCATAATAATATCTCAATTATTTCTGGAAAAATATGGGAAAAACTGAAAATAAATTAAAAACTAGCCTCTACCTCGAAAACTAAATATTTTTATTTATGTTTATGTGACAAGTCCATATTATTTTGGCATGTTCTCTTGATTCTCTAAACTTCTCTATTAAAATCTGTCCTACCCTGTATAAGAATTTCCACTTTCATCTCAGATCAATGAAAATACTCCATTCATCAAAATATATGACTAAGACACGTCCAGGGGGAATATTTATGACACAAAATTTTAGTACTTAACATTTCTTATTTAATAGGTAGCTAATGAATTGTATGTATGTATGTTATATGATTTTTTAAATTTCTTATTTCAGAAAAAATATACTAGGCATAGTTTTAAAAATACTATTGAATATACCACTAAAATTGAAAATATACCTCTGTGCAATTGAAATTACAACACCCTGTAATACATAAAGAATTTAGATGAAAATCTGATAAGCAATACTGCCCGCTATGGCAGGAAGTCATAACTGCAAGAATCGTTGTTTTAATGGCATTTGTATTCTAGGTACACAATGTTATGTTAAATGATTACATCAATAAAAGGGATGAATACAAATTTAATTGGGAATAACGAAAATTGTTAATTTCGAAATGTGGATGGTATAACAGTTAATTTCTCTAAAATTATATTTTTCATCATAGCAGGGCAGAATAGGTCTCACACTTGAAAAATATACTATTTTTACAGTTTCGTTTGTCTTGCAAATATCACTAACAATGCCTGGAGGTCAGACACGCGAATCTTCAACAATTAAGTGAGTTTAAAAAAGGGTAAATCATAGGGTTATTAGAGGCCGGCATATCTTTTCGTAATTGCAGATAGGGTTGGTTAAAATATATCAACAGTGATGTGATGTTGGATAATGTGGAATGAAGAATAGATGTATCAACTCTTTGAACTCCATTGTTTAGCAAAAAAAAATCAATAAAACATCTTAATGATTACTAAACTAAAACCAAAAAGAGATGAGAGTTAAATGACACCTTAAAATGTAAAACTGTGTTGACATATCTAATTAGCAAATTTCCCACTTCATTCAGCATATTTAAAAAATACTACATTTGAATATTATTTATGCTTATGATTAAGGAAGGAACTTTAAAGTGCATGTTTCTCACATATTGTAGTAGGCCAGCGATTCCACCAAAGGGAATATGGCATGAAATAAATAGCAATGAATAATAACAACCGTCTCATGTTGTTATTTTTAAAATATGTGGCAACGCTGCATCATTTATGGGTATTGTCTTTGTTTAACTTGTTCAAAATAACAATATGTACACTGTTGCGCAATTCTACCTGGTGTCATTTCTCGGCACTAATTGAATACAGTAACTTCTCGCCAGTTAGGTAAATCGGGCGGACTTTTATTAGTGATAAATGTTTGTGACTGTGCTAGTTTATAGTGTATTTACTTATAGGCAACAGTTTTTCAATGATTGTGATATATGTCCTGTGTTGAATATGAATAAATAATGTGAGTGCAATTTAATTGTCATATTTCAATGATTATAACCTTATCGGGAATGTGTTTTAATGATTTAATAGTGAATTCGTTTTTACCAAAAAATGGAAAGTATTTCAGGACCATCCTCGTCCAAAAGGGCAGAAAGGTCGACTTCTCGATCGATAAATGAGAAAAAAAATGATAGTGCGACTATTCCACTGCCTAGCAAATCATCCACTTTCAAAAGATGTGATAATAAATATGTGTTCGAATTATACAATGTGCTAAAATCAAACATTTATAAAATTTTGTGAAAAGAAAAAATATACGGTGGTCGAAAAAAAAATTGAAATTGATGTTAAACATGCTATACGACGAACAGTCCCTAGTTTTTTCATAAAATGAACTGCCAACGTTACAATCATGGAGAAAAGCAAACATTCAAGGTTAAGAGAAAAAATAATCTTAAGGCAGAATTACTTTGGTTTCTGAAGTTACAGGCCGATAAATAGAAAACACTTGCTGTGGATGAATTGGCAGCAAATCAATATTATTATTAACGTTGACGATAGTGATAATACTGAGAATGAAACTGAATCAAAAATGGACATGAATAAGTGTAAAATAATATCACTGCTTTTACAAAGATTTTATTTATTTTCATTAATTGAACAAAGTTTCATTTGCAAACGAATTTTTATTCCATATGGGAGTTTTGTTGAACCACCACAAAAAAAAAAAGGCAACGCGCCATAAGTATTAGCATTATATATTTATTATTGATTTTTTATGTTGATTTTATGTTTATTAATTTGTTATTGCTTTTACAAATTTTATTTATTTTCGTTATTTGAATAAAGTTTCATTTGCAAAGGTATTTTTATTTCATGTGGGAAATTGACAAATCATCTACAAAAAACATGGTCGTGCTATAAGCAATACTTAATGTGTGTAAATTTGCTTTTAATTAGAACACATTTTAAATGCAATAACTTTAATTCAGTGGATACATTTTTTTTTTACAATTAATGAAAACCCAAAAAAATTATTAAATTAGTTTTGTAGTAAAGTTAGTGTCGCAGAAATTATATATGCACATACATTTTAAATACTATTTGAAAAAAGTGTTTTATTTAATGCAGCATATTTTTCTTTTCCCCACCAAAACAGAACACGCACGCCACTGTTCGGAGATGAAGCCTCGACATGTGGAGGACATTGAACTCTCAGAACTTTTTGGCTGTAATTTAGATGTTGTATTTTCTATATCACAGTATCAATACTGAAAACAGCTTTTAACTGAAGTTATTTTTTTGCACTCACCCAAACAAAATTAAAAATAACAACATACTATGAAAATCAGTTAAAAATGGAACGGAAGATTTCTATTAAAAAAAATATTTCAGAACTTACTAATATACTACAAACGGCATACAAAACGTTTTGACCATAAAAAAAAGATTTATTTTTGTGAAATAGGACTTTGGTAATTTTGAGAGGGAATTATCTATACCTGTTACCAAACACACAGAATTTATTTAATGCACACTTGTTTGATTTTACAATATCTAAATCTGCCTTTGGCCAGAATGGAGATGATATCAGCAATTCTCGCACCAATTCACATAACTAAGAGAATATTTGTCATCATCTAATCTTTAAGGTTAGATAAAGAGACTGCATCTCAGGTAGTCATTCCAGTAACGGATTTACGTACAACTCTCATACAATAAAATGAGAATAAATATTGTGAAAAACAATGGTACACAATCTCTTTAGGAATTAATTAATAACCTTCCCCCGTTATTTTCTTGTATATTGCTAATTCCTTGCAAAATACAACAATTTATGTACTCGCGCAATTAATTGAAACAATGAAGCAACAACAAACTATATTTTAAATGTGGATGTCGTTATGTTACAAATATAAGCTGTATTGTCATCTTTTAAATGTAGAAGATTAGTTTTTAATTACTGAAAGTCTAAAAATAAATATTCCTTAATTAAACCAATATGAATTACCTAAAACTAAATAACAAAGCACTAAATGAAATGTAGGTTTTGTACGATCGTAAAAAGGCTGTTATAAATTGAGAGCGCCTATAATTCGTCGCAATCAAATAAATAAACAAGCAGATATATGTGTCTGGCAGAACTCTCAACCAACATCACAATTTTGTTTAGCTGACGCAATGAATGATGTGTACGATTTAGGCCGATTTATTGTCTAGTTATCAAGGACCACTTCACATCATGTGAAAGAAAAATTTTAAATTTGGAATAATAATCCAGAATTTAATACTGTCATATAGTGGACCTTTCTGAAGGCAAAGAAGTGGACTTTTCTGATCTTAATGTAAATGTGGCTTCTTTGAGAAACTTTCAGTATTTTAAATATGCTCCAGTTATGTCTGTAGAAGTGGAACGGTCGTTTTTAGACTAAAAATGGATTTTTAATGATAGGCGCCCGGTCATTTAGAACAATTATTAATAATTAATTAATAATAATTAATAATTATTAATAATATACTTATATACCACAAAATAATTGTTATAGCGCAATAATGTTTTTTACCAAATATTCAGTGTTCATCTAATTGTGGACATTACAAAGATCACCCATCAAAAGTATAAGATAAGACATTGTCTATTTCGTATTGTATATTACTTTTGCATATGAAAATATTGATGTATTCGCACACAAGCTGTTTTACCTGATATTCGCGAAATGACTATAATTCATACCACGAATGTTGGCGTCCGTGTCATCAGTTTTAAATTTCCAAATCAGATCACACAGAATGGCACACATTGGCTTATTAATAGAGTTGGCAGAAATGTGCGGCGGGACATAGGCGTACGCATCATAATAAACTGATCAGTATCTAATGCATTATGTATGTACAGTATAACAATTATGAATAGTATTACAAAAAGCTCAGTATATTTATAAAATTTGTTTGGTTAATATGGGATTTTCGATCAGTAAAATAACTATTTGGACAGTATTTCTTTGTTCATTGTTTTTATCATAATGGGCAGTAAAAATTAATAAACGATTAGTATGCAATAGACCGTAAGAAATCTGTAAAAGTTCTGTAAAAAGTGTTATACTAAAAATTACGAAAAATGACTTTTTAGGGTAAGGAAAATTAAGGGAATGATGTAATATTTTTACCGACCATTCATTAATTTTACCGACCGTTCATTATTTTACCGACCGTCCATTAATTTTACCGACCGTTCATTAGTTTTACTGACCGTTCATTAATTTTACCGATTGTTCATTAATTTTACTGATCGTTCATTAATTTTACTAACTGATTATTAATTATATTGACCGTTTTTTATTTTACCGACCATTTATTATTTTCACCGACCGTATATTAGAATGACCGTTTAAAATAGAATACGGGAAAAGTGTACTGTCTATAAAATTAAAATACCGGTCATTTAATTTGTAACCATTAACTAGTAACAAAAGCAATAAACTGTTACAATTTATAACAATGTATGCACAACTTACCTTCTTACCTAGCTTAATGAACTAGTTTGATTATCCCAAACTAGAGATCTGTAAAAACTTTGCAGCATCAGGTATGTTTCTATGGTTGTCCCCGTGAGTGATGTTTACTGTGGTGAAAAAATATGCTTATATTTTGAGAACGACTGTTCAACATCTATTGATGTAATGCAGGCAAAAAATAGTCATTGACGCACTTAACTGAGCTGGGGTTGCACCATCAGTACCACCACAAATTTGTCTTAATCTGCTAAAACCGGTGTCTTGCTTTAAAAACGTGCGAACTTTTCTCTTACAGGCTCATTTTTTTACGTCACCTATAGAGTGTAGCGGTCCATTTTCTTTTTCCACTATTTGCAGTGACTCCGCTAACGACAACGTACTATTTTGTAAGTTTTGTATGGCATCATGTAGTCTTTTATGGTTCTTGTGAATAGTTTTTAAAGCTGTTTCAACAGAAATACCTTTGAATTTTGTCTGGCTCTCCTTAATACCTGCAGTCTCATCTGGATTGAATTGTAGTATCATAGTTTTTATTTGTTGTAAATATTCAGCATAATAAAAAGCTGCCTTTAACCATGTTCCCTGACGTGTACAAATCGGCTGTGGTGGTTCAGGACTACCGGGACACTTGCTGTGAAACGCACGAAGATGTTTAAGAAATTTAAGGAACACTTTTTTTTGTACTTGCTATTAATGCATCTACTTCTAGAAAACCTTGTCGAATGGTTCCTGCCACAAGATGTAAAGCATGCAGTTTACACGTTACATGTACCAACCTACAGCCGCATTGTCGCGGCACCATCGGTCACAAACATCAACACTTGACTTGTTGATAAATCAAATTTTTCTAACGTTTCCAGCACCACCTGCGTAATTGTTTTGCCAGTACATTCAGTTAGTCTTTTGCTAGCAAGTAATAATGGAAATGTCAGTTTAAGAGGGTCTAGTACACATACTATAACATTTACAATAGAATTTACGATTTGCCGTCTTGTCAACACATAACCACACAGCTGTGTACTTTTTAATACACATTTGATCTTATTTACAATGTCTTCGCATACATAGTACATGGTACATAGTTACGCAACGTTGAGCGACTTGGTAATGTCACCTGGGGATTGTATTTATTCCAGAACTCCCAAAATGGTTGTTTATCGAGTATGTGCAGAGGAACATCACAGGCATTAACAGTAAATCGAACATAAACTGTGTTTATGAATGCACGTAATTTTTTTTAGTTTTATGCTGCACAGTATTTACATGACGTCTACAATCATATTTATCCCAGTACATCAAGTCTGTCTCACACACCTTACAAATTATTGTAGCACCATTATAGAATAAATCCAGAAATTCACTGATAAATTTATTCACTTCTTCAGCATATGGCCGTTTTTTATCCTTGCGCACGTCTGACATATTTTATTATTAAATTAATATCAAGAATAAAATACAACAAATAAATTATCACCAATACAACAACATTCAACAATCAATAAGGATTATTATTATTAAATACAATGGAGAGGAATAAATTAGCGTGTAAACACTACCACATACAACAGTGTACTAGTCTCGCGGCTCGCTTAGATTCGTCCGCCAGCCGGTCATTGCCTCATAAGATATCTATCTACCTGTTGTTGCACCACTGAATAGCCGCACGACTTGCCGTCTCTACTTATTAATGAAAATGGGTTCAAAACAGTTGTAAAATATTTGCAAACGGCAATAAAGTATTTTTAATGAAAAAAGACTTATGAAAAAGACTATTTATTTAGATTTCCATAGTTCCTAAATTGAACAAGTGAACACCAACATTCGTGATATGAACTATGTCTGAGATGCAGTCTACTAATATTGTATGAAAATAATATTATTTTATATTACACTATAGGTAGTTCAAATAAAATAACTTACATAATATCTCGTTGTCCTGCAAGAGTAGTTTCAAATCTTGGTTCTACATAAGTCCAGCCACCTTGGTTTTTGTGTTCTTCTTGACACCAAATAATACTAGCATTCGAATATTTTGCACATTCTTGTTTAAGCAAGTCAAATGGGAAGGGTGTGAGCTTAAAAAACATGTATCTATCAAAATGCATGCATTTTAAGAAGTGCTGGATACTTACTTGTTCAACACGGGTGAGAGCAATCTTCGATTCTAATTTCTTATCTTTGATGGCGTGTAAAATATCAAAGTATACTTTACCGCTACAGAAAATGACTTTTTCTACTCCACTGGGATTCTCAGAGGCTGGTCCTTTGTCGGGTATAATTCTCATAAATTCAGTACCCTCAACCATTTCATCAAATGAACTTCTGGCTTCTGGATGACGCAATAAACTCTTAGGAGTCATGAGAATGAGAGGTTTCCTAAAAGGCAAAGCAATTTGTCTTCTGAGAATATGAAATAAATTGCCTGGGGTAGTGCAATTAGCAACAATCCAGTTAATATCATGAAGTTGTCTCACAGCAAAGTCGTCACTTTCTGGCGGGAAATAGTCTGGATCATCAGACGACATCTGCAAGAAACGCTCCAAACGTGCACTGGAGTGTTCTGGTCCTTGGCCTAAGTACAAAAATAGAATTAGATGAAGATATTTAAAAAAATCAAATATTGTAAAAAAAAATTTACATTAAACAGTAATAAAACTACTTAATAATAAATTCTATGATTTTATATTCACTAATAATAAGACATAGGAAATTTGGATGTCATCCCAGAGACGTATTTAAACTTGATACTATATTCCGAAAAACCAGTGACAATAGTAATAAATTAAATGTAATTTTTGACAATGTACTTAGACATTAATTAATTATTTATTTTGTTTGTAAAACCGGCACCGATGAGCGGTCGTCAACTGCAGAGAATTATATTGACACCAACGAGCGGCCGAGAATGATATTATTTATGTATGTAGTGTCGAAGGGCGAATATAGTTCGCGTCCCTAGGCGATTATCTCTGTATTGACCTTATATTTATTTAGTAAAAGGTAATTAATTGCAGTTTGTAGTTTGTTCAGATCGAAAACACTCTAGCTAGCTATCTGTTGTGTGTGCAGCGAGTATAAAGATACTTTTTATTTTTTCAATAGTTTCTGTTTAGTGTAGTGTGTTAGTGAAATAAAAAAATGGCAAGGACTACCTTGCCATTTTTTTATTTCGCGGACTACCGCGTCTTCAGAAACTGATTTGTTGTGTGTTGTTATGTAGTGTGGAAAAATAAAAATTGTCATAATGTAAATCCAGTCCAATCATTAGTAAATCTGAAGCGATGAAACAGGTGTAGTCAAAAAAACACCAAACATAGATTGGCGGAGACAATCAAAGGCCGTGAAACAGAGAGAGTCTGTCACGTAAAAAAAGTTTATAAGGTAAATACAGTTTACTGGGGGCGGCTGGTGAAATTTAGGTTGTCATATCTTAGTATTAGTGCATGGAACTCCAGTGATATTGCGAACCATCAATACTAACAGTGTAGTAATTGTTTAAGAAAGTGTTTATTCAGAAACAACCTTAAAAAAATCCTAATTATCTTACCTTCCATTCCATGAGGTAAATAGAGTACTATTCCAGTTTGACGCACCCATTTGGCTTGACCACTGGACAACAACTGATCAATAATACATTGAGCAGTGTTGCAAAAATCACCAAACTGTGCCTCCCAAATTACTAAAGCATTTGGATTCGTCATAGAATAACCCAATTCAAAACCAAGAACTCCATATTCTGAGAGAGAACTGTTACACACGGTGTACGGGGCTTGATCAGGATACAAATTACAAAGAGGGCTGAAAAAAAAACATCATAATTGCATTTATTTTGAAATTAATTTATAATTATTATTAAACATTTACTATGTTTAAGGGCTGAGATGTAAAACCTAATAGGTTTAAAATAATATGGATCTGCTTACCGGTAAGTGGCCTTGTCAACAGTTTGATGGTGTAAAACATGATGCCTGTGTGAAAAAGTACCTCGTTCTACATCTTGTCCAGATAATCGGACATGAATACCTTCTTTCATTAAAGATCCAAAGGCCATTGCTTCACCAAGGGCCCAATCTGTTATCCTGCTTTCTACCATTTCCATTCTTGCTTTCAAGATACGCTCAATACCTTGAGTAAAGAATAAAGTGAAAGAAAAGACACGTTAAAAATTAAACCACAATATACATATACAGATAAACCACGAAGGGGCGAACATGGCCATTAGTATGTGCTTCAACTAATGTAGAAACTTACATTAGCCTTGTATGAATTCGTATAAATACGCTTCTGACCGGTAGGTGACTCATTTATGATGAGCTGACATTAAACTGCTACATAGACTATGGACATTCCCCTCTGCTGCCAACAGTTAAAGGTAAATTGCGCATACTAACAATCATGTTTGCCCATTTATGGTTTTATCTGTATATATTTTTAATATGGTTTTTCTTTACCTTTGTGCATCTTAAATTCAGCCGCGTTAGGTGGTGGAGCAGAAATTCTTTTTCCAATATGAACCAGAGTATCTTCAATTACACCTGTAGGATTAACTTTCAAGGGATCTTTGCCTTCAAAGAAACCAGACCATGGGCTGTCAATCCAATCCTTATATTTGATGTGGGTTTCTTGACGTGCACGTTCGAAAGCTTCTTCACAAATTTTGTCATATTTATCCTTTACATCTTTAACTTCTGCTTCGTTTACAATACCCTCTTGCACCAATTGGTCAGAATATTTTTCTAAGCAGGGCTTGGTAGCTCTAATTTTAGTGTACATGAGGGGTTGCGTAAACATTGGTTCATCAATTTCGTTGTGGCCATTTCTACGATAACATACTAAATCAATCACCACATCTTTGTGGAAAGTTCCTCTCCATTCTGCAGCCATGTTACAAACATGTATAACACTTTCAGGGTCATCAGCATTAACATGAAAGATGGGTGCATTTACTACACGAGCAACATCTAAAAAAAAAAAAAAAAGGCTAAGTTTGTAACACCTACAAGGTTTGTAAATTTTACACACCAGTACAATATGGTGATGACCTTGAGAAACGCGGATCAGTTGTGAAGCCAATCTGATTGTTCACCACAATATGAATTGTGCCATGAGTAGTATAATCTGGTAGTTCTGACAAGTGCATTGTTTCAAAAACGACACCTTGTCCTGCAAAAGCAGCATCTCCATGGAGCAACACAGACATAACCTAAATGAAAACATATTGTATATATTTGTTATTGTTAGTTATTTCAATTTGAGGTTCGAAGTTGAGTGATTAAATACCTTTTTGCCTTCTCCATCTCCTCTGTAAAATTGTTCGGCTCTTGTTTTCCCTTGTACAATAGGATCAACAGTTTCAAGATGAGAAGGATTAGCACAGACAGCCAATCTGATGTTTTTATTTGTTACACGATTCAACCTAAGATGTAAAAGTAAAAAGTAAATGATTAGTCTTAGTTTTCTGCAGACTTGTAAAATTAAGTAAATTTTAAAATATTTTACTGTTGCAAAATTTTATTTTTCAAGAAAATTTTAATCAAACTGAAAAATGGAAATATTTTTTAATACAGTAGTTTTATTAAGGCTGCCCCATTTTTCGGTTCTCTCAAAAACTTCAATAAATATCGTAGACTAAAAAAATTTTATACATCTAAAAATTGCTCATACCTAGTGCAGATGAATGTTCTATTCCTCGCTAAATATCTATGGAACATCGCGATTAAACTTGTTTTAATTCAACTTAAAAAAATGTTCAGTAAAATGTTAGATACTAGAAAAGTTTACAGCAAACCTTTTTTAATTTAAATAACACAATGCCAGTACAAAAAATTTGAGATTTTGTAAAAAAACTCATTTTAAGTGCATAAACAATATCTATGGCAAAAAAAATATTAATTTTTTTTTTACACAAAATTAAGATAATGCATATGGATACAACTGAATTATACTTCGTAACCATTATTGATAAATAATAATCTCGGTACAAAAATTTGATTTTATAAAAAAAAAAACAACTCATTTTAAATGCATAAACGATATCTAGGGCAAAAAAAATTAATAATTTTCCTTTTACACAAAATTAAGATAATGCATACAGATACAACTGAATTATACTTTGTAACCTTTATTGATAAATAATAATCTATGTAAATAAGTTAATTATTTTAAAGTTTGATACAAAAACAATTAGCAGAATTGTTACAAATAAACGGGAATCTTTCCTTCACCTTTGTACTGTCTGATAAAATATTCTCAACTTTTTCAAACTGTTTAAAAATTTTCCAACAAAAAAGGAATAAACTCAAACAAATGTACCTTTCAATATAGGTTCCCAAATGATATTTTACGTCACCAGAGCCATCATCTTCTGCCTCCAAACCTGCAAATTGTGTGAACAACTGATGAAGTGGTTTACGGCAAACATTGGCCAAAACATTAAGACGTCCCACGATGGGGCATTCCCATAACAATACTTTCAACTCCTAATTCGGTAGATTTGTCGATTACTGTTTTCATAGCTGGTATAAGAATTTCACAACCCTCAAGACCAAATCTTTTTTCGGAAGACCATTTGCGGGCCAAAAATGATTCAAATCTGCAAAACAATGAAGGAAACTCTTTAAACATTAAATATGTATAATATTTCAAAATTTTAAACATCTTTTATCTGACCACCATTAGTTAGCTATCCATATTTCCAACCTTGACTGAAAATTTATCGTTACATGATGAAGCAAATCACCATTAATACTGGGCTATCTACAAACGAACTGTTTTTTTTTTATTTATGGTTAAAAACTATGCTAAAAAACTTTTTGTTTAAAGCAATCTCATATAAAAAAGCCTGAAGCTGCCAGGTCTGAGCTGAAATCCTGTTAGACCACACAATATTTCCGTATCTGGAAATAATAAAGAACAAAACATTTTTCTTATAACTTGCATGTCATCTCTAGCAGTACATGCTGTAGCCCAGTTCTGTTGGAATTAATGTTATAATTAATCTTTATGTAAATCTTGCAAACAAACGTTTGTAACATTTCCGTATAACATGCATATATAACATTAACAGTGTTCTTCATTTTCAAAAAAATAAGTTTTAAAAATTCCAAAAGATCCAATACACCAAACAACTTTAGGGCTGTGCAATGGTTTTGTATGACGTCAGATTTATACCAAACTACTAAAACTTTGTTTCATTGATTTATTAAGTCTTGTTATAAAATGCATAATTTTCAAAAACGTTTGCTCTTAAGTTAAAAATTATGAAAAAGTTAGTAACAATTCAAATGAAGAAATATAAATAAAGATTACTATGATTCTAATTCCTGTTTTTTACATCTCTTTTATGGAGGTGTATAAAAATAGTGAAAAAAATACGAAAATAGAGCCACAGAATGTGGCATCCTTGTCTCATTTACTTAGTTCTTGTGTGACCAGTATGCATGAAATTTTAAATCATTTCGAATGATATGTTGAAGACTTTCTTCCAAGAATTAAAGCTTGTCAGTTTGCAAACCTATGAAAACTTCACATAAAAAAGCTCGTCTCACATAGTCAGTTAATATTTTCAGGTGTATAATAATTTTAATGTTTTGTTCATACATTTTCATTGTTTTAGTTTTTTTTTATGCTATTTTCTCACACATTTTTTTTTTAGTGTGATAATTACACATATAACAGGTTTTCTTCATAATTTATAAATAATAAACTGATTATGTTGTTTTTGAACATTTTTTTTATTAATTTTTATGTTCCCTGAAGCAGTATAAAACGTATGTAATTCTAAAATTTTATGAGGGAACTGTTCACACCAATCCCGTACCAACCGAAAATAATAATTTAGATATTCATTATTTTGATCGAACCTAGTGTATCAAAAATATTTCTCTAGAGCAATGGTATGTTTTAAAATCATATAATTAATATAAACTATAATATCGGCTAATCAATATGACGTGATTCAATAACAAAATGAAGTATATTCAATTTTTTTTTTACTCTTGTTACAAATATCAATACATATAGTTTAAAATTATCCATTGCCCTTCCTTTATATGTGTAAACAGACACTTTTTGTGTCTATTATGACAGCATAATCATGTAAATTAAATGTTTAGCCAGGCATCTTGTTAAACCTGCCGAATGTGAGCATGTGCAAATTATAAATTAGTTTAGCTAGTCTAGCTTCCTAGATCAATATTTCTAAGTTTTGTATGGCAAAATGAGTTAACGTTTTCCCATCGTTACATATGCCTTCCCCCCAATCGTGCATCTTATAATTGAATAAAACAGACGTAAATACTAATTCAAAATAACATTTTAATAAATTATAATTAGATGAAAACAAAAAATGATTTCAAAAATATATCATATAAGTGTAGTTAAACATTATTTATATCACAATTTATAACTAAAAGTAAAGATATTTTACATTCTCATATTAGTATTTCTAAAATATTTATCAAAGAGAGAGTAAAAATGACAGCAGTGTTGCTGTAAAGTATTATTTACTTGTTTAAGTTAAGTAATTTTGGGTAGCAAAATTAATAATAAAATAATTCCCAACATAGATAAAAATAAAGAATATTTAACAGACAACAACCACAAAACACATTTCGATGGGCTAGCATCAACAAAATAGCAACTTTTTAGGACATGCAGCTAAAATTTTTTGTTACGTACTTTTAAATAAGTTTACCTGTGTGCATAAATAAAAGTACAAAAATAATGATAAGCTATTTATAAAGTTTATTACGTGGTATTACAGTAACAAAATTTGGGTGTTCTGAGTTATTAAATTAAGAATTAAAGAACACATTATTTTAATTAGAAACAAACAAAGCTCTAATATTCGCTTTTTTCTGGAATACATGTTTCTGAAAGTAATAAAAACTCCCTTTAAATAATATTATTAAACACCGATATAATCGTAATAATAACACGTATCATCTAAATTTTTGAATTTGTAATAACACGTATCAGGAATCATCAGAATAATTGTGTTTTTAAATATTATAATTTAACGAAAAATGTACATATCAAATATATGTAATATAGTTTCTATATTAAATAGATCCGTAGTTAATTAAACATTATTTACACAAAAACTACCAAAAATGATTGAGCATAACAAACTGCCATAATAAACATAGCTGATTGATGATACATGTTATTACAAATTGGTAACGATGATACGTGATTTTAAAAACCCCCAAAATATCGGTTCCTATTGGCTAAAATATTACTTGGAATGCATTAGAATACGCAGTAGTTAATCTTTAATAAATTGGTACATAAATCTCAATATTGCTAAAAATGATGATACGTGGTATTGCCACTAGGTCATCGATATAACAACTGTCAGTTAATCGTCACATTAATATATCTGAAAAGTATAATGTTTACAACATAATCATGCAACAGAAATTGAGCACTATGCACTACTACTGTGAATGTTTTAAACCATGACATCGCCATATCGACCATTTTTAACGGGAGAAAATGTTTCAAATTTTAATTTTTTTTAAAATCTTACGCATTGGAAAAAAGTAATTAGATATAGTTTATTTCAAACTTATTTGCAACATAAAAACTGTCGGCTTCTTTGACGGCGGTAAAGGGATCAAAGAAGCCAATGCTTTTTATGTTGCAAATAAGTTTGAAATAAACTATACATAAAATACCACGTTTTAGAGTATAAACATATAATAAAAAAAATAAACTATTATGAACAATTAAATATGCCATATTTAAAAAAAATGTACCAGAAAATATATGCAACTCAATCTATTATTCTGGTTTTTGTATTTTACCTTCTTTCTTTTATGTTATTCTATTAAATTTAAAAATATATTGTTCTTTTTGCTCATTATGGATATGTTTAAATCCATTGCTTTTATTCTGACAAAAATAATGGCAATATACATTTATATGGGCGATTCTTAAGCTGCATTTTTCAATTAAATAATAAATACGTTAGCAACAGGAAATTGCCAGGAAGTAAGATATATGGATGCGATGATTTTATGTACTGTGTGGCAAGTGTATGGACCGGCCCTTGTGAAATCCAAAGTAACGGCTAAATGAAAATAAAATTTGAAGGGTATAAATTAGGTATATTAGTACATATTATAACGACATTTTGAAATTCGTACCAGTTATCTCAAAAGATGTAAGGTGAAGGTAAACATTTTTTAATGGCAGTACGTAGTGCTCGATATTTTCAGAAAGGGAGTATTTTTCTGATTACAAAAATTGTACTAAGTGTGGTATAGCATCGTATAAGAAAATTTTTAAAAAAATAATTACCTATTGCAAATTTTAACTTTGACCCAAAAAGTTGTATACAAATGAAAACTGTGGTTCGTTGCAAATTTACGCTCTGTCCACAGACTAACATCAAATTAATATGAACAGAAAATAAATAAAGAAATAAAAATAGTTATTGTAAATCTTAACTTTAAAAACGAGATTACTGAAGAAATTTTTAAATATTATTTTTATTTTCCAAAAAGTCTAGTCTACCTCACATCATCTGAAAATAAAAATGTTATTTGAAAAATAAAATATTTTTTTTGGGCCCCTCCATTTTTTTGGGCCTAGATTCATCCGTTTGTATGCCATTTTAAAGTGGTACCAATCAGAACAACACAAGAAAATAAAAATGCTTTAACCACCTTAGAGAATTTAAACTTATATTTTTGGTGTCAGTGTTGTTTTTGAGAAACTCAAGGAAAATTATTCACAGTATTGCAAATCTGTACAAATTTGATAAAATAAAGTCTATAACACATCTGCATAAAGAATGTCATTTATGAAATTCCAACTCACTCGATGAAGAAATAATACTATTAATGATTAGTTGTAATAATAATAACTATACTTTGTTGTTTGTATCAAATTAGCGTGTGTATCAAATTAGCTAAGACCTGCATCTGCAGCAATGCATTTATAGGATAAGCAAATATTGAGATACGTATGTCTAGGCAGGCTAATTGCTCAAACAAAGACACAATTATGAACCTATGTCTCAGCTTGTTTGTCATTGGATTCAGCGGCATCGTAATATTTTTACAATTATATTTTTAACATTACATTAATAGCTGTATGAATTACATAACTTGAAAATTATCTTTGAGCATTAACAAGTACTCGGTGGCGGTCGGTGAAATTTAGGGTATGCCCTATCTCAGTATTGGAATATAAAAAAAATATTGTTCTCCAGTACACGTCACTGCTCAAAAGTAAAGTTGACTTTAATTCATTTACTTTATACAGCTTGTAGTTATGACGTACGTACAAAGATCCAAACAACAATGTATACCTACCCAGTAGCACGAGTTAAGCGGGCTAAAATGAGTCTCTTTTGATCAGCAGTAAGGTTTGTTACTCCTGGTGTTTCAAGACGCTGGCGGATCCAGTTGCATTGCTCCAAACTGTTGATGAACATAAATTCTACACCTATATGTCTACAGTATGTAACTTCCAATCGACGTAAAATTTCTCGTAAAGGTAAAGCCTTTTCTTTGCCACCGATAAATGTGGTGGATGGCAGTTTAAACACCCTGTCCATATCCGACTCTTCTGTAATGCGGAATAAAATATTTCATTAAAAGTCAAACAACCTTAATTTATTTTTGTATTAATCAAAAAGACATTCACATTCATGCCCCACTTATTATAAAGATAAAAAAACATTTAATACAAAAATAAATTAAATGTTTACCTGACTGTATAAACATTATAATCGAATCAGCTTGAAACATTCTAAGATATATCTAATTAAGCATATAAAAAAGCTAAAAAGCAAGAATGCAACAGAACACAAAAGTAAAGAAAATTACAGCATTATTTAATATTATGTACTTATATTAAAGCCAAAAGAACAAATGTAATTAGAAAGTAATAGTAAGTTTTAAGCTTCCAGACTTTGAATTTTAAATGAAATTATACAAAAATATTTAGAGAAAACAGTTAGAATTAGTAGTGGAAAGGAAAATTAGTAATTATAAAATTTTTACCTTATTTGTAGAGAAAAAGAAGTTATTTCATATAATTTTTTATGTACAATGTCCCCAATACAATTTAAAAATAAAATATTGTATAATTTATAATTAAAATTAAAATAAATCTTACGTTGCATAAACTGCCTGACTTGCCATTTCAGTTCTTCTGAATAGGTTCTTGATGGGTTGTCTGGGTTAAAAATAGAATAAGCAAAAATACACACAAAAAAAAGTATGTAAGTAAAATCAAATAATAAATAAACACTGAACATGACATACATGCCTAATGCATACTGTTAAGAACAAATTGTTAATTTAAGTGTTAATAAAATTTAATGATATGGTGCCTACACCCGGACATATAAATCTCAAGATACGGCTACACATTCAAATACATGCATTCAATAGTATAAACGTAGATGTACAACTTTTATACTGTCTGACAGCCCTTGAAATAATTTGGAATACCATTTATAAGTGACGAAAAACTGTGTTTAAACCAGTGGTAAAAAAAAGGCCAATAAATAAAGAAAATGTACCTAACGAATGACTTTTAAAGACGGCAGTCAAATCATTGGCACAATTATCACAGGATAGATAAAAGACTAATTTGAAACATACTGATTTTGGTAACCCTACTTCACATAAAAATTACGAAGATTAAAATTTGTCAACTCACATGCAAAATATTTCATTTAACATTTTTCTAATACATCCCTTCACTTTGTATTTTGTTTTTATCTCAATATCTAATTTTTTTCCACAAATCCTGATGATGAATATTTCTCAATAAATTCTATAATCAAACTTCAAGAAAACTTTATATTTTGACATTTGTAAACCAAAACTAATAATAATTAATGTGTTTTACTGAATAATATAACAGACTATTGACAAAGATCATTCAGCCTATTTTTACTTTACATTTAATCACGTTTAAGGCATATACGTGAAAAAAAATAATACATAATAACATATTTATATATATTTTGAACAAAAAATCTTAAAAACAGTGACGTAGTTTTCCACGAAACGCTAAAACACTATATACGGCACTCGACGCGCGTTTCGCCAACCAAGTTGACATCATCTGGAGATGAATAAAACTGTTTCAATCATCCCCATATTCTCGTTTCTCTATTTATAAACCCATCTTGCTACGGCCTTATGCCCAGGAGCATCTCTTTGGTTGAACTCACGTCGAAAATTGCATTGTTTCAACAATTGATTGAAACTACAAAATTTTCAACAAAAAGAATTCGCTGATTTAATGGTCACAGTTCCATTATTTCAACTGTCAATAATTAATTGACAACTATGTAAATATCCAAAGCCACCTCTTTTGTTTGATATCAGCAGTGACATATTTATTATAATAGGGGGCGATCTTTTCATTTCCTGTTAAATTTATACCTTTGATACATTTGTATCAAAAATGCGTATGGAGAGTACCAGAGGACGACACTGCTTTCTTGTTTTTTCATCATTAAACTACTCATCCAAATTATTTGACACATATATTGAAACAAATGTAATGGATTATTACCCAATAAAATATTAATGAATAATATCAATGCAATAAGAACCCAGCAAACATGGAGTAACACTGTTTCGTTACATTAAGTCACAAATAAACTTTAGAAGCATATTTCAAATTAGGAAACAGAATAATAACTATGATGATATATTTGTGCCTGAAATATGTTTTGCATTTGTTGAATGTAATACAAAACATTTTTGTTGGAATTAAAGAAATTTTAAACTTTTATGTAACAAATGCTTTCGTTATTCTAAAAAGGCAAATGTTGCGTAACATACATAACATCCTATTTTCACTGTTTATAATTCAAAAATATTATGCAATTATTAAACATAAATAATTTTCAGTGCTTAATATTTGAAATATTATGCAATTGTTAATACATTATACTTTCAGTTGCTATAATAACAATTACGCAATTACTGTTACAACAAAAAAATAAATAAATAAAAAGAAAATAGATATATTACTAAGTAAAATAATTAGTAAAGGAAGAGCAGAATTAACACTTAAATTCTAATTTTTGTAACACGTTCAAGTTAAGCCAGGATATTAATTAATAATGAATGAGAGCAGAATATTGTAACAAAAACTTATTTTTGAGTGCACCACTTCCATATCTCTCGTCCAAGAAATGACCCACTGCACAGGTTACCTCGAGCTGGGGTGGGTTTCCTTGAGCCCTTGAAATGATAAATGTGGATATAGTTTGCACACATACAGCATATGCCGAGGAAGGAAAGATAATGTTTTATAAATTTTATAACAATTTATTCAGGTTAATAAATACATTCAAAAAAATTATGGTGCAAATCAGTGTTTAACCCCTGCATATTTCTAGATATCAAATAATCCCTTATATTCTTAAATTAACCCAGTTTTACATGATCACACAACCCCTGGTTCGATACACAAAATTGGAAAACAAAAAAAATTGGTAATAACTTATTACTATATGAAAGAAAACCTAATACTATGCAAGGGTATAAACAAATATTAAATTGCAAAACAATATTATACAATGTATATTCTTTACCTATTTATGAACGTGTATATAAAAGCTATTCAGATAAAATATGTACAATATATCGATATTTCAATAGCATTGCAATAATTGAAATTGTATCTACATGTTTGTAAATAGGCCAAGAATAATAAAATATAATTTTTATAATTTTAAAAATTTAAAATTGGGTGTTTCTGGGAGTATTAATTAATTTGACTGTAATTTTTTCACGAATTAGGTAATTTATAGGCATATCAATGGTTAGTTAGTTCACATATACAATTTCACCCGATCGTCTAAGAGGGAATTTATGTTTATGTTACCTTTCAGAAAAAAAAACCCCAAAGGAAAAATAAAAGAAATAATTTCCATCATCAAGAATACAATTCTATGGCTTGCTGCAAGAAGGGTCAATGTCACTTATGTGTGATATTGAGTTTGACCCATTTCTTATAAGAACCTGTCATGATCTTCATTATATTGAAAGGGCCAATGTCAGAAATATATATTCTTATTAGATATAGGTTAAAAAACAAAACGGCCAATATCGTTTTCTCAAATTAATTTAATGTAATAACGGCCAAAGTGACTTTGGCCCTTCTAACACAAATTATATTTTACGAATAAAAGACCAAAGTGTACATTGGCCCTTTTGTTTCGTTTACATTTTGACATTGGCCCCTGTGCTCATAGTCTCGGTCTATATAACCTCACTTTTTCTACCAGTGTCAGAGATATTTCTATGCCTGTTTTTAAGAGAAAAAGTGTCACTGCATTTCTGAAAAAATGTCCTCGCGAAGTTTAAAAATACTAGTAATGTCTATCATCAAAGGTAAGTTGTTTTTTTTGTGTTGTGAGTGTTTAGTAGGAATAATTAATATGTTTTTAGATGAAACTATTTTGTATAATAGCCATAACAATGGTGCAGAGAATAATACAAATATTTTAATGAATATAGACAAAGAGAACATCCCAAATAATAGTATTTTCCCATGTGAAACTGGTAATAATCATTCTGTATTATCTTCTAATACTGACAATGGGTATAAAAGTATCTGTAAAGTTGCAGAAGAAACAAACGTAACTGATTCATGCACCACTTATTATAATAATTCGTATACTAGTTGCAACCCAATTATACCAGTAGATGGAGGTGACCTAGATAACGATACAGTGGAAAATCTGCATTTTTTATGGAACCCAAATAAAAACTATGAAGAGCATGTACTGCATTACACCTCTGAAATGGACGACAATCACACTGACAATAATACGAGAGTTGTTGAGAATGTTATCATAGAAATAACTGATTGCATCCCCCCAGTAACACCTCTGGTGGGTCAAAATGTTTGTTACCGTGAGGAAAACCAAGAAAATACATCTCTTGCTGATCACAATACCAAAGACGATACTGTAAAGATGCTTCTTTACATCTCAAGAAACCTGGTCAGAAGACGATTTAATTCCACTGAGTCGATTAGTACCTAAAAGACGAGGACGCAGAAAGAGAACGGAGGAAGATAATACACGTAAAAGAAAATGTAACCCCACAAAATGGATAATTATAAGGCAACATATAAAAATGTTTCCTGCTTACAAAAGTCACTATTCGCGGAAACATACAGATAGATACTACTTATCCAGTGATTTGTCAATCTCCAAAATGTATAGACTTTACGCAGACTACTGTAAATCCAAGAATTAACAGTGAGGAATGAGTTTGTTTATAGAAAAATATTTGTCGAAGAATTTAATTTGGCATTTTATAAACCTCATGTAGACACTTGTGGAAAATGTGACAAATATATGGTAAAACTTAAATATGCAGATAGTGAAGCCATAAGAACTCAAATACAAAAAGAACGAGATAGTCATTTAGATCTAGCTGAATTCTCGTATGCACAGAAACGAATTGACAAAGAGAGCAGCAGAAACAATGGGAAAACAATCACTGCTTCATTCGATTTGCAAAAATGTCTGCCAACTCCTTTTTTATCCAGTGGTGTTTCTTTCTATAAACGACAGTTGTGGACCTATAATTTGACAATTCATCAAACAGGACGTGAGTCTCCATTAGCGAAATTGTGTTATTTGTGGAATGAGACAATAGCAGCCAGAGGTGGTCAGGAAATAGGGGCGTGTATATTTCACTAGCTAACTCATTTGTCAGAAAACATAACAACTGTTAATTTATACAGTGATTCATGTCCTGGGCAAAATCGAAATATCTACATGACAATTATTTTGTTGTGGTTCACTTAGTTAAACGACGAGGACGGGAGATTACAATAAACCAAAAATTTTTAGAGCCAGGGCACACCCACATGGAGGCAGACACTATCCATGCTGCTATTGAAAAGGCTAAAAAGAAGACCACTGCCAAAATATGTGTGCTTCGTGACTGGGCTAATCTAATCAGGATGGTTCCAATGAGGACGCCTATACAAGTGGAGGAGCTATTACAAGAAGACTTCCTAAATTTCAAGTCATTATTGGGACAACAATACCTACACGTAAAAAAGAACACATTAGGAGGATCAATCTCCTGGTTGAAAATTAAGTAGATGAAGTACGATCCAAATCATCTTGGAAAAGTTTTTTATAAAGAACGTTTTGATCAAGAGGACTTCAAAGTTATAGATTTCAACAAAAAAACTCGTCACACAGTTTTCGTTGATAATATCCCACCTAACAATGAACCATTGCCTGTAAGCACTGAAAAGTTGAAGGACTTGAAATCATTAATGTGTTTTATTGACAAAGGCAGTCGTCAGTATTATGCAGAATATATAAAAAAAATTCTATCAAATGAAGACGTAATCAATTACCTTCCTGACGAAGTAGAGTCTGACAGCGAATGATTATTGGATTTTTAGTTTACCAAAGAAGCGGTTTATGTTGTATTTTTATTTTGGTATGGTGCAGTAACTTTTTGTTAAGTTAATCAATAAAATTAGCTCTACTTTTTTCATTCTCGCTCTTTCCATTGGGACCAATGTTCCTGAATTTTTATATGTTAGCATAAATATAAAGGGCCAATGTCACGGTTTTTTTAGCAGGACAGAAAAATTGAAATTTTAAGAAGAGCAGTCAACATCTAAAGTTCAAGTCAAATCAGTCCCAACAATTGTCTAGAACCGGTTGACCCGTTCTACCGAAAAATTGACATTTTTGACACTGGCCTTTCTTGCAGCAAGCCACAGAATTAAATGTACAGGGTGTCAAAAAAAAACACAATTTAATTTATTTAGCACAACAGATGTGTAGATATTATTGAATATTTCTCAATATCAAAAACTTGGGCGTATGATTTATTATGACATTTAATATAATTTAGTACGAGGACAAAACAATCTGAAAAAAATAAAATAAAAAATTCTGTATTTCGAAAATCGTGATGGTGGAATCTAATTTTGTATTTAGGAAACGAGTTTTATCTGTAGCAATTTTCTCTTTTTTTTTTTGACACTGTATTTCTAATTATACTTTTGATGATTTTCTTAGAAGCAAAACTTTTTCGTTTGTGGTTTTTTCTAAGACATACCATAAAACGCTTATGTATCTGTTAAGAGTATAACTTAAAAATAAATTATATATACTGTTTAACTGCCTTGTTTATTTTAATTTAACTTTGTATTTTTTTTAAGAACTGCTCAATATAAAACAAATCGTTTTATATTTAAAAATGTTTTTTGATAGGGGGACTACTTATTATTGGACATTTCTGAAAGTATTCACTTAACTATAATCTACAAAAACAATATAAATATGACACATCTGCACAAGGATGGGGGGACAGATATGTAGGCCATACGGTTTCACCTGCATTATTTGCAAATTAAACAGACAACAAAAAGGAAAGATTTGAAAATAGACTGTAAAAATTAAGCAACATTTGTAAAATTAGATTGCATAATGGTTGCAGTTTATCTATGAAACTTTTATTACGAACAAATACTCGGTAAACAAAACTGTAAAAGCATAAAAGTTTGGTAATATTTTCATAAATATTTTGACAAAAACAAATTAATCACAAATGTAAATCATCATTTGTTACGGATGTTTTCGCATTTGTGTGATGTAATTGTTACAAATTATTAAGGATACACTATTGCCGACAAATAAGCAATATATTACCAAAAACATGCACTTTTGTGACAAATTAGTAATACGAAATATAAATAACATTATTTATGTCTTACAATAACAACGAAACAATGTTTGCTGGGAAGAATATTTTAGTTTCGCCCCCTGGTATTTTGGCGCCTTTATGTTGGTACTCCAGCCTCGGAGCACCCGAGCAGTCGGCGCCTATGCTTCAGAGACTTGGTAGGTAACATTTTTATATTTTTTCTAATTAAATACTTCAGCAAAAATTGGTTGCATCATTTTGTTGCAGTATATAACAATATATTGTAACGAAATGACGCAACCAATTTTTATTGAATATAGTCAACTAAAAAAAAATAATATTGACAATATTATATGAAAAGGAATATTCATATAAACTCTAATAATAATAGAATATCTATCTGAATTAATATATGATTATCTTCAACTCTACTATTGTCAGTCCTATAATATTCATATATCATATGCAATAGTTCTAAACTATTTTTGGGAATAATCTAGGGATATGTGTGCACTCTTTTTTATGAATATTCCACCAGTTATTATAAGAATATTTTAATCTTCTAAATGAATCATACGAAAATATTCTAGGAATAAGTTTATGATATCTAGGTAATTTGGGCCCACTTCTTCAATTTAATATATTCATAAATGAGATAAAATTTAATTTGGATGTTCCTAATTTTAATAAATAAGTACCGTTCATATTTTATATTAAATAGCAACCAGGAATATTTAACACAATTTAATTTTTTTAACAAATATATTTATCAACTACCAACTGAATATAAAGAGAGGATTTTAAAGTAAATTAGGCACATAATTTTATGACAGTTCTTTAATGTATTAAAAATTTGCACACACACACACGCACGCACGCACGCATGCACCCACACACACACACACGGACGATACTGTATATATGTATTTTATTATAGTCATGTTTTGAGACACATGTAATACTCTGCATAATAAATTGATGATTTTTAAATCAAATTTTTCATTAATCTGAAATTCGGATTTGTTTGGGAAAGAGCGTAACTCTTAACGCAATTATAGAATGTGGCCATATCTTGGATATAATTGGGTATTTATAATTTTATTATTCTTTCCCTATGAATTTAAACTACATGCAGAATTCAAATTTATATTTCAAAATTAATTTAATAAACGTTTACTTTTTACCATATCCATTATTAATCCAACAATTATGATAAAATATGATTTTAAAATTTAAAATCAGTGTTCGCGCTATGGAAAAAACAAGTTGACCATCATTTCAGTGAAAATATTTTACCTACCCAGAACAGTAATTCGCTATTGAACCGAGTGAAGAATACCTTAATAACAAAAAAAATTAAAAGTGTATTACAATACAAAGAAATGGTAAATGTTTTAGCACCAATTTTAGAAACTGGTGGGCTCACGTCACCATTATTTCTAGTAAAAGATTACAAACTGTCAATGCAGTAACTATACAACAACTAGTTGGATGTTGGTAGTTCACAAGTATTGATGTTAGTCACTGATGTAGCACGATATATGGATAATGCAGGAAAATTGCTGAAAAATATATAGGTACCCAAATTCAATACACATAAACTACACTGTTCATGCGCTTCATTTGGTAGCCGAAGAAATTCAACGAAATTATACCGCAGTTGATGCATTAATTGCAAATACAACAAACAATCATGAAAGCCCCTGAATATTTAAAGGTTTCCACTGGGTTTGGCCCTAACATCGCACTTCAGTCGCAACCTATTTTAACATGTTGGGAAACATGGCTGGCGTTTGGATGCTATCATCAGTATTTTAAAAGAATAGACTTTTATTCTGCAGTTAAATCCAAATGATTCAAAAGCTATCTCAGGCTCAGAAACATTTCAACAATGCTGAGATAGAAAGTGAGGATTAAAAAAATTCTTATTCAGGTTGAAATTGTCGGAACCAGGACAATAGGTTAAAATAAAACGAAAATTCAGTTTTAAATCTAATAGTTTTATGATCCAAAATTACTCGTGGTGTGGTTAGCAACAAATTTTTTGACAATACGCATTTTGATTTCATTAGGTATACGTAAAAATGTTCTGGATAGTTCAAATATTTTCACTTGGAAATGCCAGCAGTATTATAGATAATGAGTAACAGATAGTACTCCACATTTCTTTGCTATGGTAATGGTAACATTTTTTTTTTTTTTTTAATTTATAAGAATTTCATATTCGGTCTTTAAACAATCTTACACCTGAGGGGAACTTTGAAATCCCTAATGAAACGGTGCACTGAAAATGCCAAGAGGCATTATCTATTAAACATAGAATCCACTTTTATGTTGCTGACAATATAGGTGGTGTTATAAACTAACTCAGTAATTGTTCAATAATGTTCGATTGCTAAATTTAGAGAACTGTACTATCATTAAAATCGTAAGGATTTTTTAGAGAATACTATACAATTAATACTTTGCTTTCATGCATTTCAAGAGCTGCATTAAACAAACAAATTATTAGAAAAAATAATGGTTCAGGCATCATTAAAATTATGATTTGCTAATGTTCAGAGTAGGATAAGTGAGCAGGTGATTTATTGATGATATGTTATGATTTTCTTTGTTTTTTAAATCTTACCGAAATTGTAATTTTTGTACACCAGTTCCTGTGGTGTTTGGTCATCTAGATCTACACTGTTGATTCCTAAAGGATCCAATTTTGCGATGTGATGTCCTCGGATCTAAAAATTATCCAACACCTCTGTCTGCCCTTAATCTTATAAAAATAAGATTTGAGAAATTCAGAACAAAAGTGTAATTTTGTATTTTAAAAATCAATAATATTGTTTAACTGACTTATATTTAAAACACTTTTGTTCTGTAAAAAAAAAAGAGAAGAAAAAAAATACATTATGCTATTCACAAAAAAAAGAAGCAACAAAAAATTGTTAATATGCAGCTACTAAAATATTCTAGCAACATTATTAAAGCATTTAGAAGAATTTATGTTAAATGGTAATTTTTTTAATTATGCAATGTTTCAAACTGAACGACCCATTTCTTTATATATTTTTTTCAGAGCTCTGAGAAATAAGAAGGGTCGTACCTAACTTATGTTGGTGAGAAACTATTAAGCTATCTGGTGGTGAATAATCAGGTGATATGGTCATATTATTTTCATGTAACATGATACCCATTGGATCCAGCTTAGCTATTAAATGACCACGTGTCTACGGCAAGAAAATTATTATTGTAGAGGCTCCAATAATGTATACTTTTTGTATTTATAAGTCAGGATTGGCATTAATATGCTATAATTAATTTAAACTAGGGATGTTTTTTCAATAATTTATGAAGGTAAGCTATCGTGAAGTCGCTGGCAATTTTATTTAAGTTAATTTATAACCACACAGAAATTATTTAAACGATCATTCTAATACCAAATGCACAGGATTGTTTTTCGATTTTTAAGATTTAAACTTAAAAACAACAAAATACTAGTTACTATAGGTTTCAAATGTATCGACACTACACTTTAATGGAGAATATCTTGAAAATGGTTTGACAAAAAGATTTTAAAAAATGTGCGTTAGTCCATCATCCATAAACCACTCATTGACATTTGAATGATTTACGTTATACTGCTACAAAAGTTTGGTAATTTATACAAATAAATTTAAACTTTAATTGGTTATTTCTCGGAAACCCTTTATTACTTTTGGGGCGACTGTAGCACCGACTTTACATCGTGTAGAACAATAAGTAAAGCAACAGGTACTGTGGCTAATAGTTGGATAACAACCAGACCAGCGGAACACAGGAGTCGCCCATTTTCTAGCGGCTTGTATATCAGCTTAAAACGCAGAAACTATGCTATGTTAGGTGAGGATTGTGTAGGTTATTTGAAATTTTGTCTATTTCTCAGGTAACAATTTAAATGCCATTTAGATTTATTTAGGTTTTATCAGTGCTTTATAGTGGCTAGCTCATAAACTCATGATTTATGCCAGATTTATTATGTCAAGTGCACTTAAAGATAATTTTGTTTTAAAAAGGTCTTCAAGAATTTACATCAAAACTAAATTATCTTTTAGTCTTTGCTTATGCATGATTGACTTATCAAAGCATTTATCATGCCTTCAATAAAACTTTATAGTTGTTAATTTCAGTTAGGAGCATTAAATTTTATGACGAATTTAGAATGTATTGTGTTTTATAATTGTTTTATGAAATTATCTTAGGGCGGTTGTTAATGTCGGGTTATAAATCTAATACGCCTTGAGATCACAAAGTGAGAAACTTCATAAAGCTAACTACTTAATAGTTTTCATGAAGCAGGCAAAGATCTGTAATTAGTTTTAGGCATAAAAGGGTTTGATTTCCATTTGTCCAGAATATAGTGTTTTAAAATATCACTAGAAAAACTAACGCACTGAATAAAAATGGAGAGGACGCGCAGAGTTGACGTGAGAGGCGCGGAAAACTGAATTTTCAGGTTATATTATCCGGACATCATACATCCTATAAGTTTTACAACGATTGTGTTATGTACTCAAAGGGTTTAAAACGAGTTTTAGGATAAACCTCCAAGTTTTAAAAAATATGATGGCTTAAAATATACTTCTACAGTAACATGAAATACTTAAAGGGCAATTAGTAATTTAATAGACATTTTATTACAAAACACGTTTGAAGTAGAATTGATAAAAACTAATAGGGTTTTCTCAAGAATAAAATTTTTTGAGAAATCATTAATGAAAATTTTCCATTTGTTTCAAACTTTTTGGACGTTGTATATCGTGCGAGGAACAAGGAAGTGAAGCACAAAATTTATTTGCATTTATGTTTACTTCATTAAATACAAAACATCCGCTCAAAGCATTTGTGTGTGCCTTTTAAGTTTTTATGGTGATTATCATAAACCAAGTATGGCTTTTACTCCTCATACCCCAGGAGTAAAAATTTTAATTATTTAAACTTAAAAGTTTTAATAGTAGTTTTAAAAAGAGGTGGGCCCCTGTACTCTTATACGGGTTTTAAATCAGTTTTATAGTGTCCAATTGTAACTTGGGTTGGCACACATACTTTCAGAGAAATGACAGATTAAAGTTTGGTACATTTATTAATACAAATTAGGGAATAATCAAAACTGTTAACATAACTCATTGAAATTTTAGAATGCACATTTAAAATTTTTTCAGCTTTGCCGTTTATTGATACATTCATCGTTAAAGTGGAGTGTCACTACATTGGAATCCTATAGTAGACAAAGTTTATTAATATTTATTTTTTCAAAATGTAGGAGGCACATTTTCCTCATCAATTTTTGTTTTTTCTGTCTCTAAATCTCTAAATCAAGTTTTAGCATGATTAAAATTTATATAATGTAAAAACAGCAACAAATAAAATCACAAATATAAAATGTATAGAAAATGGGGAATGGCACATCCTAAAACGTAACTTCAAAAACGAATATCATTTGTAAAATATTAGCACAAAATTAAATTTTTTGTATGTTACCGGTAACGAACTTACCAATAATTATCGAAAATACCGCGGTTACTTGCTCATCTCATCCTTAGTTAAAGTTAGATTATAATTTTCAAGGTTGCTTATTAAATTTTGTAATACATATTAGGCCTCTAACTTCTCATGTTAATTGCATCTATAAACCCGAAGTTCCCCATGCTTTTAAATGCATATACACAATGTTTAAAAAAGCCAGTATTATATTTTTAGGATACATATACAATATAAACTGCCTACAAATATAATTGTTTCGGAACAAGTCTATGACATCATTTTGGCATCATTCTAGTAAAAAAAATAAATTACAAATAATTCTGATACACAACGCAAATGGATATACAATTCACATGTAAATAAACAGTTACTGATCAACATTACTTATACATTTTTTACGAGTATAATAGGCAACTGGACAATTTTTTTCAATAAATTCTTTACAAGTTATAATATTTACAAAAGGTTAAAATAAATATTACATATTTTTCTCTCAATTTATTATTATATCTACCATAAAGCAAATTGAAACTTTATTTAAAGTGTCAGATTAAACAGAATAATAAAATAAGTAATATTTACATGTGAGGGCATATTTTTAAAATAGATAGACATATCTACTTGTATGCTTATTGTGATTTCCTTGAAAGTTTCTTTGTTACAAGCTGAATTTTATATAAAATCAATGCTTATGTACTAATGTTTCAAAATTCCGAGGCCGTCAAAAATCGTCGTGTGCAAAAGGGCACTAATGTTGAAAAACAAGTTAGTGGAGAAGAGACAAACTGCGATTTTTTTATTTATTTTTCAGAAAATATTTTTTTATAAGCCTCAAATATTTAATTATACATTGGAGCTTAAGGCAGAACCGAACTTAAAACGGCAAATCTCGATTTGAAAAAAATTTTTTGTGCTTCCCTTGTATCGTCTTCAAGACGAAAGCCCAAATCAAAATTTTGTACTCTTAAGGAACGTTTACTTTATTTTTTTCTGAACACAATGATGTATCTCTCAAACAGATTAAGATATCGATATAAAACTAATACACTTATTGAACAGTTATATCACATATATTTTATACTACGCCACTGATAATTTTTGATTATTCATTGTCTAATCAATCTGGAAACATGTTTGTCAATTAAAGATTTTCGAAATTTTGCCCCGTTTAGAAGTTATTTTGGATAATCATTCAAAAACATAATAAGTCACGCTAATGTAGTCGGTCCATTGACAAAGCACCTGTCTGAGGTAAATTATTTTCAGATTAATAAGTAATTTTATGCATGTTGATACATGTACACGTTAAAGGGTAACTTTTTTATAATCAAGTTCTATTTTATATAATTAATTTCTTTTAAAAAGACAAAAGCAACAAAACTTGACCGTCCAGCGATCGACAGATACGAAACCCATCTCACAATGATTGTAGTGACGGTGTCTGTACTATGAGTGTTTACATTTTAAACAGAATCATAACAGTATTTCATTGCTTAGTATGTAATTGAAAAAGTTTGTTAAATTTGATTTAAATTTAAAAAAATCACACAAAAGTTTTTGTTAAATGTCCAGTCGCCTATTGATCCTATACTGTACGATAATGTTGTACTGTATATTTCAACCTTTTGATACATGGTGTTATTATACTTCTATACAGGATGTCCCAAAGGTCATGCACCAAATATTTAAAAAATCTTTGTCCCTCACTTAAGGAACTATAAGCAATTTAAAGGTAGAAAAAAAGGCAACACTGTTTATTAAATACTTGACACACTAACAATAATATGCAATACTTCGTAATAAATGTTCAAAATTCTGCTCATGTGCACCTAGATATGCATTAGCTCTTCTTACGAAGTTTTTCTGCATATGCTGGAGCATTTCAGGACTCACTGTAGCAGCCATATCTTAATTGTTGAAATAAAAACATTAAACCTTTAAAGCCATAATTCTCTGAGTTTCTTTTATTTCAAACTTTTTTTCAATGCAATGAGTTATACATACAAGACAATCCTTTGGTATGAAATAACCCTAATGACCATTAACTTTATGACTGCAATTATACCTCCTTTCAAGCTCCGTACCTCAAAGAATAAAGGCCATAATTTAAAAAAATATATATATACATATATTATATATATATATATATATATATATATATATATATATATATATATATATATATATATATATATATATATATATATATATATATATATATATATATTTATATAGTAAAATAACGTATACCTTATTAGATATTTAGACATTGTACCATTTATTATAAACATCAAGTAATTCAATATCCTTATCTGGTAACGTGATATAAACGATAACAGCTTCCTCGACAAACAAAGCAGACTCATGTGAAACGCTGGCATAGCATTAATTCTCAGAATGCTTATGCCGCGTTAGCAATACGATGTTATAAAAACAACCTACACTGGCATCACAGCCAGTTACCATTTTACTGTTGTACCAAACATAACGAATATTATATAAATTGTTAAAGTGTAACCAATGCTAAATAAATAATTATTGTGTAACCAATGTTAAATAAATACATGTAAAAGTGAAAATAAATATTTTTTAAAAAGTGATTTTAATCTTGAGTGATATAAAATTGGCGCAGTCGGTAGGATCCGGCAAACACCTGGTGAAAAAGCCTAACTGACGAAAACCTCCCCGAAGAACAAGGAGCATCCCAAAAAGGACCTAACTTCAGGAAAAGGATCGCCGGAACAAGGATACCTTTGACAGCAGGTGGCGGATTCTAATCCCTTGATCAGGAAAGGACCAACGTCTATAAATGAAGATTTACGTGTAAGTACTTATTGAATCATCTAATTATTTAAGTGCAAAATTTAATTAAATTAATAATCGTGCCATTTCTTGCACGTATTACTCGTGGAAGGAAAAGTTCTGTTGTCTTACATTATAAATAAAGTAACTCTAAGCCTTCCAAATTCAAATTAGTTTATGCCAGTAACTACTAGAAATATGGCTCAACAACAACAACAACCAAACCAATTGCAACCAGAAGTTGTTGAACCATATAGATTGAACGAAATATTCTCAATCGTTCCCGAATATGACGGTAATCAAATACATTTAAATACATTTTTAAATTCATGCAGAACTGCTTATGAGATGTCAATTGGCAATCAAACGGCACTCTTAACTGTTCACATAAAAAATAAATTAAAAGGTCGCGCAGCTGAACTAGTGAACTCTAGAAATCCCACTTCATGGGAAGAGATTAAGACTCTATTAGAAAATCATTTCGGAGATAGTAGAGATCTAACCTCGCTAATACAGGATTTACAAAGGATGCGACAGCTCCCTAGTGAATCTCCGCTTACCTTTATTGCGCGCCTACAAACTCATGAAGCGAAAATGCATGCTTCCGTCCACAAACAACGATTAACGTTGGCACAAAAACAAGCGCAAATACAATTAACTGAAGGTATGGTTCTGAATACTCTACTTACAGGACTAGAACCCAAAATCGCGCAGGTTGTTAGGGCAAGCGATCCTGCGGATATGTTAACAGCAATAACGAGAGTTCGGAGAGAGCTTCAATTAAATTATTTTGAAACACAAAAAATAAATCGCAGCAGTAGTGCTACTACTCCTATGCGCAACCCAAATTTATTCTTAAATTCAAAACAATGTTCGTTTTGCAAACGCGCAGGACATATCGCTAACGATTGTCGTCAAAAACAACAAAATCTTCGCCCACCAAATTTTGGTACCTCCCAAAATTATCCCAGACCTAACTACTATAACCAAAATCCTGGAAATTCGCAAAATTTCCAACAACAAAGACCCAACTATTACGGTCAGAACCCCGGACATTCACAAAACTTTCAGCAACAAAGACCACCAGTTATTACACCAAATCCAAACTTTAACAATGCAAGACCTCCCGCGATTCAACCGAATCCTAACTATTACAAGCCAAATGTAAACAGAAGAACACTTCATTTGAACCAAAATATTGAACCTGAGAACCCGGAACAGATTCAAAATTATTATTCTTCTGATAACCCATACGAAAATATCAATGAGGGATATTATACGGATAATGATCCCTATACGAGTCCGAACTATTATACTGCTAATACTTCGGAATATGACAATACTAATGAGGATTATTATACTGCTAATAGTCCCTCCGAAAATTGTTATACAGAAGAACCGACTTTCGACACAACCCCTGCATACAATCAGGATTTTCGATTAGGCCCGCGTGCCCAATCGGACCCGCCATATCACAAAACCGAAGACTCCAGCATGACAGTACTACAAACCCAATTTGGCAAAATGAACCTAGACAATTTCAACCCAAATCTCAACTTCCCGGAACAACAGTTTCTTTAAGTCCCTTGTTGTCCGTCAAATCTAAAAACTTATATTATATTTATGACGCTACTAACACGCATAAGCTATTAATCGACTCTGGCGCGGGATTATCCATATTCAAACCTAAAATTTGTAAGAACTACAGTAGGAGATGTCCGGAAAATATTACAATCCAGGGCATAACCGATCAAAAAATAACTATTAATGAAGCTGTTCTTATCCCCTTTGACAATAATGAACCATTCAAAATTTATGTATACGATCTCGACATAGAATTCGATGGACCCCTAGGCTCTGATTTCTTAGAACACTATGATTGCATAGTGGACATAAAAAACAAAAAATTTATAACAAACTTCAAAACAATTCCCATCCATAAAGTCACAGACCAGTGTCTATCAGACATACAAAACTACCAAAACCCAGACATTCAAGATACTACTCGCAATATCTCAAATATAATTTCAGTTGAACCACGTACTGAACAAATTACTAAACTTAAATGCCATTTAACTAACACGGAAGCTATACTGATAGCTACCGAAATAGACAAAGTAAGACTCCCTAACGCAATAGTCCGAATAAACGACAAAGGTGAATTTATTACCTCAATATTAAATGCAAATGCAATACCCAAAACCGTTAATCTTTCAAACATAAAATTAGAACCAATCCAAAATTTCTCACTAAATAAAATAGGCGAAGGAAACCTTCAACATTTTGTGGACAGACAATACGAAATAAAGAACCAACTCCGCCTTGACCACTTAAATGAAGAAGAAAACGAACTAATAACACAACTTTGTTTAGAATACGCGGACATTTTTTATCTCGAAGGTGACCAACTAACCTTCACTAACGAAATTAAACACGTAATAGACACCAACGACGCGAAACCAACATTTACGAAATCGTATCGATACCCTCAGATACACAAAGAAGAGGTCAAAACGCAGGTATCGAAAATGTTAGATCAAAATATTATTCGTCACTCGAGTTCCCCCTGGTCGTCCCCTGTGTGGGTCGTCCCTAAGAAACTCGATGCGTCAGGTAAGCAGAAATGGCGGGTAGTCGTTGACTACAGGAAACTCAATGAGTTAACTGTAGGAGATAAGTACCCCTTACCAAACATCTCAGACCTCTTAGATCAATTAGGCAAGTGTCAATACTTTACCACATTGGACCTAGCATCTGGGTTTCACCAGATTGAGATAGATCCAAAAGACATCCCGAAAAGTGCCTTCAGCGTAGACAACGGCCACTATGAGTTCGTCCGTATGCCATTCGTGCTTAAAATGCCCCTTCCACCTTCCAAAGGGTCATGGATAACATCATCATGGGCATCCAGAACGAGAGATGTCTCGTTTACATGGATGACATTATCGTATATTCCCCAACAATCCATGAACACATTTCTCGCCTCACAGAAGTGTTCAAACGCCTTCGAAATGCTAACTTAAAAATTCAGCCTGATAAGTGCGAGTTCCTTCATAAAGAAGTCGCATATTTAGGCCACATTATCACTAAAGAAGGAGTAAGACCAAACCGTGATAAGATACTGTGCATCCAAAATTTTCCCCAGCCTACTAACCAAAAGGAAATCAAATCCTTCCTCGGGTTGGCAGGTTATTATCGCAGGTTTATAAGTAATTTCGCGAAGCTATCCAAACCCCTCACCGGATTATTACAAAAAGACGTACCTTTTAATTTCAATTCAGAATGTATGAAATCCTTCGAGGAATTAAAGCAAGCCCTCACTTCTACCCCAGTTCTTATCTACCCAGACTTCAATGAAACATTTCTACTTACTACTGATGCCAGCGCCTTCGCAATCGGCGCTGTGCTCTCGCAAGGCCCCATTGGCAAAGATTTACCAATCGCTTTTGCCTCAAGGACCCTCTGTAAAGCCGAAAGTAAATACTCAACCATTGAGCGTGAACTCTTAGCCATAGTATGGGCCGTGAAACATTTCCGTCCGTACATATTTGGTCGAAAATTCAAACTAATAACCGACCATAGACCCTTAACGTGGCTTTTCTCGATCAAAGATCCCGGCAGCCGTCTGGCACGTTGGCGACTAAAGCTCGAAGAATATGAGTACGAAATTGAGTATAAACCCGGTCGCATTAACAAAAACGCAGACGCTCTGTCCCGCATAAAGATAAACCACATCCAAGACTGTTCTAATTTCCAAGCAGAATCCAAACTATTAACATACCCCATTCAAAGACCCTCGACTTCAGGAGAACCCGACTCTGACAGTCAAAGTGACACGACAAAAACAAACGATCAAGAGGACGCCTTAAGAGAATTCGAAACTTTCATAAAACTGTACAAAACGAAATCTCTTATCGACTATTCTAAAATCGAATTTTCAAATGGACAACTCTTAGACAAAACCAATAAAAACATAGTGACCTTTTTTCAACAAAACAATCTCGAAGATATGCATTACAAAATTCTTGAAGATTTGTTCGAAGAAAACACAGATTTTCGGAATTTAAAAATAAATACATTTTCCAGTAAGTCGGTGCGGCATAGAAATTATTTTATCGTGGCTCTACCATATGACCCCGAAACCGTAGTCCAACACCTGTTTATTTCACTGTATAACGGTCGCGAAACATTCGAGAACTCTAAGACGTACCATATTGAAAACAATATCGACCTCCCTATCCTCGAAATTTTGTCATTTCTTTTAGCGGAAAAAGACGTGAAACTTAAAACATGCCAGAATGTTACTAAAACACCCAACGATGACCAAATTTCAATCATTATTGATCAATACCATACCGGCAAAGCTCATCTCCACCGCGGAATAAATGAGACCATTAGACGCATTCGAGGAAAATACAATTGGACAGGATTGACAAAAGACGTTGAAAAATTCGTAAAAACTTGCAAAACTTGCCAAGAAACAAAAATTTGTCGCAAAAACCTAGACGCCCCTCTAGTAATTACGGAAACGCCTAGGTCTCCTTTCGAACGTATAAACATTGACATTCTGGAAGTCCCCACAAAAAATTACGCGCTTACAATACGCGATGAACTTACAAAATTCAGCCAAGCGTACCCCATCAGAGATAAATCAGCAAAATCAATCGCAAATACTCTACTCGTTTACTTCCAGCATTTCGGTACACCTCTACGAATTCATTGCGATTTCGGTCGAGAATTCGATAACGCCCTTCTAAGAGATTTATTCCTCCTCTATGACATCAAAGTAACACATTTGAGTGTAGAACATCCGCAATCGAACGGTTCCTTAGAAAGATTTCACTCTACCTTATTAGAGATGATCCGAATACACATGGCAGAACACCCTGACGAACACCCTTTTAACGTATTACCTTACGCGGTGATATGTTACAATAACTCCACTAATAAAACTCATGGATTTACACCCTATGAGTTAGTCTTCGGACACACGTCCAGCAGACCACCCGAGACACTATATAATCAGGAGGAACTAGTCACGAAATACGTTAGAGACTTAAACAATCGCCTCTCTTACTATTATAAAGTCGCACGCGTGAGAACCGAAACACAAAAACAGAAAGCGAAAGTCCGATTCGATGCCCATGTTTCAAAAGAAACCCCCGAATATCAAATTGGTCAAAAAGTATATCTAAAAGAGTCCCAAATCACCGATAAATTACGTAACAAGTTTAACGGGCCATTTGAGATCCTGGAACTCCACAAAAACTCAGCCACCCTCCTTAACGAAAAAACAAAACAAAAAACTAAAGCTAACTTTGACAGACTAAAACCATATTTTCAAGCCTAAATTAACATTACAGGTTCACCCTGCTGATCGGAACAGCCATATCCCAGTACCAAATAACACCTATCAATAACACCGTCGGAGTCTACTACCACGACGAAACGAGGATAGTAATCTCCAATGATAGATGGACTTTACTAGTCCATAAAAATCTATCAAGCCTCGAAGAAGCCTTCACCAACAACAACAAAATTTTAGAATCAATTGTCAAGATATTCACCCACGATACACGTGAAACAAAGGAATTCCTAGTCAAAGTCAAAACGCACGTAACACTTCTAAACCAAATATCAAATTCCCTTAAGATAAAATTTGAAGAAGTCTTTATTAACACCAAACGATTCAAACGCGGTATATTAAATGGAGCAGGTAGCATATTTAAAGCAATTACCGGCAATCTAGATGCCGAAGACGGACAATTCTTCAGACAGTATTAATAAATTAAACAACGACCAACATCAAACAGAAAACCTTCTGAAAAATCAAATATCTGTTACCTCTACCGTCATAAAAACCTTTAACGAAACCGTACAAAATATGCAAATCAACATAAAAACCTTTAACGAGGACATGAAAAAGATTCAAACCGCATTACATAAAATAAATGACAGAGTCTCACTGGTTCAAACTGAACTAAAATTTGTTGAAACATGTGAAAAGTTAACTGAAAGTTACCTGTACCTTCAGAGTAACCTAGACGACATCTTAAATTCAATCACCTTTGCCCGCCTGAAAATAATACATTCTTCAATTATTACACCCGAAAATTTGATTACCGCCCTTCAGGAAATCTCTCAAAACTTAGTAAAAAATAATTTACCTCTCCCCGTAAAATACTCAAAAATTCCCCAATACTTGGAAATTATCGAATTAGAAGCCTTTCAGTCAAAATCAGATCTTATCTTTGTTCTAAGAATACCATTAGTAGAACAACAACTTTATACCTTGTATCATTTATACCCTATCCCGATTCTAGACAATAGAACTGGCCTACACCACGTTCTGTCATTTTCTCAAAAATTCATTGCACGAAATGATGATTCATTAATGTACATCCCTGTCAAAGATCTGAGCTCATGTAAACAACTAGACGCTCGCAAGAAATTATGTTCAGACCTTTATGCTTACCCAATCGACAGCAGTGCGGCATGCGAAGCCCAGTTACTGAAGAACTTCAGGAAAATTCCTGAAAACTGTGAAAGTTCTCTCGTTTACGGACAAGGCTATAACGTTCAGAAACTACAAGACAATGTGTGGTTAATAATTGTCTCCGAACCTATCCATATCACCATAAACTGTAAGCAAATGGACACAAAAATTACTAGTGTTAATAAAAATTCAGTATTAAAACTCCATCCGGACTATTACGCGTTTGTCGGTATAACGAAAGTGCAAGCCGAAGACCACAACATAATTAACATTACGGACAATTCACATCCAGTGCTTATACCCTATGACTGTTGTAGTGACATCCCCGGGAAATTTCAACTACCCAAATTAGAACCTCTCCAGTTCGATCATCTAAATGTAGAAAATCTAGATATAGTTAACCATAAACTCGAACAATACTCCAGAGACTTAGACAAGCTAATAAATGAACCTTTTATAACTAAACATTTTTCCCTAAGTGTGTACATAACCATTGGCCTCGCAATCTGTCTCCTCACTACCTACATCGCCTGGAAATGCAAGAAAAGATGCTCTTGCTATAAGAAATCCAAGGATACAACCCCTAACGAGATGCTGAAAAGAATTAACACCCTTCTGAGAAGGAGACCTCATCTGCATACAGAAGAAGAAGAAACACCCAATTTTCCCTAAAAGTCGGTGTATAACACCAACTTTTCAAAAAGGAAGGGAGTTGTTATATAGTAAAATAAAGTATACCTTATTAGATATTTAGACATTGTACCATTTATTATAAACATCAAGTAATTCAATATCCTTATCTGGTAACGTGATATAAAACGATAACAGCTTCCTCGACAAACAAAGCAGACTCATGTGAAACGCTGGCATAGCATTAATTCTCAGAATGCTTATGCCGCGTTAGCAATACGATGTTATAAAAACAACCTACACTGGCATCACAGCCAGTTACCATTTTACTGTTGTACCAAACATAACGAATATTATATAAATTGTTAAAGTGTAACCAATGCTAAATAAATAATTATTGTGTAACCAATGTTAAATAAATACATGTAAAAGTGAAAATAAATATTTTTTAAAAAGTGATTTTAATCTTGAGTGATATAAAATATATATATATATATATATATATATATATATATATATATATATATATATATATATATATATATATATATATATATTGTGTTATAAAAGGTGGTGCGCGACTTTTGGTACACCCTATATATATAACTTGTAAATTAATCTTCAATATGAGTAATTTTATTATATTTATTAATTCTTACATTTACTGAATTCGGAAACATAAATTCTTTTTCAATTCAAAAATGGAACAAAGTATCTAATGATTTAAAGAAATTTCTTACTCTATTCAGAGAATAACACTTACATCACATACAAACTTTATATAAAAATTGTTTATAAATTGATATTCATACGATTTTTTTTTTCGCTTAAAATAGAAAATATTTTAATTTCACTGTCTAAATATGATACCTCATACAATCTGTATTATCCTCTTTTTGTTGCTTTCAAATACTTTTTATATACATATAGGCTATAATTATCAATCTTTTTTATATGAACAAGCAAAACTCAAAAGTTGCCAATTCCAAACAAAACACCCAAAGCTAAAAATAATAAATGATCCCTTGGACAAATGCCATAGAAGAATACTAGTGAAAATATAACAAATTAATTAAATGTCGCGTGTATAATTTGCCTAAGGTGTATTTCTTCCAGAATAGTATAGTTTTTATGGCCACCATGATCATATATTTTTCTATATCTGACCTTAAAGAAAAAAAAGTTACATTGTAACGAAAATTCAAATAAAAGAAATTGATGTGAATGAATTTAGAATCATTTTCTCTTATTAAGTCTGACGTCAAAATTTAAACTGGTTCTATCCAATATAATAATTTACGTAAATATTATGAAATTGTGTTTGTTTCCTATGAAGATGCTTGGGTACTAGAACTTTTAAAGACCATGAGAATGTTTAAAAATTGTTGTTAACAAAAGGATTAATTTTTACTAGGATATAAATCGGCCAGTTAAATTAATTTTTAGCATTTTTAACAAACTTTTTACTCAGCTTTAAATTAAAGTAAAAGGGGCTAAAATAAATCTGTGCCACTACTGCCACTGAATTAATTTTTTTCAATAAACATATAACATATGTATTATTAATAAAAAATTATTAACTCCTAGTTTAATATCTTATCTACATGTATCACACTTCAGTTTCTTGGAAAAATGTATAATTTTTGATAAGAACAGAAATGTACGAAGGTCTGTTCCTAGGATTTTTCTTCATGCCCCTCTTAATGTAAAAGTACGAAATCAGTGTCTTAGTCCCGTTTCAGATGAGGCATAGGATACGCCCTATGTTTGAAAATAGGTTGGCATTGAGTTAAATGTAACATTTCACATGCGTATTGAATTGGGGTACGACGTAAGATGTACGGGCACACTGATACTGCTATGTAAAAGCCAAATTTGACGCTACACCTCATCTGAAACGGGACTCAATCCCGTTTCAGATAAGGCGTATCGTCGAATTTTGCTTTCACATAGCAGTATCAAAATGAACACACACGTGTATACGTCGGGCGTTGTTGCCATTGCTGCATATTGTATAATTAAAAAGAAACGTGAAAAAAAATAAGCGACTGTGGGCGCATCTTATTGAGGAGCAAGGGTTGCAAGAGGTGCATTGGTAACCCTGTATTCTCAATTAAGGAAGCAGCCAAGAATATTTTTTAACTATTTTCGGATGTCCACAGCACATTTGTTATTTGTATGCATTAAACTCTGTTCCAATTTCCAATAAAAATTGGAGCAGAGTTTAATGCATACAAAAAACAAATGTTGTAAGACAGTCTATTTCTGTGACTGAACGATGGTGTGACTAAATTCTGGGCCTGTTTTTCATCTCTCAATTTTATTTTGTAATAAATTCCATAAAAAAAGTATTTTCGTGAAATTTACCACCACATAAAATACCGAATGAAAAAACTGGCCGTGCTTAAAAATTAGTTCTTTTAAAAGCGGCCGGTTTTTTTCATCTATTAATTTATGTGGTAAAGTTCATGAAAATATCTATTTTCTATGGAATTAATTTACCAAACAAAATTGTCAGATCAAAAGCCGGCCCAAGATTAATATAAATTACTTACTTTAAAACAGAGGGTAGATGAGAAAAAAAAACCATTTTTTTTAAATTATTTACTTTAGAATCACATTTTAATAATAATTGTAACAAAATGAAAACTGTCAACAAATTGTAAGTTAAAATATTATTAAACATATTGTGATAAAAACAAAAAACTAGTTCTGTTACCATATCGACTGATCGTGAACAAGCTGGCTATTTAGCATGTCTCCCGCGTTCTACGTACGACGCGTCATGCGTCATGTGAAAAGCACGTATAAACACAATGCTCGCAAGTCTGACGTGGCTACGCCAGGCGTGCAGGCCGAGCGTTTACTCGTATGCATTATGCCAATTCAATACGCTCGCACTCAATGCCAACCAATTTTCAGTAATCTGAAACAGGACTTAGGATTGAACAGTTTAATATGGTCAATGTACAAGCAGCGAGGCATCCTCGATATATCCGTATTCTAGAGAGGCATCTCGGCATGTGCTTGCCCTAAGAGTCTAGGTCGAGGTGGATGTCGATGATGAGTGGACATACCAGAAAGATTTATCTTTTCAGTGTTCCGTGCTGGTCGTGTAGTGTACGGCGAAGCGTGTGGCTGGAAGGGTGTCAAGTGATCTGAATGAACCAATCAGGTATAAGCTTTCCTTCTACAGCAATGGAAAAATTAATTTATTGTATCGACCTCGACATCACACCAGACTTGGATACAAACGGTGAGGGTGAAATTCTGCTCGTATCCTCGGTATGTGCGCTCACATTTAAGGAAGCAGGATTGTTTTACATCGATGTAGCGATTGCAACCACCGCGAGTAACGAAGCATCTTTGGCATGTCTGTACCCTAAAGAATTGCCCTTATTAAATTTAAAAGTTTTTCAAATGCAAAATTGCACAATTACAAAGTCCTTTTGTTCATATGAATAATGGATTTTGGAATTCGATTTTTTAAATTTTTATACTATGATTAAAATAAATCTTGGGTGCATATATATTTTTATTGACTCCTATTAGTATTCTTCCTGGCATAACACTTTCAGGTGCAAGGTAGAAAGGACATCTATATTTAAAACGTATAAATAAAAAACATACCTGATAACTTCTGATGATAGCTTGAACGGCCAAATGATCATCAATAACTTTGTCGCTAATTTGACCTCCCACAGCCGGAGAACCTCCTAAGGGAAAAAGAGCGCTGGCTGGTATCTCATTCTTGCCCAAAGGCGCGAGTGATGGTGGAGATTGGTATCCTGGCCCTCCTTGGGCTGAGTTTCGGAAAAATGAATCCCAAGACTAAAATAAACAATTCAGTATATGAAAATCGGAAATTTAGATACATCTACACCTACATTTATTTATCTAATAAAAATAATAGTAACAAAGGTTCACAAAGTACAAAATATCACATTTAGTAAAATACTAACATGATATGTTTTGAAAAAAACATACAAAATACGAATACAAACTTCCATAATTCTATACATACTTTATGTACACTTACAAGATTAAAATAGGCAATACATTTTATCAATAAAATTATTAGAAAGAAAGAATAGTACACACAATAATATAATAATTAAGATATGTATTTAGAAACAATAATGCCTAACTTGTTTACCTTTAACTTAAAAAATATAATAGGTTTATACTGTTTTGTCAACTACAACAAAAATTCTATTGTATATAACCAGTTTTCCCTACTTAAGGCATGAACTTTAAATACCACTGTCTCCGGTTTACAAAAAATACATTTTTCGCTTACCAGTATTTACAAATATTGACAACATACAGCTTAAAATAAAATCTTGTGCAACATTTATAGCCATACAAGATAAATGACTCAATTTAAACATGTTGATCAGCAAAATTAGTAGCAAAAAAAATAGTGAATTCATGTTTTTTATACTGGAGATTTTGACACATTTTTTTTAGTATAACCGAAATGACAACTGTTGATTTTGACAACTGTCTAATTTAAATTGTATTCTTTCTTTTTTTATTTAGGTAGGTACTACACAATTCACTAAAAAAAAAATTCTTTTGGTGCTAGTTAATTTTAATCTAAAGTAAACAAACTCGTTTTGTGTAGTGCTTACAGATAATTCACAATAATTAATGAACATAGCCAATAATACCATACAGGGTGATTCTTAAGTACATCGAGAAAATTCAGGAAATGATTCCCGAACCAATTTTGAGACGAATAGCTCAAATGTTTTGTGCTTAAGAGTGTATTTCCGAAAGTAGCGCTTTAAATTAAGGCGTTTCTTTAATTAACGAGATAAAATTCAGGGAGAGACACCTTGTGGCTTTTGAAATCAAATTAAAACAAATTTAACTACAAGGACCTTTTACTAAAAATATAACTTTTTATTACACGCATTAAAAAAAAAAATGAAGTCTTGAAAACAAATTTTTACATTTATCAATAAAATTGCAAATAAAAACTTAAGGGAAAAAATAAAAAAGCACCTTCCAAAAAAAAAAGGTTAACTTATTTCCTACTTATTTTTCTTCATAATTATTTCAATTTTGCAAGATCCCTCACCCCCCAAATGTTTGTTTTCTATAAAAATTAACACAAACAAAATGTTTAATATAAAAATATTCCGATATTTTTTGTTAGTCTGACAACGTTGCATTATATAAGGTTGACCATAAATAAACATAAGCGCGTAAAAATATGACGGGGCTAGTAAGTCATAGTTTTAATGAAAATTATATTATGTGCTTAATAAATTCTAGTATCTTTTTCCGTGTTATTCATATTTATTCCAAGGAGATATTCAAAAATGTTAATGTACTGTACGCCGTAGAACTTCCTAGCAAGTCAATTTATTTCCTATTATACAAAGGAAATACATAGTAAATTTAAAATAAAATTATTAAAAAACATATGATGTACAGTGCGCCCATCCTTTGTTGGACTTTTCCCTATAAAGAGCAAGAGGAGCAAAAACGCACAAAAAATAATATATTTATTATTTTAATGCACTTTTAATTGTATTATTCAAATTCTCATAGCTTTTTTTAGTACTCCGAATTTTAAAACTATGACATCACAGCAAATATTTTCTTTGCATTACTTTCGAGTGTCAACAACGGATGGGCGCACTATAACATTTGCTATTTTATTATTAATATATAGTAACTTTATTTACAACTACGGAGTTTTGGGTTAGACGACTGTCCAAGTTAAAAATAAAATTTTTTTATTTAACCAGGGAATGTAGTCACATGATCAAAAAAGAAAAACTCTTTTTTTAAATTCTTTCGAAACTTTATTGTTTCTTATGGCCGACTACAGTTTTAGTGTCTCATATTAGTTGTCAAAAAAAACACCCTCTGACTGATCTTTTGACGTAAAGTTACAAGTGCACTAACATACTGGGTAACTAACTAGTTTTTAGATAACAATGAATTATTCATGTTCCAAGAAAGAAAAAGAAAAATTTAAATTGGTGATAAATTAGATAAATAAGATAAACAAGATAAATAGGACAAAAAAGGCCACATCTAAAAAGAGAACAAGAATGTTGAAATGTTTATTTAACACCAATTTAAATTTTTCTTTTTCTTTCTTATTTATGTTATTTATGTTATTTATCTTATGTATTTTATGTATCTTATTTATCTCTCTGGTGTTCGAATGGTAATATTTATCATTGATAAATAATATAACAACTATTATTGTTGGGCGCCAGCAAAATTGTTTTTACACAAGATACTCTCGAGGAATACTGGATAGTGGATACCTTAGGGTCGATTTGCTCTTATGGTAATTTAAAAAGATCAAGGACCCATGTGTCCACAAATTATGTTATCCTGACCTGAAAGGATCTAAGAGCTGCTATCCTCCTCAAAATATCCCCTACTGACTCTCTTGGAAGGCTGCAATCATAGACATATAATAAAGAGATTATATGTCTATGGCTGCAATGTACTTGGTTACGACAATAACCGGTCGCAAAATGTTCTACTTTCGGATAATTAACAAGGCATCCGAATCTAGTCGCGAAATTACCTAGACAAGTCAATGTAAAGCGTAATCCTGTATATTTTACAAAATAGCTAAACATATTATTGGAGACAGAACAACCGTTAAATGGGGAAGGTTTTTAGGTTTGTTATGAACCTTCCTTATGAACACCTTTTATCATTTTATTTTTGGAAGGCTTCTTCGTCCTGATTACGAAAATATATAATTTGTATATATTTACTTCAGGGGATTCGGAAAAACAGCGTCATAATTACTTAATACAACAATATATTCATGAGGTCAAAACTGGCTTAAACAAAGTAAGCCCTGGAATTTAATTCAATTTGTCAACTATAATATTAGAGCATTTATTTCAAATAAGTTTTTATCTACTCCAGATTATTTATGCAGACTGTCGTAATTTTGGTGCCTAATCATCATAATATAGTTAGGTAGATAAGACAGCGAGCATACCTAATCGAAAAAAAGTCAAATGAAACGATTGATAACTGATCTTATTGTTCTGTCAATGAGATATTAACATTTTACACCACAAAGCACGTATTTCGTCGTGATTAAATTAAATCAAATTCCACTTTGTTTAAGCCAGTTTTGACTTTTTGATATTAAGAGGCCTTCAAAAAAAAAAAAATAAATAGGAAAAAAAAGTTATGTTTGTATCTTCGCTATGTGATGCATTATATATGGCTTCGCGGTTGAGTGGTACGGAGTCCCAAGTTCGATCCGCGGTCGAGAAGCTCGGATTTTCTCCAAATCAGAAATTGACCCTAGCATACTCGGACATTGGATGTGTGTCCATTGGCTCCCACACAAGGTACCATGAAATACCTTCAGGGATACAGAGGGTTGGAGTATTACTAGTGGTATTTAATTTAAATAATATTTTGTTAATGTGCATATTTTGAAGGTTTATAACCAACTCAAAAACTTTCCCCCATTTAAAGGTTTTTCTACTTTCAATAATAAACTTTTTAGCTATTGTGTAAAATATACGGGACTACTCTGGGTTTTAACAAAAAAACATTGCACCAAAATGCTGCTCCTGGACATCCAGAGGGCATTCGACACAGTTTGGCATGGAGGCCTCCTGCATAAACTGACACATCAACACAGACTTCCAATATACTTTGTCAGTCTAATTAAGTCATATCTAGATGGCCGCACTTTTGCGGTCAGAATTAACCAGGCCACTTCTAATTTTTATAGCGTGAGAGCGGGGGTCCCGCAGGGGACGGTGCTCTCCCCTGTTCTTTTTAACCTATATGTCTCCGATATTCCTACCCATCCTTTAACACAGACAATAATGTACGCAGACGACACTACTATATATTCCCAGTCCTTCTATGCTCAGACCGCAACTACTAAGTTGCGGTACCACCTAATCAACTTATCAAAGTATTACAAGGACTGGAAAATAGTAATAAACGAGACTAAAACAGAGACCATTAACTTCACCAAAAAATTTACTAATATTATAACTTTTACGCCACTGACTATTAACAATAGAGTTATTGAGGAGACAAAGGTAGTAAAATACCTAGGAGTTAACCTGGACCAACGCTTGTCCTTTAAACCCCATATCACGAAAACGCTAAACAGGGCCTATATGGCCCTGCATTGTCTTTATCCGCTGGTGAACAGGAGGTCACTCCTGGACACCAGCAATAAATTGCTTTTATACAAAACAGTGATTAGGCCAATCCTAACTTACGGTTGCGTCGTCTGGAATAGGATGTCGAACACACAGTTCGGCCGCCTCCAGACGACGCAAAATAAGCTGTTACGTCTCCTCACTAACTCGAATCGATACATAAGTACACAAGAACTTCACGAGACGGCAGACATGCCATACATTAGAGATTATATAATACAGACGGCCACCAAATTTTTTAGACATAACATCCAAAAATCCACCCTCACCGCGCACATCACCGACATACGTCATTACCACGATTTTCAACATACGCACAGACTAATACACGAAAATCTACCAATATTTTTTGAATAACCATATTTTCAGACACACAATGATAGACATCTCAAACTTTAACACCTTTTCCAAATTATATTATACCTACCCATAATCGTAACTTCCCTCGATGACCGCTCTACTGCTTTTTCACCCCTTATTAGACAGACATTCCAAATTTCAATTCTTTTAAGCAGGTTTTTTTCTTGAGCTTTTTCCTGCATGACTATAACATAACGACATTTTTACTATTTGATATTGCTTTTAATTATTAAAATGCCATGGCAATTTATTAATTTGTTCTTTCTACGCTGTTTATAGGTAAGCGTCAATCTACGATTAACAACAAGAAGACGCCAACCCAGCCACATCGGGCCCGACCACCTGGCCAGATGCTCGGGGACCCGACGACAGACGGAAAATCGATTATCTGCTTTTTGCCCTGGACTCGTCCAGGGCGAGTAAAATACTTTTGTAAGCCGATTGGCTATTTCTATGTTTTTGTGTTTATGTAAATATTTATTTATTTTGTAAGCCGAAATGTAGTAGGCGACTAATTAAGTTCTCTGATATGTACATAATGTTGAATAAATTTTATTAAATTGGAAATTGGGACTACTCTGCACCTTTATTACCTTCAGTTCATTAATCAGGGGTATGATTATTTACAAAACTAACAAGTAATAAACCAATAATGAACTCAAGGGGCTCGATGAAGTAGTTGGCTAGAGCACGCGATGGCAAGAGTCGAGGTCTGTAAAAGAGTTACCTCTTAACTTAAATGAAGGGGAATGTAACGCGTCATAGTTTCTGCGATAAAAATGTATTTGGTGTGTTGTTTAATTTGTTTATCTAAAACTTTCATACTGGCTCATTCAGATAAGAATAGCAGTGTAAAATATAGGAAATTATAGGTAGTTTATTGTTATCATATTAAATTTGAAACGATATTTACGCCCACACCCAAATAATTAATTTATTTATACTAGAAAAGAATATTTTATGTTTAGATGTAGTTCATAAGGATTAAAAAATGTGCACACTATAATCGAAATATTGAAATTTGTTTCTCATAAATCAAAAGCAACTTAATTATGTCTCTAAGAAACGTTTTGTAATTAATACTGAAAACAAATATTTTTGCTGATTTTTTTTATTGAAATTTTACCCCTCTTAAAGTGCACGTTAATGTTGCCGTGAGAACCCTCCTTTCCTCGACCCGCTGTGACTGACTTCAATGATTGCTTTGATGAAGTATATGGCAAGATTAGTCTAGTCATAAATGGTCGAAGATTATATCGTTCGCCGCTACTATACAAGATGTCAGAATAGAATTTACTTTTTAAACTTGGATAAGTTTTGAACCAATACGAGATGAAGGCCTGGCCTCTCCGCTTTCGGCGGTGGATAGATGCGGATACACAAAATACAATTTGTTTAATAACTTCTCGAAGCAGATTATGGAATAAACAGCAATTTTGTGAGGCTATGATTGAAAATTTCGATAATTTAAACATCATTTTTCATATCGAGGGATATGTTAAACAGGATTGTCGACATTTAGTCTTAAATAATCCTAAAAACAAGCAACAGAGCCAACTGCACAGCACTAAGGTGACAATTTGGTGCGCAATGTCAGGGGCCAGCATAATCGGTCCATATTTGTTCGAGGAGAATCAGGATCGTAAGTTAACCGTGAACAATCCTCAATACTATGCCATGCTTCGTATCTTTTTCGAAGACGGGATTTCAGCAAGATGGAACCACAACCCATACACTGCAAGAGATTCTATTGCCACCGTCAACGTCACAGAGCTGTATCCGGATACTGATTTCCAGGTTTGGTGATCTTTCCTAGCCTCCTAGGTCACCGGACCTTAATTTTTTCTTATGGGAGCATCTAAAGATTCAAATTTACATCGACCCACAGTGGTTCAAAGTCGGTTACTTTTTGCCCAAAAATAGAAAACGTTAAAGTTTTACTATTTTGACTGAAGAAATACATTATTTTGGATGAAAATGAGATATTCTATAATTATATCGAATACTGATGAAACTATTAACCCTTGTAAGTATACGGAACACATATTTTATAAATTACTTTTTTCCAATTATTAATAAAATATGAAATATTAGAATGATTTTTAAAATGTTCATTAATAATATACACTGTATAATAGTTATTTATGTAACAATACCGGAAAGTGATTCTTTACTATGCGAGCGCCAGCGAGTCCTGGAAGCCGGCGAGTCCAGCAAAGATACTTTCTGGGTGAGATGTGTAACTTGCATACAATATTTTTTAAACAACCATTTTTGCTACTCCCAAAATACTTTTTAACCTAAATTTTTTTTGTAAACAAAATATATAAAATTCAACTGAAAAATTTCATACGCTGTTATCTAGAGTGGTTAATTAGGTACCTACCCTATTGTTGTCAACCAAAAGTGACATAAGGGATTGGTAGAACCTTACCAATCCCATATGTCATGTTACCGGGCTAAAGTAGTAAAGATGTATTTTCCACTCAAAAAATTGACTAAAAACAATTAACTTTGTAGACGGTTGCAGAAAGAATATATAAATATACAGGGTGGGCATAGTGTGTCCGACTTCGATATCTCGAGTTCTATGATTGCTAGAAACTTGATTTAAAAACATTAGTAAACTAGACAAAAAAGTCTATAACAGGAAATTGTTTTCGAATATACTGGGTGATCCAAGACGATTCTACAGGGTCAAGTAACATTTTTTTTAAATGAAATGCCATATATATCAGAACATTTTCTGAAACCTCTTTGTGGCCTCCTCTCACTCCTGTATTATTATTGATTTTCTCCCAACCACTTGGATGTATTGATTTTTTTTGTTGAAATCATACCATACACACGTGTATATTAAAAATATCACTACAATCACAATTTTCAATTTTAAGAAAAAATATATTTACAACTTTTTGAACTGAATTTTCTCAATTTTTTTTAAATGGAACTATATTTTTGGACGATGTGATGCAGAATTGAAAACATTTTTTTGTACGTACATTCCTATGGCTATTTGTGACCATTTTCAATTTATTGAATAATAACTGCAAAATTCAGCAATAAAAATTAAAAATGAGTTTTTTTTTTCAAATAATTCAAGAGAAGGTATTACAATAAGCGTGTTACATGATGCCTATAAAAACATCACACCAATAACAATCCAAAATTTGAAGGAAAGGATTATAAATGTTTTTAGACGGCAATTTTATTAACAGTAGAAACCTTATACCAAAGACGCATAGAAATCTATCAATCAAAATGGGCAACATGTGGAGCACTTTTTATAATATCTTCTATTGAATTACAAAAAAATATATTTTTAATTTTTATTGTTGAATTTTGCCGTTATTGTTCAATAAATCGAAAATGATTATAAATAGCCATAAGGATGTACCTACGAAAAATGTTCGTTTATCAATTCTACATCACATCGTCCAAAAATATACAGCGTGTTCCATTTGAAAAAATTGAAAAAAATCCAATTCAAATAGTTATAAATTTAAAAATTATTTTTCGCCACCCTGTATACTTTTAGGAAGTGAAAATGGCTGAGTGTCATCACTCATCAAAATATGAGGGCCCAGTTGAAAGAGTGCTGTCAATGGGATAGAGCACGTCTGGATGATATAATAATAAAAAGCCGCATATGTATGCTAATTTTTTATCATAAAATATTAAAAATTATACAAGTGTATTTCATGATTTTTTAATACCTTCGCCAATTCCATTCTGCGACACCTTGTACATTAGACTGCTACAAAATTATTTAACATCAGTAATTAAAAAATTAATTTCATCACATAACCAGGAAAAAAAACGAGGTTATAGGAAAACCTTAATAAAGAAAGGATATTTGGTGGCAAATTTCCAAGGTGGTTGATATCCATTCAGGCTTGAAAAAAGTACTACTTTTTCCACAATAATTTGCCGTTTGGATTTTTAGAATTACCTGGCTATGGCATATAACAATAAATAATTAATTTAAAAATAAATTAGGTTTCCTCTTCTTGGTAAAAGTTTAAAATATAGAGTGAAATGAAAAAATAATAACGCTGAAAAATATTTGTTTTGCTAATTATTATTTATTACTTTTACAAAACTTATCATAGATAAGAACAATATATTTCTTTTTAAACAATTATAACGATAAAATAATAGCCGAGAAAATTATTTTTAAAAAGAAGTATATTGTACTTATCTATGATAAGTTTTGTAAAAGTAATAAATAATAATTCCACTGCAAAGTGAATAGAGTTTAGTATAGCTTTGAAACACAGTAATTTTCAATCGAATAGGTATATACAAGATTGACAAATAATACAAGATCATATTTCATAATTTACTTCTGCAATTTTTTTGGACCCACATAATTGCGTTAATCACAAATTAATATTTATATTGTGTTTTAAGTTATTCATATTTACGACTCAAATTGAAAAAGTCTGTTCCCAGAAAAAGACGACAAAAATGATAAATAAATTAAATTTATTAAGTTTAAAAATTTAAATGATAAATACTACTTGTATTATAATTGATAAGAGTAGTAAATAGGTGGTAGAGTGAGGGAAAGTTACTCTAAAACGTAACGAGTTACTAGTAACTAGTGCCTTTTTAAGAATAAAACCGCTTAAGACCGTAAATATTTTCATTTTTAGGCAACTTTTGTCCCGCTCTGGTGGGTGGGTGATCCTTAATAGTGCACCGTAAAACGGGGAAAAAAGTAGCTTCCTTCTTGAAAAAATTTTTTTTAAGGTACAACCACTTGGGACCTTCACAGCATGATAGCCTAGGTCCTTGGCCATCTGTAATGGCCAATTACAACATTTTTTTGAAGGTCAAACTTTTTTTTATTACGAAGAATGTCATAAATTTGTCAAAATTAATTTTTCTTACTTTTTCACACATCCCTCATGATATCTCCGGAACCAATCGAGATAATTAAAGGTATTTTTTTTTAATTGATAAAGGAAATGTGAGCGAAAGTCACTGCTTTAATTTCGTTTTTATGGAAAATTTAATTTTTTTTGTAAAACTAGGTAAAACTGGAACGTTTACTTTCCTTGCTGCATTTTTTTCGATAAGCGAAAAACTTTTTTTATTTTAAGGAATTTTGTGATACCATAAGTGTATGAAATAAAGCTTACACTTCAAGGAAGTTTTAAAAAAAATTCAGTTCTCTACGACTTATAGTTTTCGAGATTCCGTTTTTTTAAAGTTACGAGTTTTTCGATCCTAGATGCGCCTCACCGCGGCGCCACTCAAGTGTGTGTAGAGTGTAGACTATTGAATACAAGTAATCTTATATTATACATATATTGTCAGTTAGAAACAAACTTTTCTTTTGTGTAATGTGAATGCGAATGAGTATTATTTTTATTGAGTTTTTATATATTATTTAATGCTTAACAATGGAATGTTTATTTTATATTATCAGAATTAAAATCAGGTAATACAATTCTGGTAAAATCTGTTGATACTGATGTCCTGATTTTGCTTTTACATTATTACTGTGAAACACCAGATATGTATGTCCCAAAGGAATATATTTATACAATTAGGACATAGTAAGAATATACATTTTTTGTCAATTAACAATATTGTGGCAAATTTAGGAGAGGAAATATGCAAGAAAGTATTAACGATTCATTGCCTAACTGGTTGTGACAGAACTAATGCCATGTATAAAATAGGGAAGAAAACGGCATTCGATGTTTTATATAAAAATTTAAATTTCCCAATTTAATGAATTTTTGTTATTGGAACTTTAAGACTGTTTTTCTCGATTTTTTCAAATAATAACATATTGAAAATTTTATACGATCGGAACCAGAATAAAAACTACTACCAAAATCAATAATAAAAAAGGTTGTCATTTAAAAAAAAGAGTCGATGACGTCATAACTTAAAAAAATAAATGACATAAGAAACTGAAATTAGACTGAAAATATTTGCCGAAGTAAAGATCGCTATACCCCTTCGAGATTTTTTCCAAAAAAATTAATATCAATGGAATTACTGACTTTATGCGTTACTTAATTTCCACACTGTATAAGAATAAAAACAAAAATATAAAATCCCTAAATGAACTGCGATGGGACTTAACAAGTACAAATCGGCCAGCTTCCGAGCTGCCTCCTACTGACCATGCTTTTAGACAACATTTAAAAAGGTAATAATTATTTTTCTAGATCGCCCATACCTATTAAAAAAGAAACAAAACACCTACATGTAATTATTTTCTTTTTAGGTATAATAATATAATAATAATAACACCACATGAAATTACAACCCCCTTTATCCCTGAAGGTCTGGAATGACCTTGTGTGGGAGAGGGCTACACATTTAGAGACAATGTACACACACCCAATGTCCGAGTATACTACGATTAATCTCTCTCACAGAAAAATCCCAGTTCCTCGACCGGGAATCGAACCCGGGACCCCGAAGTTTTGAGGCAAGTACATTACCTCTAGACCACGGAGCCAGGTGTCTGTATCAATTAAAAATTTAGTACAATAGCCATATACAATACATGCAGATGGAAGATCCAACTCGATACGGTTGGACATTTGAAGAAAATGTTTGGAAGGCAACTTTTTCTAGTCAAGAATCTGTGCCCGATATTGTAAGGCAAAGTTTGTCAATAAGATGTTCCGACAGGGTCTGTAACAACAGTTGTACCTGTTTTGCTTAAGGTGTCTAGATATCTTTAGATTCCGACGTCGACGATTTTTAAAATATTTTTATAACAAGTTTTAAATTTATATTTTAAAATAAATAATTATTTCGTATTTTTTTTAATTCAATTTTAGGTTTTAATATATAAACATAATGGATTTTAAATAATGTGCAATGTAAATAATGATAAGTAAAACCTAAGTGCTTAGGAAAATAAAATTTATATTAAAGATATGTCAAAAATAATACTTAATAGTATGCACCCACAACACGCATAGCACACTGATTAAAGCACAGTAGAACCGGGGGAAATATCCTGCCCGCAGATACTTAATTTCAAATAACAATAACTTGAAACGTATAAGTCGTAGAGTATTGCGTTTTTTTTAAAAACTTCCTTGATGTGTTAATTTTATTCCGTATGCATATACTGTGGCAAAATTCCTTAAAACAAAAAAAGTTTTTCGCTTACTGAAAAAAAATACTGCAAGAAAAATAAATGTTAAAGTATTACCTAATTTTATAAAAAAAACTAGGTTTTCCATAAAGACTAAATTAATTCAGTCACCTCCGCTCACGTTTCCTTTATCGACTAAAAAAAAAAACACTTGATTATCTCAATTGGTTCCGGAGATATCGTGAGGGATGTGTGAAAAAGTACGAAAAATTAATTTTGACAGATTTATGACATTTTTCATAATAAAAAAAGTTGGACCTCCCAAAAAATGTTGTAATTGGCCAATTTAGATGGCCAAGGGCCTAATCTATTATTCTGTGAAGGTCCCATGTGGTTGTACCTTAAAAAATTTTTTTGAAACGTTTTTGTCGGTTTTTCAGTGTACTATAAGGTGGAGAGGTTCCTAATATCGATATCATATACACTATTGGAATCGATTTCATACAAAACCTGCGTTTAATGTAGCAGGCAGTGATGGAATAATAGAAAACTGGTAGATAACAAAGACAGTTACTCTGTGCTACTGCTGAAATCGACATTCGCTTGCGCACTGTATCACCTTAGTGGCAACGAAGCAGTATACTGTCTTCCTCAGATTAATAATATATATTATTAATCTGAGCTATCTTTCAGATTTGTATTATTAATCTGAGCTGTCCTCTCTCCCGCGTATTTAAACTCTAATTATCTTACTTAACGAATTAAACGCAGGTTTTGCATGAAATTGAGTTCAATAGTGTATGCGATTTGGGCCTACATCCAACGACATAACGGGGCGTTGCGAGTGCTGTATTACCACCGAAGGCACTAGTAAGAGGTAAGACGAGACACCAGTACTGTTTTACGTCCCAGACATTGAGTCAGTTGTCGAGAACGAAAAATGTATTTATTTAAACTACTCGTTGCAGACTGTTAGGATAATACAAGGCAATAAGCCTGACATAGTAGACTGCTAGCTGTACAGAAAGTTGCTTAAAAATGATTCCGTAGGCCCCAAAACGGTAAAAGCTGGTATATGGCAAAATCGAAAGCCAATGCCCTAAATAGCTTGAATTCAAAATGTTCCAAAAATCGTCTTGTTCAAAAGGGCACCTGTAGCGCTGTTGCTACTAAATAAAACTTGAAACAAAAACAAAACAATTACGAACTCTACAGTTATGTGAAGATACGTGTGTATCCTTCGAGATTTGTGACTAGACTAGCTATGCTATAATATAATCGGTAAAAACTGATTTGATAATGATAACTCTTTCGAGTTGGTTCGCTATTTACGTACAGGGGCCAATGATGAACGGAAATTCCCTACTTTAGTGCGGTGGTTTATTGCTAATTGGTAAATCTCGTGTTTCTCCAAGTTAAGCTTAGATTCTCAATATTAGTAAATCCCTCTTATAAACTTATAAAATAACTGTTTATTATCGTATTTCTGGAAGGTACGTTTATTGTGAGATACCGGTTATAAAATATCTATTAACGTGCTTCAGAGAAGGACGTTTATTGCTAAATCCCGATTATAAAAATAAATATAGTTTAAAAAAACTAAAAAAACACGCTTTTAAAGCACATCAAACTAAAAAGTGAAAAATAATTATTAATATAAACTGAAAACAATAATGAACGAAAAATACTAGTATTATTGTGAAAAAGGCGTGGGTTGCTCGATATACGAAAAATATGGCACAAAGCGCCCCACGCTTTTTTCACAATAATACTAGTATTTTTCGTTCATTATTGTTTTCAGTTTATATTAATAATTATTTTTCACTTTTTAGTTTGATGTGCTTTAAAAGCGTGTTTTTTAGTTTTTTTTAACTATATTTATTTTTCACTTTTTAGTTTGATGTGCTATGAAAGCATGTTTTTTAGTTGTTTTAAACTATATTTATATTGCTTATTGATGCTGATATTATAACATATTACGATCCAACAGATATTTCTGAAAAAAAAAAACATTTTTTTATTTCAGCCGTGAGATTCGAACTCACGCCGGAGGAGTCTGTCGTTTCGCGTCGACTGTCTTAACCCGCTCGACCACCGCTACCCAGGTGACAATCGCGGAATGTACCATATATTAAGCCTTTGCTCTCGCTCAGAGAATACGTGTGGAAAGGACTAGCGATCCTGATCAGGATAATGATATAAACTTATCAAATTATTGTATTGTTACCGGTTCTTCGTAAGTGTACAAAGTTTCAATTAAATCTGTCCGTTTAAAGTGGGTCAAAATTGAGTCCAAAGAGTCGGTTACAAACAAGCAAACAAACATACAAGTGAAGCTAATAAAAGCGTGTTAATAAGTTTTTATTTATTATCGCGTTTCGGGAAGTACGATACAGCACCATTCAAAATTTGTCTAAGCTTGTACTTATACCATCCTCTGCCATACTAAACAAATCAACACTTGAGTGTCAATTATGATCCACACTAATCAGAAACAAATCAATTAAATATAATTTACTTATAAAGGGTGTTTCAATAAGAGCGCAATATTTCAAAGTTCAATAAAACATGGTTTTCTGTAGCAAAGTATTGAAATATTTATTGAGTTATAATGTACATATTTGGGAGTTATGTATGGAACAACACATCTGGTAAATGGCCGCCACGGCTTGGCTGGCACATGCGTACTCTTTTGGCGAAATTTTGAATAACGGTATTACATACATGTGGCGGTATTTCGTTGATATATCGTCTAATTTCGGTCTTTAATGCTTCGGTGGTCGCGGGCTTGTTGGCATAAACCTGTGACCTCAAATAACCCCACAGCCAAAATTCCAAAGGTGTTAAATCACAAGAGCGTGGCGGCCAATTCTTGTCACCAAACCGAGAGCTGATTCGACCAGGAAAAGACTCGTGCAAGAACATCAATGTTTCACGGGCGGTATGGCAAGTGGCACCGTCCTGCTGAAACCACATGTCATCGAGAGCAATATTTTCCAATTGAGACACAAAAAACTGGGTTATCATTGCACGATAACGTTCGCCATTCACCGTTACTGCATTACTTGCCTCGTCTTCGAAGAAAAACGGCCCATGATTCCTCTAGACCACAATGCACACCAAACAGTGATACGTTTTGGATTCACTGCTTTCTCATGAATCATTCGTGGATTTTCTGAGTCCCAAATGCGGCAGTTTGGCCTATTAACAAAGCCATCGAGTTGAAAATGGGCCTCATCACTGAAAATGATTTTGCCCGCAAAATCGGCATTCACTTCTTGTTGTTCAAGGATCTGATTGGTGAACTCTCTTCGCTGTACATGGTCTGTTGGCAGAAGTTGTTGAGTCAATTGGACTTTGTAGGCATGGAGATGCAAATCTTTAGTGAGAATACGCTGAAGAGTGGCTATTGTAATATCCAGTTCTTATGCACGATGAAGAATCGACGTCCCTGGACTCTCGGCCACGATCTCGCGAACTGCCGTGATGTTTTGTTCTGAACGACCTCCACGAGCTCGTGTCATGTGTTATGTGTTTCACATCACTAACCGAACCAGTACTTTGTCGATTATTCTTTTCACAGTAAATGAATGAGGAACATTATTTCGACCGAAAATTGGAGGCACTTTACGGATCGTGGCAATCAAACGTTCATTATTTTGACAATAATGTTTAACAATCAGGACGCATTGTTCTATCGTGTAATGCTCCATGTTTACTAACTCCCATCTGTCTCCTATCGACCTGACATGTCATCATGTGACATCATGACAGCCAAACTGGCGCGCAATTTAAATCTTGCGCTCTTATTTAAACACCCTCTATAATAACGTTTTAAATAAAAGACTATTCTCTCAAAACTCTTGTTTACTTGCCAATAAACTAGAGTTGAGAGAATATGTCTTTTATTTAAAACAATATATAATAACACTCTCAAATTGGACAGCCAATTTTCTGTTAAAAAAATTCTTATTTCAGGCACAAGTTATTCCAATTTACTACTTTATTTATATTCAATATTGTTCATAAAGTTAGTGCTTGAAATTTTTTAAATCTCTTGGTAAGAACTAAATTATATTTAATTTGTTTCAGATTCATGATTGATTTGCTTAGTGTGGTAGAGAGTGATAATAAGTACAATTTCAAACAGTGAGTTTGATTCCACTTTGCAAAGCACCTTACGCACTTTAATACAAGCATCCGATAAAACATTTAATACCCTCAAGATACCTTTAGATGAAAGAAAAAGCAATACACTCCTGCTAACATGAACACTGCTTAACGTGAACACCTTATCACTATCTACTTTAACTTTGATTTTTTTTTTTAAACGAAGACAAAGTAAAATAAATGAATATTAAAAATTATGTTACATACAATTTCATTTGTTTATAAGACCATTCCGCTAACACAGCTGGTTTTAATTATTAGTTCACATTAGCGCAAGTGCTCTGTAGATCCCAAAGAGGAATTATAAAAATTGAAGAATGTGACAGACTATCTACGATAGCATAAAAATTGTTATGCTAGTTTTACGAGTAGAAGAAATACAAAAACAGTGGTCTCCAAAACAACAGTCACCACAAGATGTTCGTGAACCTAAATCATCTTCCCTACGTAGGAAAGCTTTTGATTTGAAAATATGTGTTCTGTCAAATGAGAACCAATATTATGTTATAAAGCTTTCTCAAGTTTTAACCACAAATATTGAAGAGAAAATCAAAACAATCGCTTCAAACAATCGTCAGAGGTTTTCTTTCCGGTAAAAATGATGCCGGACGGTCCTCCCGTGGACTTTCACGGTAGTAGTGCCAGCAAATTAACTAAGGCCACTCCCCACATCCAGCAGGGTTAGTGGCTGTAAACTCCAGAATCATGTGCTTTATGCAGACGAAGAGAGAAAGAGAACCTAGAATTGCCGCCTTCTACATATGACCTGCTAGTCACTCGGCTAGTCGTATTATTATTATTACTACCTACTATTTATTTTTCCGAAAAATAAAAATAATGAGGAAAATAAAAATAATGAGGAAAACAAAAATATTATTGACGCAATTATAAAAGTATGCATCAACCCAGACACAAATAAATGATAAATAATCAGTTTACGTCTCAAATAAGTTTTAAACAATAATAAGTATATAAATTATTAATCTTATTATCAATTATTACTAAAATAATTATATTATTATTAGAGATCGGGAGGAAGCGATAAATGACGTCATTTCTAGGGTTGCCTGTTCATGCATATGACACTACCTTGTGCAGTGAACTGTATCTGCTATAATGCTAGAATTTGTAGTTTCTAGTACATTAGATAAAATCAGATGTCTGAACTATTTTCCTCCAACTAAAACATTTGCCACCTTCCAGCCGCAAGCATTGGTAGTTTCATATACGCTATTCCAGACGTATTTGTCATTCAGGTTTAGTATAAATTTTTTTGTTTAATACTGTCACAATTTTGTGATAAATATTTTTTTCTTAGTGTAATTTCCGGTGGCACCTGAACATTGCTATACTGTCCACTAATACACTTTTGCAAATATTGTCTAAATAGTGGATTATGTAGTTTTGTAGACGATATATTACACCCAACCATCATTTCCACTAAATCTAAGTTAAAATTTGTTTGCCTGTCACTATCTGTAACACTACACTTTTTATGTTTGTCTGAGGCCGTTAAACCACTAATGTTTTTAAAAAAATGTTTACTTAACCGCCTCTCAAGTAACCGAAGTAACTCCCAGAAAATCCTAGGATTTTGTGTTGAGTAAAGAGAGACGAGATCCTATAGATTATTGTGAGTCCGAACCACATATAAGGCATCGACATGACAGTTCTCTCCCATCTTAATCCGAAATAAATTACAAATAAAATTTCCAACTTGCTCCCGGATGGATTCGAACCATCGATATTCGGTACCGAATAAATAGCTATAATCCACAAGTTTATTTTATCCTCTGAAGGATTTGAACAAGACACCTTTGTTGTCTTTCATTTCGCATTGTTTACGTATCTATGTACATGTTATCCACATAGGTGTTTGTCCATAAATACCTCACCTCCAAATAAATAGTGTTTATAAAACACCCATTTATTTGGAGGTGAAATATTTATGAACAGTGAGCGTAAACGTGATAGACAAGCGACCTCGCAAGCGGGCGCCTGCTATTGGACTCTCGGCAATATCAAGCCTTTCCTCTCAAGATGACAGTCAATAACTAATTGTCTTTTATGGCAGCCAGCCGTCGTCCAATTACCTGATAAAAGCCTTAATGTTTAGTTCCCATTTTTACAAAGAAAACAGATTTATTGCATAATACCTACATATGTAAGAATATTTTATCATTTACCATTATTTACGAATGTTGCTTTAGATTTGTTTAAAGTGTATTAGATTTTTTTAACCCTAATTATTCGCAAATTGCAAGTATCGTAGATATAAAATCTGTAAACTGCTAAGGCGATTTATAGATTAAAGTTGGATACTTGATGAAAACGCACTCTTAACTTGACCTCGATAAAAATGTCCTCTTTTTATTTTCTATATACGTTTGTTTTTAAATTGATATTATTTTGTGCTGTAATGTAGAGATAGGGAGGTAACGTCGACTTTTACTTATTTAATTTTTGACATGTAACAAGTAGTGCAGTAAAAATAAATTATGACCTGGGCAAAATTGCAACACAAATGATTTTTTTTGCATTATACTGTGTGAAGTGTCTTTTTTAACATATTCAAAATCCCCATTAATGCTGGCTCAGAAAGTCAGTGAAAATACAAGATGGCGGCTGAATTTTTTTTTTTTATAAAAAAATTTATAACTTTGTATAACTTTGTATTTATAAGGTATAACTTGGCAAAAATGTTTAAAATACAAAGATAAAAGTATAAAAAAATGACCATTGACTTTACTTAATTTCTTTTTCAAAATGGCGGCCATTTAAATAATTAGGTATTTAGTTTTCAAATATTTAAAGGCCACCATTTTGGAAAAAATGTGCACTCAAAATAGGCCTTATTATGTACTAAAGCATGCCATTTACATTGTAGAAATACGACAACAGGGATGTTCAGTAATTCATGCAGTTGATGATGCTGATGTTGACATTGTTAAAACTGCAGTGGAATTTTCAAAAATTAAAAATACAACAGTGATAGGAGAAGACACTGACCTATTGGTATTGCTGATTTATTGGTGTAATCAAGCATACCACAAGCTGTTTCTTAGAAGGGATAAAAAACCTTCCAAACAGAATAACATTTATGATATCAATGCCATTAGATATTAGCTCGGAAATAATAATAATAATAATAATAATCTTTATTGTCTATAAGACCACAAATACATGGCATCAGACTCGTCAAACAGTACAAGTTTAAAAAAACAGTTGAAAAAAAAATTGTAAAATAAAATAAAAATTGTAAAATAAAATAATAGAATTAGGTTAATATGAAACAATACAACATATTTACAAATTGGTTAAAAATTAAGAAGACAATTAAGTGATAATGTTATTAACAGTTAACTAAGAGTTTTTAATTATAATAATTATATAAACATATTCACCATATTTTTGTACAGAAGTTAACTTAAATTTATATGTTTATATGTTCGCTAAAATGACTTAGCGAACAGTCTATTCTTTATACATTCGTATACAGGATGTGACAGCACCTCCAGAATATTCCATATTGGAAAGCAATCAGTTTTCAAACGTGTTGTTAAAGATCAATACTTTCGTGAACTTGCACTATCGTTCAGCTGAACAAACCTTAATCCCAGTCAGGTTGAAGAATTTGGAAAGAAGATAATGGTATGTATTTTTGGTGGAAATCCAGATGATACACTAAATACACTTAGGTATAGAACTATTATTGATAAAGTATCGAAGACCAAATGTTTCGTTCAGCCACAGAACCTTCCCCCAACGGAATCAGCTGTAAAAGTACCATAGCCTTCGTGCATATTTGCAAATTTGTATATGGAAGCAAATGCAAGAAGGCTTAAACCCAACAGAGTGGGGATGGAGTACATACATATTGTACCGAAAAAAATGGATTTGCCACCAGCACCTGAAAGTATATTACGCATAGTAAGATGTAACTGCAAAACCGGCTGTGGTGCCATGAAATGTAGTTGCCGAAAGAATGGTTTGGAATGTACCAATTCATGTGGTCAGTGTCAAGAAGCAAATTGTGAAAATAGTCCGCAGCGAACAGAAGATGAAGAAATGGAAAGTAGAGATGAAGATTATGATGAATTATGAAAAAACAGCCAAATCATTTTAATTTTTGTTCAATAAAGGCAAATAACCCATACTTTGAAATAATGGTTTTTTGTTCTGGTAAGTCTAATGTGTAATAAAGTTTTCTCTAATGTATAATAGGCAATTTGAGTGATTCAATACCTATCTTACCTATTCAATACCTATTTTCTGCTTTTATCTTTGTATTTTAAACATTTTTGCCAAGTTACACCTTATAAATACAAAGTTATACACAGTTATAAATTTTGTAATGAAAAATACAAAATTCAGCCGCCATCTTGGATTTTGACTGACTTCCTGCGCCGAGATTAATGGGGATTTTGAATATGTTAAAATAGACACTTTTCACAATAGAATGCAAAAAGAATCATTTGTGTTGCAATTTTGCCCAGGTCAAGGGAATTTTTACACCATATTAACTGCACTAAAGAATGGATTCGTTTTAATGAGAATATCAAAAGTTAAATTAATTGACTAACATTTATACTGCTTTATTTTGGATTAAAACACGCGGTAATTCCTGTTGCGAGTACATCCGTTCCTGGAATCTAATATTCGGATCCGGACTCTATTAACTAATGCATATTTGTATTAACGTTGTTGTTGTTTTCTATTATTACTATATATTTTTTTCTTTCTCGTAATACATCATTGACATGTCCTATATCATGCATATGGTCTATTGGATAAATAAATGTATTTCTACTCTATTCTGTTCCATTCTATTCTATATTGTAAACACCTAATGAAACATTTCCAAACAATATGAAATGAAAAGATATTCTTATGCACTATACAATAAATCTGTTATCTTTATAAAAATTGGAACAAAAAATTAAAGGTTTTGGTCAGGTAATTGACTGCTTACAAGCTATAAAAAACAATTATTTACTGACCGTCACCTTGACGGGGATGCTTGTTATTGTCGAGTGTCCGATAGCAACGCGAATGTTGTCATTTTTACGCCCACTACCCATATTGAATACACTCTAAACATGTAGTATTTATAAAACGTCTATGTGACACGCGTAGATAGTAAACAGTGCGAAATTAAAGACAACGGGGGTTAATTTTTTTTAAATGTTTTCTTCAATTCCTTCAGAGCATAAAGTACACTTGTAGATTAGTGATTTCACAGAGTTGCAATATAACGACACATAATTATACAGCACTAGCTGTAAAAAAGTACTTTTGTGCAATGTGCAACGTCATTGCAAGCATTATTTAAACAATTTTTGCAAAAGTGTATTGGTAGGCAGGATGCCATCCAAAGCGACGCTAAGAAAAAAATATTTATCACAGAGAGGTGACAGTATTAAACAAAAAAAATTATTCTGAACTGAATGACAAATATGTCTGAATTAGCGTCCATGAAACCACCAATGATTGCGGCTGAAAGGTGGCAAATTTTTTAGTGGGTGCGTTAATATTAGTAATAAATGTACTTTTACTCTTGTAGTTAAAAATATGTATATGTATGTGGTAGTCTTACATTCACCAATACTTTCGGCCTGCTTCGTACTAACTTTGGATGTAACCACCACAAATAACCTAATCCAGAAGTATTTGTCACTTCAGAATAATTTTTTTGTTTAATACTATCACAGCTCTGTGATAAATATTTTTCTTAGTGTCGTTTCCAATGGCACCTGAACATTGCTATGCCGTCCACTAATATACGCTTTTGCAAAAATTGTCGATTATCTAGTTTCATCCAAGATATATTACAACCAATCATTATTTTCACTAAATCTAAGTTAAAATCTGTTTGCCTATCACTATCACTAATACAACCCCACACACACCTTTTATTGCCGTCTGAGGACACGTGTCTCTTAATGTTTGCTTTGATGTTGCATAAAAGCACTTTTTTTACAGCTTGTGCAATATACATAATTCTGTGCCGTTACATTGCAACTCCCAGAAATCACCAATCCACAAGTTCACTTTATCCTCTGACGGAATTGAACAAGACATTTTGGAAAAGTTAACCTCTGTTGTCTTTAATTTCGCACTGTTTACGTATCTACGTGTTATTCATATAGACGTTTTATAAATACATATTTAGTGTGTATTCAACTTGGGACGGTGGGCATAAACATGATATCTATCTATGTATTCACATTGCTATTGGACACTCGACAATAACGGTCAGTAAGTAATTGTTTTTTATAGCTGCAAACCGACTAATTATCTGATAAAAACCTTTAATTTTTTGTTCCCATTTTTATAAAGAAAACAGATTTATTTCATAGTACATAAGAATATTTTATCATTTCATATCGTTTGAGAATATTTCATTAGGTGTTTAAAATATAATATTGTATCTACATAAAAGTCGTCTCCGGAATTTATCGCTACCTCGCGATCTCTACTTATTAATTTAATTATGGAAAAAACACTAATTTAAAAAAAAAAATACGTATCCATTTATTTTTCACAATCTATCGATTTACGCATTCAACCAGACATTTGATTCTACTCGATATTCTAAATTACCTTTGGCATGCATATGGTTGCAAAAATACTGAACAAATACTGTTTCAACATTAACAATATGTAAATATAGATAAAATACAAAAACCAAAAGTTTGTTCATGAGTTCTGAAAAAATACTTAGGTAATTGTATAACATCGCCACTGTGAAAACTAAGGAAAACTAAGTTAATAAAAAGTTCTAATGGTAATTATTGATATTTAACTATACAGATCGAGCCAACCCACTAGATACACGACTAACTCTATACACAGTTTACAGTATTGCTGTCTTGCTCAAGAAGGAGGTCTTTTTGAACATTTAATTTGAATTATTTATTTATTTACATATTATTTTATTTTGGTAGTTGACCGGTCATTTTTAAAAATGAAAAATAAAAGTGCCATTGGATGTATCATAATTTTGTCATCAAAATGGTGTGTAATACTTGTATAAATGATGCTTGAAGGAAATTATGCAAATTAGGACTATTTGGCATTTTATTTTTTTCATGACCATTGTCTAAACTGAGCTCACCTAAATATCTCTTTATCACTGATGTTCTCGAATTTATGCAAAGTAGCACTTTTTGGAGTTGCACTATCTTTGGGAATGAATAATTGCTTTACATTTTTGGCAATTTTTTTACTATGCGATTTGTTAGGCAAGTAGCATGCGGTGGCGGCTGGTGAAATTTAGGTTATGTCATATCTTAGTATTGAAGCATGATTCAGTTTTGCAGACAAAAAATTGCAATTAAAATTTGTGAAAAAAAGTTGTAAAAATTGTATGCCACATTTGGTTATTTTTTAAACAATTTGTAAAATACTTGCAAAAGAATTTTTTTTTTTCAGAAACGAGAGGAAAATATATCGACAGATTTCAAATTTCATAAAAAAATATAATTTCTTTATGCCTAAAGTATCGCTTGGGTTCCATGCTCCAGTACTATGATATAACATAACCTAAATTTCACCAGCCACCATGGCGCATGGCTTTGATACATCATTCCACAGAACCTTGCATTGTGTATATTTTTTAACACCAATTGTTTTATTTTTTTTTCCAAAGAAAACCCACGAGGGCTTCTTTATTGCCAACTTTTTGCATTTTTTTAAACAAAAAGAAAATGAAAATCTAATGGTCTCTCTTATTACTGAGGATTTATTTCAATTTCTTTGTCCAAAAACAGGTGATTGACAGTTACACATCTATTGTCAAGTGTCATGATTAAAATTTCAAGGGAAATGATAGGACATTTAAAATTTTGGACAACTTGGACAAGTTGACCGTGTCCATGACCATCTTGGACACGTTGCTATCTGACTAGTCAAGTTAATCATTGTGACCGTGACTGAGTGACTACCAACATTATTTTATTTTTTTTTAGAGCAGTTGGTATTAATTTCCTTTATTATTTATGAAAATATTAATTTACGTTTATAAAATTACTTTTTGTTTTGAAAAAAAATCAATATTTGATTGTGAGCTGTTCTGATATTTTTCATATTTAAATGCTTTACCACAGAGTACCTAGCTACACACAGGCGAAAACAAGCCTTCTCGCCAAAACCGAATTTGTATGCGCATGTGCGAAATCGCCATTTTTTAACTGGTATATCAATCAACCTTACTTTTGTGTTTACGTTTACCCTGTTTGTTTATGTTCAGATTTGTGAGTGTATTCTTTGTTTGTGTGGTGTTTAATTAGAGATTATCTATAATAGTAGCAATTCAGATTATTAACAGGAAGTTTCAAACGATAGTAGTTTTTATCAAGTTTGAAACACATTGTTCTTTCAGTGTACACTGAAGTAAAAGTAGAAATTTAACAACAAATTTCTTTCAGTGTGGACGTAACTGGTATACAAGGTCATAAAAATCTAACCATTAAAATCCCAAAGGTACTGCCAAAGCTTCCGTCTCTGTATGGCTAGGTACCCTATGGTTTTACTATCTGTAGCATCTCAGAAGAAACACTGAAATTGTGAAACATTCAGATAATTTTAATAAATACGTTAATACACAAAGATTTCTTTAGATGAATGTGCTACACTCCTCACTACAGCTTTAGCGATACTGAAATTTGTTTTTTCTTGTTGTCTGTTGAAATTTACACGATGTGAAACTTAAACTTCAAAGTGTCATAACTTTACAAAAAAATCAAAATTTTCAAAAACAAAAAAAAAACGGGGTGATAAATTTTCCTTCCGATTACGAAAAAAAAATAGTGTGCAAGGATTTTACTAATGGTCTAGAAGGAATCTGGGGAGGCTGGACATTTTTGTAACTTCTTTTTCTCAAATTTTTTTTCAATTTTTTTTTTTGCAGAACCTTTTCACTCAGTATTGATAATCGTGCCTTAAAATATTGCTTGGGTTCCATGCTCCAATACTGAGATATTGTATAACCTAAATCCACCAGCCGCCACTGCACCAGTCTTAGTTAACCTAAGTTGTTTTTGACACAATCTTCGTAACCGTAAAACCACTTGGTTCAGGTAAGCCTCGTGGTAAAAAGAAAAGCAACTACTATAGCTTTGTTCGTAAACTTTACACTTTTACACTTTTTGCAATGGAGTGTAAGCAAATAAAGATGGCATTAACACAAAGTATGTTGAGGTGAGCTAATCATACTCATTTACTGCAAAAAGTGTAATAGTGTAGAATTTACAAACAAAGCTCATGTTTACCATACTTACGGTCACAACTCACGAGCAATGGTCTATCGGTTAATATGGTTAATTATCAGCTCTGAGAAAATAATGAACCAGAAAAATATTTATATAAAAAAAGCCTCAAGAAAATTACCCAATTTTCATAAATGATCACCAACACTGGCAACACTGCATTACATATACTACTGACTCTACGCCAATGCCATGATGCCATGAATCACAACTGTAACTGTTCGGTCGGTTGGCTGAAAATCAGGGTTGTCCACAATAATAAACTCGACCGAGCGTGTAGGGTTGTCTACGTAAGCCTGCGAGAAAAGCCAATGAATCCACTAAAAATATGAAATATCGGAATTCACCCATTTGCGAGTTGTTTTGCAACAACAAATCGCCCAATTTGCGACTTGCGACATTTTAAAATTTTTTGTCACAGCAATTCTGACAGTAGCCCAATTTATGATAAATCTTCCAATCTGGCCACACTGTTCCCCACTAGCTGTGTATCTAATAGGTTGGTTCGATCTGTATAATGTTGTAATTGCAAGGATTCCTTAAAGTAAATTTGTAGATTTAAATTTTAACAAATAATATAACTTACTGCATGCACACTAGATGGATCGGCAAGCCACGCATTATACATATCTTCTACATACTGGCTGGAGCTGCCATTTAAAAATGGCTCTGCTGCAGCAGGTACATTGTAACTTCGACACTGGGCACATGCTACTGTTGGGGAATTCTTTACTAATAACCAGGCAGCAAATTTTTGGCCAGGGGGGCCAACGAGTGTGTTAACCAGTACTCTCGCTCGGTGCATTTTAATTTACTGAAAAATAAATTTAAAAAAATTATAATATATACCTACCTACAATGTGGGAATATAAAGAATTACTTTATTATGTTTGCTATAAACAAGTTAATTGATAATTTGCTGATATTTATCAATTTTCAGTTGTTTTGGAGAGAACATTTTTCATTATAACCATTTTTTCAATTTTAGTTAATTCAGTGACCAATTTTAGTTTTTAAATAAAGAACATTAGGCTCTTACTCGTCATAAGATATGTAATAACAACTAATAAATAATAATAAATAAATGTTCATTTAACATCAGTAGTCACGCCTAATTAATAAAGGCCTTATGATTTTCTATGTTATCCTAACCTAGCTTAAAAAAAAACGTCATAATTTCGGGCAGGCCGCGTGTCGACCTTAACTTTTTCAGCAAGAATTAATGAAACAAAACACATATTGCGTTAAATTTATAATATCACGTGGAACTAATTTTACCTAAACATTTTGGCAGCTGTCAGCACAGAAGAGAGCTGTCAGATCAGATTATAAAAAATGTTAAAAATTTGCCCCAGCAATCGTGAAACGCGTTTTTGGATAATTGTTTTAATTTATATTTGAAGCATGTCAATTGAAATAAACAAATAATGCAAATTTATTTGAAAAACTATTTAAAACCTGGATGCATAAATGTAAATCAATATGACCTATCCTAATGCACATTATATAACCGCCAAATAGTTTGTGTGAAATGAAAATTATTATCATATAAAAACAAAACAAAACGAATTCATTATACTTACAGGAATATTTAAAAAATGAGTAATAAAGTACTTAATTATGAAATACCTTGAAATTATGTTTTGTGACCCACTAACACCAAACACTCAGCACTGGTTTTCGATGCACTAAAAAAAAATTTACGAAATAGGTGTTGCAATAACGATTTATAACGAAAATGCACGAGAATAAGATCCCTAAAAAAATCGATCCGCCCTCTGATGGCAATTTAATTAACCTAAATTTCAGTGTTGCCAATAAGCGGATAATTATCAGAAACGCGATTAATCAGACAGACTGTCGGATCTAATTCGAATATCATTTTAAGGGCCGCTATATCCACCTCCTGGTAAAGTTACCGAACAGATAAATTTAAGAATAAATCAGTAAAATTATAATTAGTGTTCTGCAAAAGTAGATAAATACTAATTCCATATGAGAATATACTTCGCTGTGATCAATTTCTTAAGTAGAGACTTAAAGACGGTTTTAGACTATACCAAATCTTGAACAATATTTCAAACGATTTTGTAAATAAATATTGTGCAGTGTAATACAGTAAATTGTTCAGAAACTTGAATTGCTTACCAAATTGCTTGGAAAATAGAACAGGTTCTATTTTCCATGCAATTTGTGTCTAGGCATGCGCACTTTTTGTTTTATATGAATAATTTATAGTTTATTTCAAACTTATTTGTAACATAAAAAACGTCGGCTTCTTTGACGGCAGTAAATTAATCAAAGCCGACGTTTTTTATGTCGCAAATAAGTTTGAAATAAACAATAGGTGTTTTCCTTTTATATGTGAAATAAGTATGGATCAAACTGAGATAAGGTAAGCTACTCACTGAACCTCACTTAAAATTAAATGTTGTAATAGAACGACAAATCAAGTTAAATTAGTAGTTAGACTGTAAATTGTTGCTGTTATATCATTATTTGTCATTGAGCATCAAGGTCCGTAAAGGAGTATAACGGTATGAGCATAACCTACAACTGTCAATTAAAGCATCCACTATTCAGTTAAATTAGCTCCTCACCGCAAGTAGTATTTATACTTTATAAACACTGCCGCAAGTGAGTTAAAGCAGTTTTCATAAGGAAGCTCGAATGGACACTTAGCAGGGAAAATAGGGGAAGATAAATTATCAGTTTTCCTCACTTCCTTCTTTTCAAAAGAAACGCTACATAATTGTGAGGAGAACTGAGGTGAGATGAGATCATCTGAGATTTCTGGTAAAAAGGAAAACGCCTTCTTTCTGTGTGATATGAAGAATTTCGCTTATAACCAGTGTTTGATTGATAAATGAAATAGTTTTTGTGGGTAATAAACAATAAATTATTACATAGATAAAACAGGGTACGTGTCATGCCAAGTTTTTCGAGTTTGTCTGCGTTTATTCCTTATACAAAATCAAACTTGCCACCATTAACCACTGCATTTCCATATTATATACAACATAAATAGAAAATATAACCCCACACACTTGGCAGCTGTCAACTATCAAAATACAATTTGAAATTATTTGATAAAACGTACTGCGCCGAATCTTGCTCAATTTATTATTTCAATCACAGACCTCGGATATATAGACCAAGTGACAATGGATTAATAATGTCCGAGACATATCCACGACACATTTATTTTGCTGATCTCTTTCTATTGTATGATTTCAGGGTTAGCTTTATCTCTCTCTCAATTCTCGGTCAATGCACTGGAAGAAATAGTATTTTGGTATATGTAACAAGTTTAGTTCCAATAACAAGTAGGAGCTGATGGATCATGTGTTAGGGTTTCTGTTTTTGGATTGATAGACACACAATGACAGGCACCCTAAAACTTAATACCTTTTCCCAGACCATATTCTACCAACTCAAAACAGTAACTTCCTTAGATGACCACTCTATCGCTTTCTTACTCCCCTTTTAGACAGACAATCTAAATTTCAATTCTTTTAAGCAGGTTTTTTTCCTGAGCTTTTTCCTGCATGACCATAACATAACGACATTTTTATTATTTGATTTGCCCACAATTATCAACATGCCTCGGCAATAAATTAATTTCTTTTTCTACGCTGTTCCAGGAAAGCGTCCCAGCACCACCAACAACAAAAAATGCCAAGTCAGCCACATCGGGCCCTTCCATCCGGCCGGACGTCGGGGACCCTCCGGCAAAGGAGGAACACTGACACATCCGCTTTTCGCCCTGGATTCGTTCAGGGCGAGTCATAAACAATCTGTAAAGCCGATTGGCTATTTTACTATATATTTGTGTTATGTAATTATTTAAGGATTTTTATGTAGCCGAATTATAGTAGGCATTATATGAGTTTCTTGTACATATTTTATAATGTGAAATAAATGATTTTAAATTGGAATTGGAATTGTTTTTGGATTGAAGGTCCCGGGTTCAGTTCCTCGACCCAGCCACTTTTTTTTACTTTTGCTTTTTATAAATTTAATATCAGATTCCAATAAGGAAAATTGAAGTTTCTGAGGCGCAAAGTTTTGGCATTTGATTACTATAGGAATTTCATTCCCTACAAAATTATTCGTATAAACTTTTATGGTATCTCCCATGGTTTAAGATATGAAAAAAATTATCAAAAAAATGGAGAACCAGGGAAGGGGCGGGTTACATGTTACATTATAATAACGTTTATTTTAGTAAAAAAAAAATACAATACATTTATAACTGTTTATTATAAACATAAATACACCACTGTAAATATCAAAAATTAATATTTGTGCGTGGGTAATAAAAGAGTTTATAAACTTAAATTGTTTATAATAAAAAGGCACCATAATAATGATAAAAAAAATAGAAAAATACATAATATGTATGAGTCATGACGAAGAATAAAATTGGTCCTTGGCACAATCCAATATATACCTACCACAATTGTCTTTTAAATCTATAACTAACGTGAAAAGATATTAATTACATAAAATCACAAAAATTATATTTAAAAACTTGATTCTCTTACATACTCTAACTGTAAACAATCAAATTTAATAGCGGCGGTATGCGAGTGGCGACGATTACGAAGCGAGAGACGACATACGATAAAATTTCTAATGAGCAAGTTCAAGAAGGTCATCGACCCTGAATCGAGAGAGAGTGAGTTAAATACGAAAGAAATGACACGAAAGGAGAGGAACCAAAAACGGCATTTTGCTAGTTGTCCGGACACAGTCGTAGTTAGATTGATATGGTATATTGGTGTCTTTAATTTTTATAAGTCTATGATTTCAACATTTCGTAGTATAAAACAGATGACAATGCAAATCCAATAGGTATAGACTCTAATTATTGTTCAATTTATTGCTTAATTTCTTGTGCAATATTTAGAGCAATCTAAAACGTACTTAATAATTAATACAAATCTGTTTGGTAACAGCCACTCTACCAGAAGATGGATATAAGTAGTTCTACGGTTACGGAGGCTACATCAAATAAAAATATGCTTTTATTTACACAGTGTAATAGAAAAACAACGTAAGGCTCATTTACATAGTTTATCGGTAAAATTAGTGCGGTTACATTTGTAATGTAGATAAATAGTAACTATTATTTTATTGGTTTAACAATTTTATTCTTAAATTTATCTGTTCCGTAACTTTATCACAAAGTGTATATACCGGCTCTAAAGGGGATAATTTCGGATAATTGGGACTGCAATCGAAACAGTCGATTAAATTCATAAATGGCTACAGTACAAAAAGTAAATATCCAATATACTTCATGATCGGTTAACATTTCCGTAGGTGCCTAAAATCGAAAGCATTCGGTTTCAGTGTTGCCGATTTCCGGGTTAAGTCCCAAAAACTGAGTATTTCGATATAGACATTGGGTAAAAAATGAAAGCGAGTAAAATCTGAAAAATATTAAAATTATGATAGGACCTTAAAATAAACGCAGTATGCTCAATCGTATATTATATTAATTAATTGATAATTCTTGTAAGGAGTGACATCTACTGGCAGAGAAAGAAATAATTTTCATGTATATTTCTGCCTGTTTCTTGTTATCGACGCTCTAAGCGCCTCGATTTTTATATCTAGACTCCAGGAAGCCGTTCGAAATTACCCTAAGCAATATACAGAATGCACACTTGCCGTTCGAAAAGTTGTATAAAGTACAGATTTCTTATTCTAAAAAAACTTTGTACTTACAAAAGCTAGATAACTAATGGAAGGAACATGCCCTTCTTGATTACCAAGAATTAAATTTAAATCCATTAAAACCAGCTGTATTTATAGGAGCGATGTTTTTGCTCTTAAAACGGCGACAGGATATGTAAAGTTTAAAAATTTAAAAGTCGTTATAAACTTCTTCTGGGTTTGCCCTTTCCAACTGTTGTTGAAAGAATTTTTAGTAGCTTTAATAATGTAAAAACCGATACACATAACAAACTACACCTGTTCTGTGAAACTACACATTGACACAGTATCCGCATTATTACATACAAAGAGTCGGTACAGATTACTGGTGGAGTTTTAAATTTTGAACCACATGACTCCATGTATAATATTAATATATCTATGGCAAAATAAATAAAAATAAAACACTCCAATTTTTTTCCTTTAATTTCATTCCCTATTCATTTTAAACCTTCAGTAAATATTCGGGAAATTAAAATAAAGGAGCGGGTAAAATCGGGTATTTTTAAAATTTACCGCGGGGAAATCTACAAATCTTGTTGGCAACATCGTTCAGCTTGTCAAGAATTGTTTTTCTCCTATAACGGTTGGCATATAAACATTCGTTATGGCGGGTTTACATGCAGCTAAAGTGAGCAGGGAATTGGGCAGGGAAGTGGGCAGCGCGAGTATGTAAACACGTCGCTCGCGCTGCCACTGCCCATGCCAGAGCGCTGTCGCTGCGGCAGTTTCTACGTCCTCCATACGCGTACCAGCTGTATGTAAACAGTCACTTGCTTCAAGGCTGCTATAGGGCAGGACAGCGGGCAGCGCGAGTAGCAGCGGCAGTGGCTGCATGTAAAGCTAGTATTACAGTCATACGGAAATGGCAGTATTTCTAGTAATTTCATTGGCCGTTTTAAGATAGCCGCAGGGCATGCGCAGTTACATGACATGTCAAAGTGTATTAAATCCTTTTGGAATCATTTGTCAGCAAGGAACTCGTTAGACGATAGAGAAGATACTCACCTAGCATGCGGTAGGTCCAGGGTTCGAATCACAAACTTGTTATTTTTTTTTTAAATAAGTATTTTTTTAGTTCGTTAGTAAGATTTTCCTTGCCCTTTATTATAGTTTGTTTATTTTCCTTGCCCTTTATTATAGTTCGTTTAGTTTCACGGTGCCGAATTCCCCTTTAAAAATAATATCTGATGAGGTGGCCTTGAAACGGCCAATGAAATTGCTAGAAATACTGCCATTTCCGTATGACTGTAAAGAATGCTTATATGCTAACGGTTGTCTCTGCTATAACTTCATATGAATCATTTGTTTCGCTTCTCTGGTTCTGGGTCTGGTAAAGTTTTAATGAAACCAAATCATTTATTTACATTATTTATTGCTGGTTTGTTTACATTCGTTTAAAGGGATTTTGTGAAATCATTCCAGTCTGCTGCCGCCATATTCTTGATCTGAGCTTCTTGGTATATTTTCATAAGGAAAAGATCTTTAAAATGTTCCTCAAATGCATCCCTAAAATAGCCTTTTAATTTGAAAAATTGATATTTTAAACTGTGTTGCTGACCCTACCATCGATTATGTACCTTGAAATTGTGAAGAAAAACAAATTTTATTTCCATTAAATTATTAAAATTTTAATATTTCGGAGGTCCCCCTTTGTTTTGTTTGTATAGGTGTTGAATGTAAGTTTACAGTAAAAATGCCTCTGTCAATATAATTTCACCCCTTCCTCCAGTGAATGGGCACGTTTATAATTTTCAATGCTGTAGAATGTGTGTGGACTCGATTTTAATTCGTGAGTCATAATCAAAGTGACACTACACCCATTTTACATACATAGGATTAAAACAAATCACTGTGTCGTATATAAAATATAAACGGCTTCATATATAAATAAATATAAAATATTGATGGACCTAGGAACATAACTGTTATTGGATTAATTTACAAAAAGCTTATAATACATTTATATTGGCTATGGTTGTGTTTTATAAATATTTGGTAACAATAAAGTAATAAACTTACTAAGTACTAGTTTTTAAAACAGCAAAATATACTTAAAACAACATGATCAGTTGGCAGATCACACAAATTGTTTAGCTACAGTTTCAAAAGCTATGATGTCAATGCATGTGACCTATAGCTTTAATAGACAATCAAAATGGAGATAATGAGGAAGGTTCATATTAATTTTTTAGAGTAAATAGTTATCAAATTTTTATTGTATGGATATAATAAACATATAAATTAAAGAACACTTTCAAAACTACAATCTAACAATCCCATCATTTAAATAGCTAAAATATTAATAAATTATAAACATGGCAACATTAATTAAGTAATTTTAAATATCTAATAAAGCAGGCTTAGTTTCTTTAGCACATTTAAGAACTGACTGCATGAACTTAACAAAACCTGTATCTTTTGGCTTTTCAAGACCTCTAAGGAGACGATTTTTCATAACAGCAATAAACTCTTTATTACTAAGTTGACCATCCTCTAAAAAATATATTATATCAGTAAAGTTATATGAACTTTTACCGTTTTTAAAAAATTAAACTTAATATTTTATACTTTAGATTAGGAATTAGTAGGTAATTAAATTACTTACTTCAATTATTTAAATAATATGAGAAAAACTAATAGTACATCTAAATGGGTTATAGTTATTAATTATACCTATTTGAACATATTTAAGTTAAATACTAATTATTTTTCGAAAATACATTTGACTGCAAATTCATACATCTAATGATATAGAATTTAAGTCACTTATTCATTCATCGTTAAAAATCATTTTAAAATTTAAAATCTGCAGAAAATAAATTAAAGTATTAGAAATCAGTTATTATAAAATTAATTTACACAAATTGCATTTAATAAATAAAAATGGTAGTATGTACTGTGTAATGTAATTTATAACCAAATACGGTTATTTATTACTAAGCTACCTATTTAAAATGGGACAACTTTTGATACGGTCAAAAATTGGTCTTGGAAATATTCCACACTCTCAATATGGTAAAGATGTTTCTTATTATTATCTTCTCGGTTTTTTTCTCTGTTAAATAGTAATCAATAGTAGAATCATTTTTTTAGTAAGTATATACATTGACTAAAACCATGGGCGCCGTTAGAAAATTTTCCAAGGGGGTCAAAAATAATACGATGTGAGTAAAATGATGTTGGAATTTTGGGTGTGCACCCGTCTGGCTGACATGTACTTAGACAGAACGTAGTTGTTGAATGCTGCATTTTCATCAGATATCCAACTTAAATTTATAAACCGCTATTGAAGTTTTTCTGTTAGTAATATCGAAAAGATACAGTTCATTCTAAATGCCATGTAGATTTAATATATAAAATTACAGGCAATATTGATGCGTATTTTTTTTAAACCTAGAATATATGATTATGTATTTAGTTTATAATGACACCAAATAAAATATTTGTATTTCTTAAGTAAATATAAAATTGCGCATCAATATGCCTGTAATTTTATATATTAAGTCCATATGGTATGTAAGACGAATCGTGTGTTTTCATTATTCGTTCTCATCAATAGAAAAATTTTAACAGTGATTAAGTTTTATAATGGATATTCTTCATGCCGAATTTTAAACTCGTTGCTAACTGCTGACTGGCTTCTCGTTAATTGAACTGCTTCTCTTAAAATCGTTCATATCATCTTATATAAGATGTTTACGTATGACGTAAAAAGGTATTTACAAAAAAAGCATCTTTCATTGGCGTGGTTTTTCATAAAACATCAAATCATCATATACTACACTCGACGTGCGTTTCGCCAAGCAAGTTGGCATCATTTGGAAATTATTAAAGCTGATCAATTTTAATCATCTCTAGATGATGCCAACTTGGTTGGTGAAAAGGTTTTAACCCAGTTTAGATAAATTTCTTTACATAAAGTTTTACTTGTCTTAAAACTCCTAAATATCGATTCAAATTTGGTCTGTTCTACAAGGTAACAGCGGTTGATTGTTGGAAGTATTATAAAAAAAAACATATATTATTTTTTAAACATTCCGCTTCTTCAAAGCCCCTAAATAAGTATTAAAATATTAATTTATATACACAACTTATTTTTGGGCGTTCATGACAATTGCTCTTCCCATTGCACCAATTTCACTTATATTCAGTGTGGTTCTACATTGAATCTTTCAGATACTATATAAATTTCTGAATCCACGTCGAGTCATTCTAGAAAATTGCATCACGCAGAAATCACAGATACACGGGGCAGCAGCCGATTCAAGTAAATTTGTTATTTTCGGGATTTAAACTGTCAATTTCGATCATAATTTGGACATTGATTTTTTTTAAATGAATTTCTTTCTCTATGCCTAGATAACAATGCAAAATTGTATACCTCATTTGTAGGGTAGAAAAACAAAAAAAAGAACTAAAAAAAATTCATGGAAAAAATTTATGAACGTTAAAAAAATGCCACAAAAAATGTTCAAAGTGATGCCCATCTGTCACCTGATCATGCAAGCTTTTCTGTAAGGTCTCTCAGAGATGTTATAATCATCTGAGGCAAAACTACTCGAATGTTTTTCCTTTATACGATATTTAATGTCATACACTTACTAGTTTATTTCTATGACATTTATCTTTGATGTAACCCCACAAAAGCAATCTAGTGAACTTTAGTAGGGTGACCAAGGTGGCCATTTCACATATTCTCTGCATAATTTCATAATTGCATAATTTCATAGTAAATCTTAGAGATTTTTACCTACTTTGATTAAAAATAATAATAATAATAAACTTGATTTAAAAATAATAATAATAAACTTGATTTAAAATAAATATAATTCCTAAGATAATGTAGTCTCCCGTTTATACAGGGTGGGCCAGATTTTAATCGGCCCACCCTTAAAGAATCTATAGTAAACACTAAAGTAATATGGATTTGTCATATAAATTTACAGCTAAAATGCTTAGTTTTTGAAATAGAGAGCGTTGAAAATTAATTTATTTTCAGTTTTTCCTACATTTTTCTGGAAATATTTGAGATATTGTTATGAAATTCACAAGGTGAACCTTGCGTACATCAGTACACTTCTCACTATAGTTTTATTTCTCCATTCCAACCAGAGGTGTGACGGTAGGGTGTCAAAGATACTCTTCCTAAAAAAAACGAGACGCCACTGATCTAAACAATTTTTTTCCTTCTTTTTCTTTATCATTAATGCACAAAAAGTTTTCTTATAATTTTTTGATTAAAATCAACTCATTTCAAAATTGTTCATCTCATGCTTTAACTAGGCGTTAATTGAGAATCGTTTAATCTTCCGCATTTAATAACAATGTCTCATTATTTCCGGACAAAATTAAGCATTTTTTGCCATAAGTTTATATAACAAATCGATATTATTTTGGCATACTCTATTGATCCTCTAAGGTTTTCGAATAAAATCTAACCCACTCTGTATATAACTTCATTATATTTTGTTATATACAAAAAATTTTTGGGTATTGTAAGACTCGGAAAGATGAATCTTGTCATAGGTTTTGCATTTTCTCCTACAGCAATCGGTAAAATCCCCAAAATTTAGAAAATCGTCTTAGGCATTTTTTTATCAGAATATTTTATTCAGAAAAGTTGTTTAGAATTATCTCAAAACGCTAAATTAAAAATTTGGATAAAATAAATAATAATAATAATCTTGTCCAAAAGAAAATAGATTATAGTCAAGATGGGCATCATTTACTAATAATTGCTGCAGTAACCGGCAATCAGAAATTTTTTTGTCATACCGGAAGTATAATAACATCACAGAAAACAATTCTGTGGTAATGTATTTAACAAAGTTTATTTTGGAACTAGATTTTTTCCTCTTTATAGCCAATTATCGGATTTAAACTTTTGGACCATTCTTAATAAAATTTGTAGATAAAAAAATGCCTATGATGCTTTTCTGAATATTAGGTATTATTTATTGATCATAGGCCAAGCTCTTGTAGTATAAAATATTAAAATCTATAAAAAGATACATCTTTCTAGGGCTCTGAAAGGGATGAGCATAGATCCGACTTAGCATATTCATATTTTGCTACTGAAAGTTAAGCAACGGTAGTTGCAGTCAGGATGGGAACCCAAGTGAAACTCGGCCACCGCGTCCCCTCTTCTAGCGGCTTGTATATAAGTGTATACGCAGAAGCTATGCAATTTTTGGAGAGGCTTGTGTAGATGATATACCATCCTTCAGAGGGAATATAAAGCAGTCGGCCCCTTTCCTGTTAAACATGTTGAGTTGTAAATTACAACTCAAATGGAAAAAGTGACCAAATGGGTCACAACAGCGGTCACAACGTTGGCGAGACCAAATTACAACACGGGTTGTCTATTAGATATTAGGCAAGTAAAAAATCCCTTATTTTTGATAGAGAAGAGGTTCAGTAAAATTTCCCGGTTGGGGGTAATTCATCTCCTGGTGTCAGTGATTGGTCCTGGCAGCGGAATTAAGCCGATGTTAAACAAATGAATTAATAAAAGAGCTTTGAAATATGTGAAAATATTTTCTGGATATGATAAAAAATAATAGTTATTGAGGTGTTTACAAAAAGAAATACAACATACTGTAAAATAGATTAATTAATAGATAAATTAATAGATAAGATAAATTAATTTTTACTAGTGCGTAGGCTATTTTTAGTCTATGTCAAAAATGGTAATATAACCTCATAAAAGCAGGCCGTTAAAAAAAATGGAATTGTTAAACATTTAAATGCATGATCTACTTTTTTCCTGTATATAGAGTCCTTTATAGAAAGTCTAAATAATTTTAATTTCGGGCAATCACTTTATGACAATTTATATATTGACAAATATTGTCATTGATTAATCATTATTTACACACATTATTTTAATTACGCTAATAAATTATTTGGTGCTTTCATGTACATATTTGTTTTAAAAACAAAATACCAAATTTTACAAATAAATTTTTGGAAATCTCTTTATGCAATAATACCACAGTAAACAATATCATTAAATTAAATCTGAAGACGTTGTGCAGTTAGGCAACATCAGTTATGGTGCTTGTTAGATTAAAATGTAACAACATTCACAGCACAACTAGAATTGCCGTAAATATACAAAAATCCCTCACAATCAGTAAAAAGGATTAGTCAGCGTCACACGACTGATTAAAGGATAGGCACCAACAGAAATAAAATTTTGTAGAGTAAGATAAAATACACTACAGATCTTGTTGTACGATAGTTGGATATTTCAGCTATTATTGTGAAAAGGGCTCTCCGGCAAAATATCCACAAAACTGTAAAAATGATTACGGTATATCTGGACATTTAAATGGAATGCACTTGCAAGTGGCGCTTCTACTTTTAGAATGCATCACACTCCTTTTATTTTAAAGTATAGGATGGTCGATCTTATACTTAAATAAATCTACGGTCAAAGTATTTTTCAAACTTTTCAGTTGTCATGGTATCATTTTTTTATTTGCATTATCGAGATACACGAATAGAGATCGGAAGGCAGCAATAAATGACGTCAATTCCAGTGTTACCTCCAGGTGGTGTTACCACAAAAAAACAACGTAAAATGATCATGCATATATGACACAATTATCTTACCTTGTGATTATTTTGGCGAGTTCGGTAACATCCAAAGTTAATACGAAGAGGACTGCAAGTATTGGTGAATGTAACACTAACACACGTATTTTTAACTAGCAATTACGTGTAAAAGCATATTACTAATATTTGTTGTAAATGTTCAGGAGTTAATTTCCAGCGCCTGGTGCCTCTAATTAAAAATCCATTTATATTGTGAGAAGGACCATTCAACGTCGACAGATGTAATTGGTGCATATTTAAAATATCTGAACTTTTTCAAAGACTCTAAATTTTTGACTTGTGTAGAAAGTCTACTTCTTTGCAATTTAAATGATCCACTATACTTGACATCGTAAGAAATTTGCGATTGTTTGTCAAAACAGTTTTGAATGTTTGTTTTATTGCCTCAACAATGTTTCCCGATAAATTTTACACTGCATCTGCTACAGTGCTAGAATTTGTAGTTTCTAGTACTTTAGATGATATCAGATGTGCACATTAAACAATTTCCTCTAATGCACCCACTAAAACATTTGCCACCTTCCAGCTTGCAGCTGGAAGGTGGCATTGATGGTTTGATTCAAGCTAATCCAGACATATTTCTCATTTAGTTTAGTATAAATTTTTTGTTTAATACTGTCATATTTTTGTGATAATGGTTTTTTCTTAGTGTAGTTTCCGATGGCACCTGAACATTATACTGCCCATCAATACACCTTCGCAAAAATTGTCTAAATAGTGGATTATCTAGTTTTGCCCACGATATATTACACCCAACCATCATTTCTAGATACTAGTAAATCTAAGTTAAAATTTGTTTGCCTGTCATTATTAGTAACACTACCACTCACTCACTTTTTATGACTGTCTGAGGAAATATATATTTTAATGTTTCCTTTGATGTTGCACGAAAGCACTTTTTTACAGTTTGTGCAATATAATCTGTGCCGTTAAACTGCAACTCTCGGAAACTACTAATCCACAATAGGGAACTTGCCTATAATTTTAAAAATAAAAATAATACTAAAAAAACATAGCGTAACGTTGTAATAAAACGTGTACTTCACAAAAAAAATAAGTTTTCTAATTCCACGCGATCAGTATAAAGGATCTAAACAGCGATAAAATTGAAGTGGCCCGAAACGAGCTACTATTGACTGTGACGTCACACCATACCATATTCGGTAGTCAATCAGATGTTTACCGGTGTTATAAGACTGTGGTTGATTTGTTAGTGACTGTTCTGATATAAATATATAATTGTGTTTTATAGTACCGCTTATTGTAGTTGTACAGATATTTTAAAATGACTGATCAAGGTTTTTCAAAGGGCCAATCTGATAATTTGCCTAAAGTGGATATGTTTATGGTGGCATCTTTTATACAAAATAGTGAAAGTTTTTCCCTTGGAGAGGTCCGCGGGGTTAAGGCAGAGAAGTATGTATTTTTTTTAGCTTTTAGTAATAATTTATAAACAAAATAGTTATGACTTGATCACAGAATAAAAAGAAATAACTACAAAATGCTTAGTCGCAACTAAGCATTTTTAGCAGACTTAGTCTTATGTTTGAAAGAATTTAGGGTAATTCTTTACAACAGGCACTTCTATATTTTTCGGTTTTTTTTTTGTACACACGCGTAAAGTGTCTCTATAGAAGACATTTGCTGCAAAGGAAATGTTGCGCAAATGTATAATTATCTATCGTAGGTATTTTCGTACTATGTTTTGGGGCAAGGAAAATAAGTGATTGTGTCGTGTTATCATTCACATAATAGATAAATGTAAGATTTGAATAGAATAAATTAAAGGACAAGGGAAAGGTATTTGCAATATACTATATATACTAGAGGTAAACATTTTATTCTTCGCAGACAGTAGTGTTATTGAACTTTTACATAATTGTTGCACGTTCTGTAGGATACTCTTCGCAGTTTTTTGAAAAGAATCTTATGTTTGTCTTATGAAATTCATTCTTACAATACTTAATGTATTGACTACATATTTAATTTTCTCTCCCGATGGTGCCGACTGTAGTGGCGAAACGCGTGGCAGTATATTTTATAGTATAAACTAAGATTCATTCTTACAATACCTAATATATTGATCACATATTTAATTTTCAATTTTTTTTTCATCTCCCGATGATGCCGACTGCGTAGGCGAAATTTGTGGTAGTATATTTTGGTGTCTTTAGAAAATTACTTCAATTTTAGTAGCACATTGAAAATTGCAACCCTCTGTAGATTCATATTTTTAAATAAAATGTCCTATAACTTTTTTATTTACTATTTCATTTTTTTCAAATACAATGGATTTCTTCCTCTAGCTAACACTAACTTATAGCCCAAATTTCAATTCGAACGGACTTTTTTTCTTTCGTTATCGTGCTTACAAGAAACGTGACGGACAGACAGACGGACGGACAGATGAACAGACGGACATTTTGAAAGTTGTTCAGAATTCGATGACGAACGAAATGATTTTTTCTCTGCGAGCGATATTAACGATTTTAGAAATGTCCCGATCAAATGCAATATACTCTTCGTAATCGTATTTGCCAAGAGTATAATAATATATAGCTGTTTACTTTCGCACCAGGAAATTACCTTTTCTTAGTATCACTAAATTACATTCTATCTACTAATCTTATTTTCTAACATTGTATAATTCTTTTTTTAATCCTACCCTAATTAAAATTCAATAATTCGGAATTCGGAATATTTTATTGCTCGCCTGCGAAAAACTAGTAGATAGACATATAGTATTTAATAATGTACTTACATTAAAATGATCTTCACACACATGTAGAGCTCTACTGCTCTGTGAAATGTCTTTTTCATTTCTTCTACACGCTTTTAGCCATTTTGATCGACGAATCTTATCTTCTGGCAACATTATAAATATTTTACCTGGCACTTTTACTGTAGTATTCTTACACAACGGTACAATGCAATATTTAAAATAAGGAGTTTTTGTTTCCATTTTAAGTACCTATACACTTAAAATTTATGGCGATGCTGGTATTTTTTACGGCTGAAATCAAGCAATCGAGTGCTGGGATCTCCGTCGTGGTATGGTGTGATGTCACGACTACTCCCGCGCTTTTGATCCTGTTTGAAATGGTTCGCTCGCGCGCGAAACTTTAATAATTTATAACAAATTTATTATTGGGAATTAAGGCGTCATATTTTGCATATCTTATTTTTTAGTATTGTAGAACATTTTTATGAAGTAAAAAAAAAATGTGCAAGTTCCCTATTGAACAAGACATTTTAAGAAAGTTAACCTTGTCTTGCACTGTGTACGTACGTGTTATCCACATAGGCTTTTATAAACACTATTTATTTAGAGGTATTTATTTATTATCAACATGGGGCAGTGAGCGTAAACGTGATAGACAAGCAACAAATTCCTATAAAGCTGCATTCTGTATTACTTTTTTTTTTACATACAAATATAACTAAAACGCTTTTTGTCTCTAATGGTACATTTCTACATGTATTCTTGCTGTCAAACAGAAACTGTATCAACTTAAACTTAGGGTTGCTAACCGGATGAAATTTCATAATACTGACAACTAAAATAAAAATAAAATGCAATGATAATGATAAAATAAGTAAAATCATGTAAGTGGAAAGATGATAAAAATTACTTCTGGATAGTGTCGCACTATCAAAATCAAATTTGATATGTAACTTTTAGGTATAATTTTTGGATCATTTGCTAGCATATGAGGCACTAAAAGTACATTTTTTAAAACATATTTTTGTTCATGTCGGTCATTTTAAGTGCATATTGTAAGTTTATTAACAAATAATTTACTTACGATTTTCATCAAAAATAGTGAAAACAACATGAATTACATGATCACTAAGGTCAACATGTGCAACAGTTTTGGCTACATGTTTTAAAGTTTGTTGATCAATGGAAGCTCCAGCAATATGATAGAAGGTCAACGCCGTATCAACATCATTGATATTGTTTAAAAAGTGGAAGAAATTCAAATAATCCTGCCTCGATATACCTTGACCATGATCTCTGAAGCTAAAATAGAAATTGAATAATTATTCATAGTTATGTTTAGTTACTTCACAATGAGCAGTACCACTGTTTAAATATACCTAGTTAGTCAATAGGCCTCTGTTTCTTGACGCGTCTACCAGATGGCATACCTAGGCAATGATTTTTTACGACATTCTCTAGGCATGCCATCTGGTAGACGCGTCAAGAAATAGAGGCCCGTTGATTAACTATGTATATTTAAACAATGGTAGCACAAACCCCATAGCCTCTTTTACTAAAATTGGGTTCGTCTCTTGACAGACTATTACTAAAGGCAGAAAACTTTATTTGATCTAGCAGTCTGTTAAGTATGGTTTTAGATGAAGTCATTTATAGATGATACCAAATTAAATATTTGGAGAACATCAATAATTATAATTACATAGTTATGCCAATGGACTATGTAAACCGATAATTCCAACATGTGCCAAAATGGCGTTACCGGTACTAAAACTATAATTAAATGGCCAAGTTAGCCTGGACTTATAAACACAGAACTAGAATTACTTAAGAATGATCAGTAATATTCAAGAAAGTTCTAAACTGTACATAAATGGATATATATGGCACATAATGAGTCAACGAGTTCAGTACTGATTTAGAATTATTAATAAAGAAGAATAACCTTGTGATTACAGAAATGACAAACAAAAAGTCGTAACATGTAAAGTTTTCTTGTTACATTAATAAAACATGGGCAAGAATAACATTATTGTTAATTTCACTAATCTATTTATTGCTATATATTAATGATGTATGACATATATTAATAGATATATCTACATAGAGAATAATTTTTGAAAAACATATGTTCAGTTAATTTTTTTCTTTTATGGGGGATCAAATCATCTCGCTTTAGTAACTAACAGTAATCACTCATCATGGCTGGATTCCATCCTTGATAACGAATTTCCAATGTCCTAATATCTTAATGAAATCTTTCTCCATGCTCGTCGCTTACAGCATCCAAATTTGCAAGAAAAAAAATTTAAATAAGAATGCAGAGAGTGAATTTTTAAAGACAAAGGCAACCAAGCATTTGGTATGAATCTAAAAGTTCGCTTGTAGTTCTCATCCTTCTTGTTCCCTAAAAATCCCCTGATTACGCTTACAAATGAGTTCCAAGCTCCGAGTTCCTGTCTGTTGAGTGTTCCTTTTATGATCAAGCAAGTTTCTAATTCGAGGACCAATAAAAAATCCTTCATGTTTGGTATCACTTAATTGGGGAAAAAGTTCTCTTTAAATATTTAAAGCCTTCACAAGGGGCACATATTTAACATTACCAGTTCGTGGTTAAAATTTTTTCCTTTCTGGAAAAATTCTTTTCACATAATGATTTTTTTCTGCATGACTGTCCCACAAAGAAAACAGCAATACTTTGTAAAGCCTCCTTGAAGCTCTACTAAAATGGCTCTTACTTTTAAATCCCCACATATTTGCCATTTGAATTTGTTGTAATTAATTTTATTTAAAATGATGCTCATACTGTCGTAATCCTTTTTCATTGTTCCTGAATGGTCAATTCGTATAGATGGTTTTAAATTTCCATTATGTAGTAATACAGCTTTACAGCTGTATTTGGAGGAATCTATGAATAAGCACCACTCAGAAGGGGAATGCTCGATATTAAGTTCCATTAAACCATCAGCATCAATACACGGACATAGTGAATTTTCCGTATTATAAAATGTGGAAAATATTGCATTTCTTTTTCTAAAAGTAGTAATCTTTGTTTCTTTAGCCAGTAAGTCGAGAACCAAGAAGTTCTGCTTGTTATTTTGACAGCCCAAGTTACGTACCACATCATTCATTTTGAGCAATTAAGTGAGGGTCACTAAAACTTTCTGGAATATACAAAGGGTCGGCACACTGGTCTGGGCTTTTTGAAGAATTACTATTTCCATTACCTCCCAAAACAATATTTTGCCAATCTAAAGACGCAGTTGGCACTGGTAAGTCTGATGTGTTGTGAGGAACAGATCTTAGGGCCGATGGCAAATTCGGATATTTGATTTTTTATATATACAGATAATAGCCTTGTATCGATATGTGATGTTTACGTTTAATGGGGATAGGCCAAATTTTATAGAGAAACCAATTTTTATCACTGCCACCAACTAATTTTGATCCTTTTTTAATTTTATCATAATTAAGTATAACCTTCTTTCGCCTTATTTATTTTTTCATTGAATTATTAATAACACTTGCTTTTAAAACAGCAAAAATTTTAATTAAAAAATATTCTTAATTTTCTTATTTGGGACACACCTGTGCCGATTTAATCGTATGTACTTCGCACATATAAACATAACCTATCCTATCACATGAATGTATTTGCCTATGATTCCTATAAATGATACGACTCTTTCCGATGAATCGTATGGTATTAATTTTGGCACCGGTACAGTTTTGTATTCGTACTAACATAGTAAGATACCTAGAGAGAAATGACTTGAGGTTGAGACAGTGCTGATAGACAAAGACACAAGTCAAAGTTTACTTATTCTGATTTCGTATCGTGTTATAGCACTGTCATCAAAATAATACAGTACGACTGTGGTGATGACAAATCGTATCGTTCTTCAATATGATTTGTACTGTAGGCTGATTCTCCACATAGCACGGCCGGATGATGGCAGTAGTACGAAACATACGAATCTTTTGTATTATAGTCAGTACAATGTGATTCCTTGAAAAGAATCGTATTGCCCATCTCTATCACAGACCACACCCTCTAGGTAGGCACAGGATAGAATGTAAATGGATTTTTCAGGGAATGTCAGTGGTAGGGATGAAGAAAACAACAATATTTATAGTACAGCTCTATCTTTAGCTTGCATCATAACACGGATATAGAATTATTTCTCCATACATTAAACTCAATGCACATAACAATATAAATAAATAAAGTGTCTTTATTTTAATCTCGGTGAAATACAGCAAATTTTGAAGCTCTACTTAATCGAGTAATAAGTACACAGAAATTTAAATACCAAAACACAAAATAAAATAAAAGTAGTACAATATAAAAATTATATACATGTCCCATAATGTTTACACCACATGAAGTACTGTAATAACAAAAAATACTTACGTTTTCTTAACACGTTTTAGCATTCTGGATTTTTTTCTTTTGAGGGTACCCCGCATATGCAAGTAAAAGTTCTGTAAAATCAGCTTCAGTAATATTTCCCATTTCATCTGGATTTTTTCTTTGAAATTCTAAACTTAAAATCTCTCTCTGCAATTTTTCTTGAAAGTCTAAGAATTTCTCTATGGTCAATTTTTGCTTTAAATTTGGCCCAAAGAAATATGTTGTAAGTGCCGAGTTGACTCCCTAAAATGCAAAAAATAATTAAAAAAAAAAAAAATGTAAAATCATGAGTTTATAGGTGTCAATAGGGTGTTTTCATATTTTTTGAAAAAACGAAAAATGGAAGATATTCACGCCTATATTCTTACCGAGAACTTTTTCAAAAAAAGTTCTATAATCATTTTAGAACAGATATAAATTGAAATAAACTACTACTATTGCTAATTGTCGCTATCTATCTATTCTATGGCGAGAGTATGAAAAACATGGTTACCAAATGTTGTCAGATTTACCCTTTTTTGCTATACAAACTTGGGGAAAGAAATAAAAATACATGTTGGTATAATTGAAAGCAAATCGCCTAATGTATTTCCTGTAATTGGTATACAGTCGAGTTAAAAAACCGTGATCTTTGAAAAAAGAAAGCTCATAAAAAATACAAGAGCACGAATAACTGGTTTGATTATTTATTATATATATATATATATATATATATATATATATATATATATATATATATATATATATATATTTCATATTTCTTTTGACCAAACAGTTGACATAAATACCTGTAACATTAGCTTAGAAGTCACTTTCAATAAACTAAATATGCTAGATATTAATAAAGGCCAGGACCGAATGGTGTGGCTCCATTATTGTTAAAAGAGTGCAGGTTTTCATTAACAAGACCATTATTTATTCTTTTCTCAGCATCATTAACACTGGGAGTATTTCCAAAACAATGGAAAAGTAGTTTCATAATCCCAATTTTTAAAAGTAGGGATAAAGCTAATATTATCAACTATAGACCTATTATAAGTGTTCTTATTGCCAGACCAAAAATTTTTGAAAACATTATATTATGTGATGACATTAAACAGAGAATCACACAGGTTTTAATAGAGAAACAGCATGGTTTTTGCAAAGGTCGATCTACAAGCACCAATTTAATGATTTTTGTCCAGTCCGTGTTGGATGCTTTGGAGAATCACTACCAAGTTGACTACACTAATTTCTTGAAGCATTTGATACCGTAGATCATGTCATACTTTGTAAAAATTTAAATGCGTTTGGGTTTCATAGGAAATTACTCAACTGGCTAACTAGCTATTAGTATATTAGTGGCAGAACAGAAATTGTGAAAATTAAGGGCTCTGTTTCTGATGAAATACTTGTGACATCGGGAGTATCACAGGGGAGTCATCTGGGTTCATTTCTTTTTAATATATTTATTAAATCAATGATATAAAGTATGTATTAAATAATTCTGTGTCTCTTACTTGCTGATAACCTTAAGATATTTGGCATTATCAATTCAGAAGCAGATTGCTATAATATACCGTTGGACTTGGATGCTCTCTCTGAATGGTGTTTTCAAAACCAATTAGAGCTTAACATAAGATAACGCAAATCTATGACATTTCACAGGACTCAAAATGTAATAAATATCAATATAATATCAATGGCAGTTTATTAGAGCCCATACCTCTATGAAGGATCTGCGCGTAACTTTGAATAGCAGACTAGACAATTTGCGTTATGAGGTGATAATTAATAAAGCTCAGAAAATGTAGAGCTGCTAATGATTTAGCGTCTCAGCAATAAAGTGTTTATACAATTCACTTGTAAGATTCGTATTAGAATATGCATCTGTAGTTTAGTCATTCACATATACAGCATTGAAAATGTACAAAACAAATTCCTAAGATATGCAGCCTATAAACTCACCCTACCACTGTGCGAATTCTCACTCGAAATTTGAACTGCAATCGGAATAGACAAACTAAGTACCCATCGCTATTATACAGACCAGGTCATTCTATTTAAAATTATCAATTCCAATGTAAATTGCTCAGACCTGCTGTCCAGATTTGGTCTATTTGTTCCTCCTAGACAAACTAGGAATCAACAAACCTTTGCTCAAACATATCACAGATGTAACTATGGCAAACACTCCCCTGTAGCAAGAATTACTCATGGTGCCAATAGAATCAACCTAGACTTTTTTAACAATTCTTTGTTGTTTCAAGAACAAACTTAGATTTCAAAACCTTTGAGCTTCTGCTTAATAAGTGTCAAATTTCTTATGAGATTAAACTAAGCTTGTTAACTTTAAAGCTTTATGGTCAATTTTATATTATACTTTAGACTTAAGTTTTAATGTAACAGTATAAACTTATTATAACTGAATTTTTTTTGTAAATTAATGGGATTACCCGTAAATAAATAAATAATTTACTTTGTTACTCAAAATCTTTTGTCATTTTCTAGCGGGGGCCAATTGCTTCCTCTTGACCCACCTTATTGTTACACTAAGTAGTTAATATTTTACAAGTAAACAAATTCACATAGATTTGGAACAATTTATATACAAATTCGACAAATTTACGATTTGGATTCTACATGTGAATTTAAAAGCATATGATGTCATCTCACCTTCTGCAAAGTTTGATGGTTAGAAGTAACACGAGAGTGTGCTTGGATGCGAATGTTGTCTCTTACCTCTAGACTTCACACACACAGCATGATATTTTCTGGAGAGGGTACTTGCACCCAAACCAAATCATAAATTTGGCAAACGTATATCTATGTAATTGTTAGGAAGACAGCGATTACTGATTAATTTATTTTTACTAATGCTTCTGCTTTAACATCTATAAATTCAGCTTCAATAAAGCGTTCATTACTTTTTATAAATTCAGTAACCATAAAATATACCCAAGTAACACTAATGCTCTTATTAAGATCTCCAAGGTCGCTTTAAAATTATACAATAAAACTTCGAATAAAACCAAATGATCTTCAAGACAAGCTTAGGATTACCATAAAGCAGCTTCTAGCCAAAAAGGGCCCATCCTAAAAGGGTCTTGAAGACTAAATTTTAAAACTATATTAAAAACCATTTAGTTTTAATTTCATATTCTTAAAGAGTTCTTCAAGGCAACCTTAAATTTATGTATTAAAACGTTTTGCATTTAAAATAAAATTGCAGCAGACTAAATTGCCTTGAGAATCATTATAATTAATCCTAAAAGGGTTTTATTTTGTTTTAAAGTCGGACAACTTTATGCGTGAAATAGTTAAAACAACGGCAAGTCTCTAATGGGGCAGAGTGGTAATATTTTAAACGTAACGCATATAAAGCTGATCAAAAATAATATTCAAATGCAAACTATTCTGGTAAAAATTACCAACACATGGCACTTTTCTGACAAAATATAATAAAATACTTCTACATAACTCGAGCGCCACCAATATAATGGTTTTTTTTATTATCTAAAAAATTTTTTAAAAAATATCGTCAATTTTTATTTTGCATATAAACATCCAAATGCATTTTTTTTATTAAATTGCATGTTTGGACACACCGTCCTTCAGTTATTTAAGAGGATGTAAAGCGCATATATTTCAATAATATTTTTTTCTTTGGCTATTGAAAATATTCATCATGGCGGGGCTGTATCTTATATAAAAAATGGCGTGGTCTAGATAAAAACTCATTGCAAGTTAATAGAACATTTTAAATCTTACAAGACTTAAAATAGCGTTTTATTTACCACTTTAAGTACAATTACTCTCCCAGACATTTATTTACTCTTCCTTTTAAAACTGAGTTGCTTTAATATGTTCAAACTCGTGGCCTTATTGATTTAAAGGGATCTAACCTTAAAATTGTGCCGGTTTTGTGATTGCCGGATTTAGTGACTTCGTTTTAATTTAAAATACTTGTCACTAATATTTTCCATTTTAAATATGTCTTCTAGTTTTCATTCATGCATAAAGTAGGTACATGGACTGCACTGGTTCACTAAATCAGCAATCAGTTTATTGAGCAGATGGCGTGTTTTCTCCGATTATGGAGGGGGGTAGAATTAGTTTTAATAAAGTCATCAAAAATCCAGCAGGCATTTCTTTTAACTGACTAAATTAAAACCTTTGAACTTTAAAATATTCTTAATTGACTCTTTAAAAAGTAAAAACTATGTTTTAGGATTTAATGTGGAATTTCATTGAGCATATAGGCTTAAGATAAAATAGTTTTCTTAATGGGTTTTAATGACTACATCAAGGATACTCCATAAAACTACATTAAAACCATTTGTTCCAAAATGGATTGTTTTAAAACCAACTTGCTATTTAATTCTTTAAAAGGCAAATTAGTTTTAAAATAGCCAATGTCAAGAGTATTATAAAACTAGTATAAGATCAATAGGGCATTAGGAGCAAACAATTTTTTTATTTTAATTTAAAGAGTGCATTAAATCCTTTGCATAAGAATCAGTGGTCTTTAAGAACTTTTAGTTCATCTTAAGGTAATTTTAAAACCACTATCATTTTATTGAATATGTTAAAGCACTTTTAAAACCTAAATAAATCAAAAGTATCTTAGAGGTGTTACTTGGGTATACTCGTAAATTGTTTTTTCTATGAACATCCTTTTTCAGCTGAATTGAGAATATGGAAACCTGAGTATATCCATCTGCTTATGGTTATTTTTGATGCGGTAGTAAAAAAAATCTTGTTTGCAACATTAGAGGAAAGCATCTTTTCCGTTCTAGCATAGCAGTTGCAATTTCTATGCTAGAGCGGTAAAGTTTACAGTTATTTTATAGCTTTAATAAAATCTCCAGCCATTTTTTAATTTGAATTTGTACATACAGAGCCTTCATAAATGATCATAAACCACGTGATCAACTGGTACTTTTTATCTTGTGATTTTGTGTCTTTCGAAGAGGATTTTGGCACATATGTATGTGTAAGAAATAGTTTTCAACCATCTTTTGCTGATGGGATGACTCAAAGATGCTGTTAAAGTTAACTAAAGATTTGAAATTAGGGTATGGAATATTAGACATAAAAATACATTTTTTGGCCTAACCAGACCAAAGAATACACCTCCGGTTTAACCAAAAGCGCTAGTAACTCTTTTATTTTAAATAGCACTTTGTATATTTTTTTATCTTATCCCATAGAGGTTTGATTTACCTTTACAATGGTTTTTTAAAAATCAAAACCGAATCAAGAAATAAATTTGAAAAATGGAACTGTATGTGGATTACTAAAAGGTCATGAAAATCATATTATTAAAGTTTATAATACCTAGTTAAATGGCTAATGGCTAGGTATAAACCCAAAGATATTTATAAGCATTCTTCACCCAAAACAAAGAACCTTTTCGCCATATTAATTAATTTCTTTTTTTTTTAAATAAATATTTTATAAAAAATAATCGGCAAAAACTCACTTTCTTTAAATGGTACTCTATATATATTTTTATGTTTTTTTTTGGTAGAGCTTTAAATTAGCTTTCCAACGCAATTTTAAAATTTTAAATCAGTCCATAAATGAACTTGAAATTGCAGATGAAGTTTGGCATTTTGTTCTTCGATTAGACATTTCAAAGCATACTGTATTTTCTGTTAATTACTGATAAAAATGTTGTCATTTCGAATTTCAAACTACAGTTTCAAGTCAATATATGGACCGTTTTAAAATTTTAAAATTGACGGAAAGCTAATTTAAAGTCTACGGAATGCACGTAAATAATTTACAGGATACCATTTAAAAAAAGTGAGTTTTGCTCGTTTATTTTTTATAAAATACTTATTAAAAAAAATGCCATAAATTAAACCAGTCATTTGTTTTGAGTGAAAAATGTTTAAAAATACCATTTACTAAGTATTATAAACTTTTATAATATGATTTTGGTGACCACTTTGTAATCACATACAATTACCTTTTTCAAGGACATTTTTGATTTGATTTTGATTTTGAAAAAACAGATTGGAAAATAGTGTCATTTAAAATAAAAAAAGTTATTAGTACTTTCGGTTAAATCGGATGTATAATTTTGTCTGGTTTGGTCAAAAAATGTATATTTATGCCTAATATCCTGTACCCAAATTTCAAATTTTTATCTTGAAAATTAAGAAAAAGTGGGGGTACCTGTTGTCATAGGCATCCGGTATAAGTGCGTGTGGTTGCACGTATGTATGCGTGTGTGTGTGTTTCAAATTGTGACATCACGTGGTAATCCGTTAATTAATTAGTCCGTAATTAATCTATTAACAATTACAATTTCAGGGAATTTTGTTTAATAAATATTTAACTGAAACGTGATGTAGTTTACACGAATGCAGTAAGACACTCACATATATGTTTTACTACATATTAATGTGTAATAACAACAATTTGAAATAAATTGTTATATATGGGAAACACCCTATTAATCAAATACTTTTTTTTAAAACATACCTTAAAAGTATTTCCAGTATTGGCATGATCTCTATGCCGATTTCCAATACTAGTTTGCTGTCTAATTAATGTTGCCACTTTTTCAAATTCTTCACAATCTACATCTCCATCTCCATTTAAATCAAACATTCGAAAAGCAATTTCAAAATGTCGGCGAGAGGCTACAATTTACATAAGGTATGTAAAAAAATAATGGATTTATTTAATTTCAAATTATTGATTTTTTCTTCTCAAAACAAAATCATATACCTCAGCTTAAATGAAAATGGACTTAAAGGTTATAGTAGTATAGTAATGCCGAAACCACGCCACATAATGTCACAAGGTACGAGTGCATGGTCCCCTAGGGGCGTGGCTAGTGGGTGAGTTGTGGAGTTCCTAGATCTTAGATCTTATTGGTTAGGTTTTGTTGGTAGTGGCAGCTGGGGTGGGGGAGCTGAGACTTTACTGTAGGCCGTAAAGGGGGTGGTGTGGAGTAAAGGGTAAAGATAAATCCTCTATTACTCATATTTATTAACGTAGGTAGGTTGATCCCATATGAGTAATTATTCATGATAAATCAAATAGAAAAATTCTCATAAAATTCCTTTATTAATGTGACCGGTTTCGTGAACAAGTAATTACTTCACATCATCAGACACAGGACTACAATAGAAAATGAGTATGGTGGTTACATACATACATAAATAAATGTTAATAAGTTAACAAAACTTAAAAAACAGGAATACAGAAGACAATTATTTCAATTTTTTACTAGTAAAAACTTATTGGTAAAAAATGTTTAATAAAATTTGTACAAGAAAGATTGAAATTATTTAAATTGATCAGGATTACGTTAGTTTAAAATTATAATATAGAAAAATGTAAAATTTAAATAATTGAAATGTGTAAAAAGGAGGTTCATTTTTATATAATACTTACATTTTTATAAATAAAAAACCAGGGTAGTCAAATTAAAATTAAAATAGTTTTGCAACATAGTCAAATAATAAGTAAATGTAAGATATAAAATTTTTGGTATCTAAATAACTTTTAATAAAAATTTTTCTAAAATTTAACGTGCTTGTTCTATTAAACACATACATACACTACAATAGTTAAAAATTTAATAGGGGATAAATATTTAAAAAAAATAGATTAAAAATAGTGCCCTCTAACGGACTATCTGAGAACTAACGTAAAATAAAATTAAAATTAAAGTAGAAAACTATGTGTGCACCAGGTTTCTTTTTACAATAGTGGAGTTAATTATATTTCAACTGCAGATGGTGATAGCGGTGAAATTGCATTTGAACGTGGTGGAAATATTAACTTCTAAGAAATTGAGGTTATATTACAATATGGAGCACGTGGAACAGGTTTCAGTAGAAAAATTACAACAATATAAAATAAATTAGACAACCACAGAGAAAGTCAATGAAGATTGAAATTGGATCTGTGAGTTCAGAGATAATGTGTTGGGATCTCTTGAATCTTTCAGGATTTCTAAACTTTCAAGGTTATTAATCAAATTTCCTCGGTCTCCCAAATGTAATATTTTAAGAGTATTATCAAATGTGTGGTTGTTATCTACAAGATGTTTGGCGAAATGGGAAAAACCTGAGGATGAGCTAATACACCGGACGTGTTCTTTTAACCGTGTTTTAAAATTTCTATATGTGCAACCAATATATGTGCCGTTGCATGTGTTGCCGAAGTTTATAAACCCCACATCTATCTAGTGGATCTATTTGATCTTTACCTAACTCTATAGAAAAGTTGTTTGTCAATGGTAAAGATCAAATAGATCCACTAGATAGATGTGGGGTTTATAAACTTTCGTGTAACACATGCAACGGCACATATATTGGTTGCACATATAGAAATTTTAAAACACGGTTAAAAGAACACGTCCCGTGTATTAGCTCATCCTCAGGTTTTTCCTATTTCGCCAAACATCTTGTAGATAACAACCACACATTTGATAATACTCTTAAAATATTACATTTGGGAGACCGAGGAAATTTGATTAATAACCTTGAAAGTTTAGAAATCCTGAAAGATTCAAGAGATCCCAACACATTATCTCTGAACTCACAGATCCAATTTCAATCTTCATTGACTTTTCTGTGGTTGTCTAATTTATTTTATATTGTTGTAATTTTTCTACTGAAACCTGTTCCACGTGCTCCATATTGTAATATAACCTCAATTTCTTAGAAGTTAATATTTCCACCACGTTCAAATGCAATTTCACCGCTATCACCATCTGCAGTTGAAATATAATTAACTCCACTATTGTAAAAAAGAAACCTGGTGCAACACATAGTTTTCTACTTTAATTTTAATTTTATTTTACGTTAGTTCTCAGATAGTCCGTTAGAGGGCACTATTTTTAATCTATTTTTTAAAAATATTTATCCCCTATTAAATTTTTAACTATTGTAGTGTATGTATGTGTTTAATAGAACAAGCACGTTAAATTTTAGAAAAATTTTTATTAAAAGTTATTTAGATACCAAAAATTTTATATCTTACATTTACTTATTATTTGACTATGTTGCAAAACTATTTTAATTTTAATTTGACTACCCTGGTTTTTTATTTATAAAAATGTAAGTATTATATAAAAATGAACCTCCTTTTTACACATTTCAATTATTTAAATTTTACATTATTCTATATTATAATTTTAAACTAACGTAATCCTGAACAATTTAAATAATTTCAATCTTTCTTGTACAAATTTTATTAAACATTTTTTACCAATAAGTTTTTACTAGTAAAAAAATTGAAATAATTGTCTTCTGTATTCCTGTTTTTTAAGTTTTGTTAACTTATTAACATTTATTTATGTATGTATGTAACCACCATACTCATTTTCTATTGTAGTCCTGTGTCTGATGATGTGAAGTAATTACTTGTTCACGAAACCGGTCACATTAATAAAGGAATTTTATGAGAATTTTTCTATTTGATTTATCATCATATTTATTATTAGAGTTTATCTACTTGCTATTATACAACCAATACATTGAGAATATAACATTTGTGTAAAATATTTAAAAAGTAAATAAAATATCTCCAATCTAATTAAATTACATGAGACTTAATAACTAATCTTAACGTATCTATTAATTTGTCTTTTAAATGTATTCAGTTTCTTTATTTGTTTTAGATTGGTAGGTACAGCATTAAACATTATTAAACCTTTAAAAAATAGATACTTTTGTGTAAAATTTTTTTGTCTAAAATGTATATAAAAGTCATTTTGTTGTCTTGTGTTGTGATTATGTCTTTCGAATATATGTGATACGCTCTTGTAAGTATTCAGGTAACAGGCCCTCTCTTATTTTAAAAATAAATATCAATGTATTGTAACATATTATGTGTTTTACCGACATAAACTGTAGCGTTTGTAACATGTATCATATAGGAGTATATCTATATTGTAATATAACACGCATCGCTCGATTCTGAAGTTTTTGTAAAAGTTGTATATTCGTCTGATTTAAGAAATATAAAATGGAACTACAATATTCAAAATGAAAAGAAATAATGCTTTTATATATAGTTATCCTTGTAAACATAGATATGTCATTACTTAATCCAAAAAAAAATTATTTTTTTTAGCTACTTTTTTACAGATATATTGAGCATGAGCTTTCAGATTTAGTTTATTATCTAGTATTACTCCTTAATATTTAATTTCGGCAACTTGCTCTAACCTCTCACCACTCATATTAATATTTAGATTTTGGTCTACGTTACTACTTAACACTATTTATTAATTTACTGGAATTTGATTTCAAACTATTAAATGACATCCACTGGTCCAACTTCTGTAAGTCCTGATTTAAATTGTCTTCAATTGTTGTAATATCTTTCCCACTTTCAAACACTAATGTATCATCCGCAAACAAATTTATGGAGCAGTTTTTTATTGCACTTTTTGTCATTAATATACGTTACAGCACTGGACCCAATACTGACCCTTGTGGTACTCCATACTTCATTTCTATCTCACAAGATACTTCAGATCCATATTTAGTCTTTTGAAAATGTTCTGTCATACAACTTTGGAACCACTTTATGATGGTTTCATTCAGACCATACCTTTTTAATTTTTCTACTAATCTTGCACGATTTGTTTCAAATGCCCGTTTAAAATCAATAAAGACTACACTCACCGCATATCCTGTATCAATACTTTCCTTTCAATTCAATATTATGTTTAGTAAAGATGTTTCACAAGAATGACTTTTATGAAATCCTGATTGTTCTTGTACCACTATCTTATATTTTTCAATATGTTTCTAAAGTTGTTCTTTAACAACAAATTCTAGAATGTTTTCATAAATGGGTAGAATTTAACTGGTCTAAATTCGTGAGCATTTCTGGTACCATTTACTTTTGGTATTGGCAAAATAGTGGATGTCTTCCAATGTATTGGAAACTCACCTGTACGAAGTGAGTAATTTATAACACTTAACAGTACAACAGTACTTCTCCAATTATTTCAAACGCAATTTTGATAACTTGAACACTAATATCTTCATCTGTTCCTCCTTTATTTGGTAAACTATAAACAATTAGTTTTAAGTCATTGTAATTTATTTCTTGAAGCATTCCTATTTCATGTTATTATTAAAACCGTTTGACAAGTCATCTACTTCTATTGGTTTATCGATACTATCTATTATATTAGTTATACTGTTTATAAAGTACTCATTAAAAGTTTCTGCCATTTCTTTTTCATTTTCTTTTCTATATTTTCAAAATATATACTTTCTTCATCTATTTTTGGAAATGGTTTTAACATGGTTTTCAACATTTTCCACATTTCTTTAGGATCTTTCTTATGTTCATCTATTTGTCTTTCATAATATTCTTGTTTTGTAATTATCATTTTAGTAAATTTTTTTTCTTCTTAAATTTGTTCCAGTCATCTTCTAAGTTTGTTATTTTTGCCCGTTTATAACAATCATCTCCTTCTTTTGATAAATTTTGAATATTCTCATTATACCATTTATTCTGAAGCATCTTACTATTTAATTTCACTATTTTTAGTGGTGCTACTGCATCCAGTGCAGTAACAATGTCATTAATAAGAATATCAGCATGTGTGATTATCCACATAAATATTTGCCAAATTTTCCTTGAATAATCGTGGATCAAAGTTTTTCTTTCTGATCTTAATTTCTGTGACTGTTTCTTTTATGACGATCTTATTTTTTGTTGGGATTGTTATTGTTATTATACTATGATCTGATAATTTGGGTGCATCTAATACGTTTACTGTTACTTCAATATTTGAAATTACCAAATCTATTAATGCTGCTGTGTCTTTTGTAATCCTGGTTTTTTCTTTTACTAGCTGTTTCACCCTATACATTGTATCAATTGTTGTAATTTGTTTGAATAGTAGCTTTCAGTCGATAGATCTAAATTAAAATTGCCAGTATATACACAGTTATTATTTAAATGAAGATTGTCAAAAATGTATTCAAGACAGTTTAAAAAAAGAACTTCACTAGAACTAGGTATTGATATAATACTGTTAATGTAATACTTTTACGTTCCCTATTTTTAATGCAGATTGTTCCTAATAGTATACTAGATGATTTGAAACTTTTTTATTACATGATATTTCATATTGTTTTTAATGAAAAACATGACTCCTCCAGTTCATCTACTGAAAGAATCACTGCGTTCAGTCTTCCAACCATTTATATTAATTTCATAGTCATTAATGTCTTCTGTAATGTGTGTTTCTGAAATACACGCAATTTGAAATTTATTTTTCTTAATAAAATGTATTATCTGTTCTTTGTTTGCTATAAACTTTGTGCATTTAAATGTACAATACTAATTTTTGAATTGTCTAATTGCTACATTTCATACTTGGTTTTATCACTTATAAATTGTTGCAATCTTATTAGCACAGGACATTCATAATCAATTATCGAACGATGGACTTCTAAATTAAGTTTTAGTCTTTGATTATGTTCAACACAGTTTACATTTTGTACTATTTTGACAGTTGATGGTATTGTGATTTTCATTAGCTTCTTCTCCACAATTAAGACAAACTTGTTTGCTTTTTTTACATTCTGTCGCTTTATGACTGAAATGGCCACATCTAAAACATCTGATAAGGTAAAATGTTCATATACTATACATCAATCTCAATCAATGTTTATTGTTTCATGTTTCCATTGTATCCTAGAAAAGTTCACTATTTACTTCGACTATTGCCTGATACTGTCCATCATTTGTATACATCTTTTTAAGAACTTTTATTTCAAATGTTTTAATTTTATTTTCAATATTTTCATTTTGCTTTTTTAAATAATCTAATACTGTCCTTTTCGTATTCCTTAGATAAACCCACTATTTTAATCATTGGGTTTCCTCTACTTGGTATTTTCACACTGTAGTTGTTCCCTAATTTAATGTTTGCTTCTTCCTACAGTTTATTTACTTCTTGTTTATTTGAACACGCTACAGCTACTCCACCATTTTTCAATTTTCTAATATTCCAACTGCAATATGTTTACGTTTTACTTCTCTTTGTAGATCATTTTTTTGTCATATCACTATTTTGCTTATTTTTTGGTTGAATATAACTACGTCTTGGGATGACACTACTTTACTATAGTTTCTTGTTCTCATTAATACTAACGTCTTTATCTTTTAAGATTAATGTTTTTAATTCTGCTATTTCATTTTTAACTGATTCCACCTTTATAGAAGTGGTGTCTCCATTATGTACTTTCAGATTAGATTTTTCTTGTTTTAATTCATTTATATTCGCCTCTAATAATTCAATGACTCTATTTTTACTTTGACATGCTTCACAATAAAATTTTAGAAGTCTACTTTTTAATTGCATACACTTTACTTTTGAAGCTGAAATTTTTGCTTCTAATTTACAAAGACGTTAATTACACCCATCACAAGCCATATTTTCGTTAAGTTATCTTTTCCCTGTATACGTGCAATCTGCTTCAATTAGTCAATTTTGTTTCTTTTTCTTTTTTGAGATTATATTTTTTACTATCTAGTTAAGGAAAACAGAACCAATAAACAGCACTTTATAACTATTATTTGTTGATTTAAACAACACTATTTTGTAACTATTTGTAACAACTTATGGACCATGAACTCTTCTACAGGTCTGTACAAAAAATCACTCAGATTTTTGAACTTAAGCACCTGTAAACAGATAAATTATTGGAGACTATTTGGATACAACCATTCACTTCAACATTGTATTGAAACTGTTTATACGTTTCTATCATATCTCTACACACGCTGGCGTGCCATGATATACCGAACCATAGCGGGACATATCGAACCGACATAAAAGCCCAGGGTAATGGCTATCAGTTGTTGCTAAGCTTACATAGAAATGCAAAACTAACCTAACATGTTCCTTCCTAGGATTTTACATCATGATGTGCTGAGATCCTATACCTTGTAGTGGATAATTTGATTTGATATCATTTTACTTTTGAACAGAATTAAGTATAGTTTAATTGGAACTAAGAACTATGAATAATTAAAGCTTCTAGACATTTATTCTGATTTGAAATCACAGTTATGAATTAAAGCCTTTAAATCTTGAATTCAAATCATTTTTTTTTTAATGCTTGTTTAAAAGGTTTCAATAAATTTAGTACACCTTTGAAATCATTTTGAATTGTCCCTAAGCTTATGAATTCTGCTTTAAATGTATTTATATTCCTCCTCGTGAACTATTATAAAATTTTTCCCTAACATATTAAAAGACACATGATTTTTTATAAATTACACACATTTTACAGTAATTACTTTTAATTTAAATCATATAAGAAATACATTAATTACCAATTTAAAACTATATCTGTTTATATGGCTGAAGGCTAAGAAATCTAGATTTCTGTTTGGGTAAAGGATTCGGACAAATTTGTGTAAGGCTGATTATTTCAAAGCATGTTTGTATAATATGTAGAAATGTATTAAAAACTTCCATAAACCGGAATGTCGGAAATTGGAACAGTTTCAAAATGGACTTTATAGAGGGCGGGCCAGAATTAACTCATGATTTTGAAAGACTCACTTCCATTATTAAAAAATAAATATGAAAGTTGCTTCTTAAATATAACAACTGTCAGGTGTTGTCCATCTAAATTGATGCTGAAGGAATTTCATTAATTTTTTCCACAATTCTCAGCTTCAGGTTTATTCAAGTCCACCACTGGATGAGTTTCAAACACTGCTCTTTAAATAACTCTAGAACAAGAAATCACACGCAGGCAAATCAGGTAAACAGGTTGGTCAAGAAACAGCCCCAATGTTCAAACAATGGTTCTTAGAATATTCATTGTATGTCAAGCAGTATATGCTGTTGCTCCATCTTGTTGGAACCAAACTCTAGCGGAGTTAATGTTACGACAACATAGCTAGGAAAGAATTCAGACACCATACGCATCAGTGGCGGCTGGTGGATTTAAGTTACACCATATCTCAGTATTGGAGCATGGAACTCAAGCAGTATTTTAATGCACAACTATCAGTACTGAATGAAAAAGTGTTTCAGAAAAAAAAATTGAAAAAAATTTGAGGAAAAACAGTTACAAAAATACGCTGCCACCCCAGATTATTTCCAGACCATTAATAAAATATTTGCAAACTAATCAGAAGGAAAATTTATCACCACTTCTTTTCTTGGCTTTCGAAAATTTTGATTTTTCGTAAAGTTATAACAAGTTCTTCATTGTGTAAATATCAAATTCAACTTTAATTCAACTTGACAAAAAAATCTAAATTTTCGAAAACCAGTGATAAATTTTCCTATTGCTTGGGTTCCATGCTCCCATACTGAAATTTGGTGTAATCTAAATCCACTAGCCGCCACTGATACACATGTATCTCTCAGATGTCACAGTAATCGTACAACCATTGTCATTCTTGAAGAAATAAGGACCAATTATACCGAATGTCGCTATCCAGCAACAAACTGTCACCCTTTGAATATAAAGTGGTTTCATATGCAGTTCATGCTGATTCTCATCAAATGCTTTATTATTAGAATGCAATTTCTCGCAAACTATTTGCCCAAATTTAAAAAGTAAGTACCGTTGTAATTAGAATTTAACAAACTTTAAAACGATGTGCTACTTGACCCTTGCCATTTGAAATTTTAAGGGTGGTTTCCACCACAGTTTAAGGGTTCAAGTGGCGCGATCGAAAATATCCAATGAAAGTGTCCCCTTGGAAATAAAATCGACGGGTCCGAACGTTATTCGGAAATGAGCTTAAATGAAAAAAAAAATGCCTGTTTCGTTTTCGGTGGCCCACCTTTGTTATCGTTCTATGTACAATTTAGAACTCTCTTAAATATTGCTGATCATTCGCAAACAACTCTAGATCCTTCTCTATAAATCTAGACTTTCTTGACTGTATAATGTAACTTTTAGTACTGATATCACCATCTCCGGGCACACTTTGGAATTATTAGTCTACATAATCCATTGGCTTAACCAATTTCTAAAACTAAATCCATAAGGATAAATACAAGCAACACTCGACAACACCCCACTAGAAGATGTTGAGATGAATTCACTACATGTGTGAGAACTATTTTAGCTAAAAATGAAATTGTAGATATTGTTACCGGTTGATTCCGCTAGGCTCCACATGCATTTGGCACATTAAAACATGCTTGGGACTCCAAGCAATACTCCACCCAAGCCAAATTGCGGATACCAATGTCAAATCTTATGATCCTGAGGTAACAATCTTTTAGAAAATATGGCGTGACATTCGATACTCCATATCTCGAAAATGAAGCATTTTATGACTTATGGAAATTGGTCAAGAATTTTGCATTTTGAAGTTGCTCCAACACCCAAATTTATGGGTATTTTTAATATGATTCTACAGACCATTCAAACACACCATGTAAATCAGATTTACACATCTTAAACGAAGGATCAAACGAGCATTGTCTAGGATGTTTAGATTCTTGTAAGACAAGATACATTCACCACTGAGTAACTATTCCCTTAAACTTATATATTTGCAAACCATTTAAATATTCCAAAAATAGTATACTGTATACTTACTTGATAAAACAGTTAAAAGGAATATATAATCAGAAAACGTAATCAATCCTGAACTTCCTAATTTGTAGAAGATGCTGTCTTCATCTAACGTAAGTTCAAGTTTTTGTTGTACTGTCTATAATATATTAAAATACTATTATTCGATTAATAATACTAAATTAACATCAACATTAACCCTCGCAGTCACAAGCGGTGTGACATGATCATCATAGTGTCATTTTCATTAAACCATTTTTGGAAAATTTGATGCAATAAATTTTGATTTGATCTATTCGTCACTTTTCATTGGTCCGAATAACAATTTGAATGCTTTAAAAATTTCTAAATTTATTTATTTCAATTTAATAGTGGAATGAAATCACTGTATGTATATTCAGACTACCAAAATAAATGAAGTCTAATTTTGTTTGAATGGTTGATTTTTTATTTTATACTTTATTTAAATTATAATACTCATATATACATTGTTATAATGGTTTATTAGGATTGATTAAGTCCTTATTTTTATTTATTTTATTTTTATAAAAATGCAACAAAATATCAATACACCTTTACCACTATTGTTTTCAGAATTATGAAATGAAGAAATACGTGGAGCGATACTGACACATTGCTTTGTATTAAGACGTTGTAAATAACTTTGGTACTGCGAGGGTTAAACAATTTTCACAATTCAAATAAGATATAATTTTCTACATTATAATCTGTCATTAATATTCATTTAAATAAAATCATTTCTTTTCTGAATTATGAAAACAAAAACAAAAATAGCCAGATTAAGAAACAAGTATTGCATTTTTATACATATACAGCGTGTTCTGGAATAACCTGCAAATAATATTTTGTAGGTAGATTCCTTTGTTTTTAATTCTAAGTTCTTATAAGCAAATGAAGATTTCTAGGACATGATATTTGCTTTATAAATTTAAATGCTTTGAAATGAATTCTCAAAGATGATAATATAAAATTTCTCACCAATTGTTAAATGTGTGTTGTACGCGCGTGTATATTATGCATATATAAAATGTCTGTTTTAAACAATGGGATTTCTATCTATAACAGAAACGAAATTCAAAGTAAGAAATTTCCTATGCAGTATGTACATATCCTAAGATATATATGTTTGTATGTATACAGGCTGTCACCCTATCCAGAAATATAGAAAGAAAAAAAAACTTTCGCCTTCGTTATAGAGATATTGTCAAAAATGCTGAAACAATATGGCTTTTTGAGGGTAAAATTAATTAGTTAATAATTTAGAACATTATCATTGAATTTAAAATAACAATTCAACAATTAAAGAGCATCTTTAAATTTATTAAAGGTTAAATAATCCACAGCTTGAATGCACAAATTAGCACACATCTCTAACTCTCCAGCATTTGTCCATTCATTAATGCTATTGCTTTTTGAATTTGGGGAAGTATGTCCGCCTGATTTTCAATTGGTACCTGATACACATTTTCTTTGATGAATCCCCAAAGAAAGAAGTCGATTGATGTTATGTCAAGTGACCGAGGGGGTCAATGAATTGGTCTTCCCCTTCCAATCTATCATTGTGGAAAAGTTTGTTTAAAAAATTACGTACTTGAATTCCAAAATATGTCAGCACCTTATGGTACCAAATATCCTGCCTATATTAGGAACATCTTCAAATAATGGGGGTAAATCTTCAGTTAAAAATTTCCGATACTTCGCAGCAGGAAAAATGTGTGGTCCCATTAGTAAGTTGCCAAGTATTATGCACCAGAGGTTTACTGATCATCTTCTTTGCAAACCTTTATAACGATACTGATGTGGATTCTCATCGCACCAAAAATGTAGATTGTGCAAATTAATAATACCTTCTTGGGTAAAAGTTGATTTGTCGTTTCAAGGGATACTGCTTGTAAAATCTGGATTATGATACACGTTCTTCAACAACCATCTACAAAAATCTACTCGAAGGTCTGTATCAACATAGTGTAACACATGGATTTTCTTCGAGTTAAATGGATGTAATACATACAATTCTATGCATGGGCGTCGCCAAGGAGGCAGGGAGGAGTGACCGCCCATCCTGGCTTTTGGCAGATAATAAATACTTTTTATTAATATATGGATAGGTAGGTCCTATAATGAAAACCAATTATAATGGTAAATAATCAAAACAAAATAGCTAAATTAACATTCATATATAGATTTTATTGAAATTTTTCAGTCATCCATATACAAAATATAAAATATATACAATAAAATTCTGTATTTAAGTTACAAGTCGGTATCGTGGATCGCCACCAGCTATAAAAAAGGTGCCAGAAGAGCGCCTCCTATGGTTTGGGTAAGATCGAATTATCGAGGGCCGTCCCTCTAAATATATCATTCATATCCCTATTTCACCACGCTATTTAATATTATCATAATTAAAAATTGATAAGACATAATTAGTAAAACTGACAAAACTAAAATAAATACCTTCTTAAAAACTGAATTAGCTAGCTTAAAGTCACTACTTTTCAATTGTAGAAGTGCTGAATAATCAAAAGTTTTAAAAGTTTTTTCAAAAATATAGAATAGCCTGATAGTCTCTCTTGACTCATAGAAGACCGAAGACCTGAGCTGTTCTTTCCTCAAAACAAAGTAGGTGCAATATATATAACAGAATTCTAGATAGTTATTATGCTTATTTGCTTTCTATCGAAGCACATTATCAAGTTGATTATGCCTGGAGAGATAATCCTTTTGACACCAGTCAAAATATTCGTCAGTCAGTCAGTTTTTTTTTATCGCGCGACATTGTGCTCGATTTTATTATTTATTTAGTCGAAGAATACAAAGTTTGTTAGTCATGTCGAATAATCTAATTGGTAAGTTTATAATATATTTTCATTATTGAAATTACAAATAGTAATATTTTAAACTTAATTTATTGAAGCCATGTTCCACTTTTTCTTTTTTTCGTTCAATTTCCGATTTTTTGAAGCGTGCCATTAAAAAAGTACCCTCTATACCAAAACGGAAATATTTTTAAATGAACACACAATAATCTACGAAATTATTTCGTGCTAGCTGAAGGTGCGTAAGACTGCGTAAATATATTTTTTTTTTTTTGGTAGAAACCACCCTGACTGTAAAGCGCATGGACCTTTTTGAACTTCTCGAAGTAATGGTTGGCTCGCAAAAAGCTAATACTTCAGAAGTAAGAGGAAAAATGGTCGAGTTTGTTAAAAAAAGTTGCCTAAAACTCGGGAAGATATTATTAAAACGAAAATAAGTTTCTTTTCAAAGAAAAGTTATTAGTAGATGGCATTCAAATGGAAGAAATAAAAAAAACTTTCTCAGTAGAAATTCTGCTTGGCTGAATCAGACAATTATTCATAGACGAAAGCAACTTATACCTAAAAAATCTAAAAAATGAAACACTAACTAGAAAAAGTTTTAATAGTGATAGCACCTGAACAAAAAGAAGACGTTGCGTAAAATTGTTAACCTTTTACAGCCCGGAAGAATTGGCATTTGCTGCTCGTATGAGTTATGTGAAAGATGGAAAAAGAAATATAGCCGAGGCAATAAAAAAAGTAACTACCGGAAGTAGTATATTCGTACGAAAAGTAAAGGAGGATGACCACTCTCATTCAAAAGTAAAGCAATATGCACCGGAAGAAGCGTTAGCTTTAATAGTGGATACTAAAATGACAAAAGCGCAGTATCTGAAGATTCGAAATGGAGGTATTAAAAGAAATTGTAACATATATCCAGCATATGAAAAAAATCCTCAAAGCAAAAAAAGAGTGTTACCCCGCAGATATTTTAATTTCCGAAAATATAGGTTGTGTGAGACTCCAAAGCCTTCTCGACCACATTGCCCATCGACTAATTATTGTACAAAAAGAAGTGCTAGAAAAAGTTTTGCTTGATAAAAAGTTTTTGTCTATTGAACTCATTTATAAATGGGGCTTCGATGGGAGTTCCAGTCATTCAATGTATAACCAAAAATTCTTGAATCAAAATTCAGATTCAGATTATTGACATCTATAGTTCCTCTACAGATGAAGAGTAATTCTTTTTTGACATCCGTCATCACTATGGCAACGAGCAGTCAAGGCACACCTTAACTGTATTTCGATAATAATTGTGTTTTGGTCGAGCAATAATTAATAAAAAAAAAACCATATATGTATATCCCACCATCCTGTATATTATTACCAAATAAATCCGCCTTTCACATCATCATAAATACGCTGAAAACCTTTCTACCTTAATATTAAATGAATTAGAAAAATTAGTTAGAAAATAAGTTTAGCCTGCCCGCATGTCCCCCTAATATCGCAAAATAAACCACTGTGCGACGCATTCAAAGAGTAGGCAATAAAACAATTATCTTATATCCATTTTGGTACACTGTACCAGTGCCACGCTCCTATGTAAACAAAAACAGTATACAATTTCTTGGCAATTAAATTGAATGTCAATGCCAATACATGCAGCAATGCTAACAAAGCAATATTTTTATTTACAGTCGAACTTCTTTGACTCGGACATTCTAAACTCCCCCCCCCAAGACAGTTCGAGGAAAAAAAATTTGTTAAAAAAAAAAAACTTTTAAAATAAGGTATACAGGTTGTGTTCTGAATCATTAGACATGGATCTCTTAAATGGCAACGTTACAATGTAAACCAAAGGCAGGCAAACCGTCGCTCGTCTTTGTAAGCATTAGGATGGCAGATAATTCATTTTCAATCTAGCTGTCATGCAGTCAACAGTGCACACTGCCCGCGATACGATGCCAATTTTCAAGTCTTCTTTCAATGTACTATGTCTAATACTTCAATACGCGTATTGTATATCCAAGGGCACAGAAACATATTTGGGTTACAGAGAATTTCGAGGTATATAAGTTCAAGTTATAGAAGTATATATTTTTCAGATATGTAAATTGATTATTTATGACCCAAAAGAAAAATATTTTCTAGTAAATTTTGGAGGCGACGCCCATGATTCTATGCACCGAGTTGTGAGACAAATCTTACTGTGCTGCAATTTATCGAGTGCTTAGAAGGATCATCTTCGATGCATAGAAGAACTTCTTCATAAACTTCTGGGCATTCCACACTTTTTTCCCTGGATTTAAATCTCCAGTCTCAAGAAGTCTCTGACCTATGCATAAAATAACTTCATTCTGGGTGATGGCAGTGGGGAAATCGTTCTGCATAATGAACCACAGTGGCTCTAGTATTACAAGCCTCAAGTGTTTTCATATCAACATATTCACGATTGGAATAATATCTATTCATTTTGATTAGTATAACGCTAAATTCTAAATTAATTGCCACAATTAATGCCTTACATTGATCGTTAGAGATTATAACTCACGTTGACAGTTCGATATTGTTTTAGCATTCAAGTCTACTAGACCAAAGAATTGTAATTATTTTGAAAACACAGGTGAAACTGAAAATTTTTTATTCTTTCACTTATTTTACCATTTTAAATTCATGTGGGGAGTGACTTTGTATATAAATGACATTTCAAATAAATTTTTCATTATGCAAATTTTAAAAAGGCGTAACTTTTTAAATAAATCAAAATTTCTTAACGAAATCTATTATGGACAAAAAACATATCCAGGTCATTTTCTTTTCTGCAAAACTTCAGAAATCGATAGAACAAGTTGAAATAATGGCAGTTTACTAAAGAACTTAGTTTCAATTTATTTTCATATTATTTTTGTATCACAGACTTTTACTGTGATATCGAAAACCAAGTGACACGAAAGTTTCGAAATAAATCAGGGATTTTATATCGATGACCAAAAGTGACCAGTGACATAGTACAAACAAATTTGAGTGACTGAAACTCCAAAAAAAAGATCACCCAGTATATCTTTTCCAATAAATTTAGTTCTCCTGTTATTTCTTTTGACAAACATATTATGTGTACCACATTACTGAGCGATATCACAATAAATGTAGATGATACAAAAAATAAATTGAAATTTCAACGTCCAGTATCTCAAAAACGGTGAAGTTTTGGAACTAAATTTCTCCAGTACACTGCCATTATTTCAACTTGTTCTATCGATTTTTGAAATTTTGCAGAAAAAAAAAACGACACCCTGTATATGTTGCCAATATTTTACAAATTGTCCTAAGTTACCTGAATGCACACCATTTTTGCAACTTATTTTTCTCAAATTTCAACCAATCTATTTTTACAAAACCTCTTTATATGGATATTGAGTCAAGCATTAAAATATCATTTGAACCCATGCGATATTAAGATATTGCATAAACAAATTTCATCAGCCGCCAGTGATAGGCAGTCCTCCCGCAGTTTTTTTTTAATATTAAGACACCTTTTTGAATAAATCTAAATGATTTTGCTTTACTCAAATTATTAATTATTTTAAAGCTCTAACCTAAATACTGGTCTCAAACTACTGATGGCGCTAATGCCTCAATGCTTTAATCCAACTGTTTATAGGATTGACAATTAATAATGAACCATAGTTCAAGAGTAGGTTTTTTGGACCAAAATATGAGGATGTAACCAAATATGCTGTAATGTTGCTGTGGAAAAACATACAGGGTGTCAAAGTCGAAATTATTTTTTTCGTTTTTCTGCAATAACTCAACAACCTCTTGACCGATCTTCACCAAATTTGGTAAATGAATATTTTTTAATCTAAGAAACAATAATTTATGTATCACCATGTTAGACCCTTTAACTTCTTTATTTAAAATGCCTATACATAATAATTTTTCAAATGAAAAAATGAGGGATATGAAATGTGTTTATGTACATAATAATTTTAGCTGGCGCACTGCAGCTAGGAGATACTCAGTGCAATATCCAAATAGAAGGCAGCCAAATCATAAGATTTTCCAACATCTGTTTCGTCGTTTGGGAGAAACAGGTTTATTTCGCCATAAAAATGATGTAGGATGACCGAAACGAATTACTCCAGATCATGAACTAGAAATTTTAGTTCGTGTGGATGAAGATCCTCAAATCAGCTCAAATCGTTTATCAGCGGCAACAGGAGTGAATAAATAATGTGTTTTAAGAGTCTTACGCAAAGAATGCTTCTACCCATATCACTTCACTCCTGTACAAAATTTACTTCCAAGGATCTTCCACGAGGGTTAGAATTTTGCCAATTTCTTCTCAATACACACAACTGAGATAGAAATTTTGTTAAGAACCTTTTATTTACCAATGAAGCAACTTTTACGGCGTTTTTAACTGGAGAAATAGCCATTACTGGGAAATAGAAAATCCTCATGCCATTAAAAAAAGGCATTTTCAAAACGAATTTAAGATTAATGTTTGGTGTGGTATTATCATTGATCAGTTATTGGGACCATTTGTCCTTCCTCCAAATTTAAATGGTCAGTCATCTGTTTTTTCTGCGAAATACTCTTGCTGATTTATTAGATGATTTCATGCTAGACATAAGGGGCAGAATGTGGTTTATGCAAGATGGAGCTCCACCCTCACAGATGAATAGGTCGAGGAAGTGAATATTTGCTTGCCCACCAAGGAGTCCTGATTATAATCCTTTGGATATTTATATGTGAGGACATAATATGAAGTCCTTAGTCTATGCAAATATTATTAATTCAAGAGAAGAATTGTGGGGTCAAATACAAAACGCAGCCAATTTTATTAGAGGACAGCAAAATGTATTTTCAATGTAAGAAAATCTTTTATCAAAAGAATTAGAAAAGTCATTGAAGTAGGTGGAAACCACATCGAACATTTACTCTAAGTTGCAGCAATTAGTTCATAAGAAAGGAGAGAAAGTTTACGCTGTTGTTACGCTTTTGTTTTTACTTACGTTTTGTACTTTTTTCAATAAATACAATTTGTTTCATTAAAGTAGAAATTATTGAAACATTTAATGGCAGTTTCTTCGAAAAACTGTTGGAGATATCAAATTCTACCAAGTGTACATTTTTTTACGTGGAAATGACGGCCTCATAAGATCTTGTCAGAAGTACCACGTTTCGTCAAAAAATATGAAAAAAAATTTATCATCAGATACAACTCCTGCGGCGCCCTTTATCGTCTAACGTGATGTGATACATAAATTATTGTTTCTTAAATTAAAAAATGTTCATTTGTCAAATTTGGGGAAAATCGGTCAAGAGGTTTAGTTATTGAAAAAAAAAAAAAAAACTATTTCACCCTGTATCTTTTTCCACAGCAACATTTTACTAAAGTATATTTGGTTATATCCTCATATTTTGGTCCAAAGAACCTACCCTTGAAATATGACCCATTATTAATGGTCCACCCTGTTTACAATTTACATTTGACCATTGCATTGGCAGTGGTGGGGAATACATAGTTACGAAGTGGTGTGCGCGGTTAATCAATGAAACAGCTGTACACCCCACCACAGCTGATGCGAAACTATAGGTGTGTAATACACCATCGGCTAATATTCAACGGATAAAGGTAAATTATGCATACTAATTACCGTGTTCGCCCCTTCGTGGTTTTACCTGTATAAGACCCAACCACTACACACACACACACACACACATTTAACAAATAACAGTGTAGATGTAGAAGTTGTATTACATATATCTATCATTTTCTGTATCAAAAGTTGACACAAACTATAATATATTTCTCAACATCATACACCACAGATTTAGTACTTATATCTAACCATATTCTATTCACTGCCCAGCGTTACCAAAGTGCAGTTGTAAGGGGCAAAATACGTCATTCTGACGCCAATGCTATTCACATTCTTCTGAGCTGTATGCATAGATAAATATAGATAGGACACTCACACAATTCCTTATTTTTTTTTACTATTTTAGACCTCTCTATAATAGAGAAATATTGTTAATTTTGAAATTAATTATTTCCATCTTGCAAATTTATAACCTCAGCTCTCAACTCAACCGTAACATTAACCACAGAATTGTTAACAACCCACCACAGATCGCATAAGCATAGCACACCCAACTGCAGCTTGGGAAGATAGGGGAGGTAACCCAGGTGAAGCGATACATCATTAGGGCTTTGAAAAAATGACTGGCCAGGTGATCTGGGCACTGGGGCAGCCTAATAGAATATGGCTCTAGATTCCTAAAATTTGATACTTTATTTCATTTACTACTTGTAAACATATTATGGCATCCATAAATAACTTGTAGCTTATAGTATTAATGCTTAATACATCACCACTGCCCTAAATTTAAAAAATCTAGACAGCTATACAGCTTACTATACTAAATAAAGGCTACTCAATTTTTTAATTTCTAATTTCAGGCAAAAAAAATTTCCAATAAAAAAAGCCAATTATTATCATTGTAAGAATGTCATGCTACAAAAACAAAAATGCATGCAAAAATCGCAATCGACAGATAGAGTTATTACCTGTAAACCGTGCTGAAATAAATAAAAATAGACGAAATTTATTTAGTAATAAATATATAGGTATAAGTATATAAATGTACAAAGAGTGACATTAAAAATAGGGGGAAACTTGTTGAGATGATTAGAGTAACAGTACTGTCAGAAAATTGATAGGAATATCATAAACTCTTACCTTGGGGTCATATCTTTTATACTGATCCAAACCAAAACCTAAAAATATATAAATATAAATTACTGATTTATTGAGACACGCATATTATGTACATATATCATAATCAGTAACGAGGCACATCCTTTTTCAGTCATATTGTATCGTAAGTTGAAATGAGTAAAAATTATATGGTCAGTCTTTTTTTGGATGTCGCAGTTAGGAAACAGAATAATAACTAATAAGCCTAAGGTAAATAGATGATGGCCAAGAAGGAACTATAATACACTGTACATAGATAGTTAAAGATATTAAAAAAAAATCACACTTGAACACGCCCCTGCAAATTTTTTTCTGTGTGTATGCTTCTTCATGGTTTTTGACATCCAGAATAAAAAAGTTATGTCTCTTTTTCATCGCATTCCTGGTTTTTTTTTCTAATTTATGTAAACATAAACAAATAATATTTGTGTCAAGTTTCACGCTTGACATATTCTAAAAAAAAGATAAATAATTTTGAAAAAAGGACACAGATTCGTTTTCCGAAACGTTAGGGAAATATATTATTTTTGTGTCTCATATTAGTTGTCAAAAAAACACCCTCTGACTAATCTTTTCACGTAAAGTCACAAGCACAGAGGTTTATTTTTTCCAGTAAAATATTGGACAACTAACTATATTTTTTAGATAATGAAGAATTATTCATGTGGTAGTCTCAAAAAAGAAAAATTTAGAGAATGCCACAAACAACATTCAGACAATGTTTAAAACTGTCTAAAACCGAGTTGAAGAAATGTAAAGAGGCGCAACATATGCATATAAAAGTGTTCCATATCACTCTTTCATTCATCCTAATTCCCCACACCCCACTATCCACATATTTGCTGACCGTGTAGTGTTGCCACCATTGTCGTTTAGCTGCATCATAACTCGTTTTAGTAATTTTGAAGTTTTGTAATTTGATCAGTGTGATACTTTTTTGCTTCCGAAACTATACTCTCGGAAGCCTAATATTTGCAATTTTAAATAACATTTTAAACTTTCTGTTTCCATAAATATTTAAACAATGTATGTTTTAATTACCACTCTTTTTAATTGAAAAATCAAGATTTTATTTTAATTACAGATAATTCCTTGTTTACAGAAAATAAAAAAATAACTATAAACAGGTAAATAAGTAATAAAATTTTAATAAACTCAAAACCATAAACGAGATAGTAGGAAACGAAAAATCGCGTTTTAAAATTTAAATTTTATTAAATAACATACTTAATCTATTTAACTAAATTAAAAATAAATATTAAAAAAAACCTTTTATTCAGAATAAACCGGAAAAGAACATTCATGTTATATTAATTATATGTATTACTATTATATCATAATGGTATCCAAAAAACTAATTTATCTAGGACCGTGTATAAAGTCTGAATTTCTAACATGCAAAGCAGTATAGAAAGAAGATGGCGTTTTACAGTATCCTGTGTGAAAAATGTTAGCTTCCGCACTAGTATGTGCAGTGTTATTTTCATTTGAAGTGAATACAAATTAAAGAAAATGTTAAAAAAAAACATGTTTTTTTTGTGATTTAAATGTGTTTTAAACATAACAACCCCGCTCCAAACTGGCTTGCATCAAGTAGATGTTGCTACAGAATTAGAAGTAAGCCAAGGAGTCATTAGTGATTTTTTGATCGATTTTTGGAAACTGATTTTGTACAAGAACGACCCAGAAGTAATCAACATCAGTCTACAACACCACGACAGAACTGTTATCTTCGACTTACAATAAGAGGGAATCACATCCTTTATGCTTCTCAAGTAAAAAGCACGTTAGCTGCAGCACATGCGGTTACAATAAGTGTCAATTAGTATGCAATAGATTCAGGAAATTTGGGATGTCAAGTAATCCTTCGTATCGAGTCCCTTTAATTAATGTAATGGTATGGGAGGCTACGCCTGCATAGCCACAGACGGGCCTTTTTACCAACCCCACTGTCCCTCAGCATGTGCTTCTCTTGCTCCTATGAATCTTTCCGACCTTCTATGAAGGTAGATGTCACCACAGGATATTCCTCCTTAAAGCGCCTCAAAGAAAGATACTGTGTCTCAGCGCCCAAACGCTTCACATTGTCCAAAGTGGTAAGATGTCTCTTCATCACTCCTCATCTGGACAGTAGGGTCTTCCTCAATACCTATAATGATAGATGCCTCTTAATCTGCAGTGGCCTGTAAAACGATTAAGAGATTCAAGTCTTACGACTCCGTCCAGCAACCAGGCCGATCTCGATTTGTTCGGCCCCGTCACAAATCCGGGTTTGCCTGCAGGCCCTGTTGTCTCCATGCGTCCTCAGTGTCTCTGGGCCCACTCAGAGGGCCGTTTGACCTGCCTTCTTAAATACCTAACTAGGCCAGCCCGTGACAGGTTCCTGCTCCGAGTCTACCAATTCATCGGCCTTCTCGTTGCCTGGAACTCCCATATGTCCCGGGACCCATACCAGTCTGACTTGTTTATGCCTGGCCAGCTCTTCTAGGGCATCCCCACACTCCTGGACGAGTCCCTGGTTAAGTCCAGCTGACCATGCAACCCATTTATGGTGGGCAAGGGATTATCAAAACTGGGACATGGAATGGGGTTCAATTTTAATCAGCGATGAATCCTGTTTCAGCTTGCACAGCGATAGCAGACATCTACGAGTTTCGAGGATGTCAGAGAAGAGATGCAGCCAAAAATTTATCCAATCCACAGTAGGTTTTAGAACAGGCAGTGTTACAGTTTGGGTAGGTTTATGTGTTAGAGAGATAATGCTCGGCCCTTCGGATTCGGCAAGTATTCAACTTCCCTGAAACTGACGGAATTGATCACGATCCTCTTCCACACTGTTCTCTTTACTTCGATCCCATTGAACATGTGTGGGATTTATTGGGCAAGGCACTTCATAATCATCAACCAGCTCCAGAGAACATAGGCAACTGTCATATTCTTCCCATTTTATGGACAAAAATCCCACAAGATGTGATCAACTACATCATCCTACGCATGTTCTAACATATATTTGAAGTAATTAGAGTGAGAGGCTGGTATATGAGGTATTGATCTATCATCAATACTTCGTTTAGGACATTGTTAGTTCCCCACGGCTAAACATTTCATAAATTAAAATTGTTTTTCTTCGTTTTCTCCTAACCAAATTATGCGAAAAGATTAATAGAGAAGTTGTCAACCCCTTATAACGAATTTTTTTTTTTTTTTAGTCCAATTATTTCATGAAAATATGAAATATCCTTAATTTTCTATGCACAGTGTATAATGAGGACATTTAAAAACAAATTAACTTCCTTTTCTTGGTAAAAGTTTAAAATATAGAGTGGAATGAAAAATAATATTAACTGAACATTTTTTGCTAATTATTATTTACTAACTTTTACAAATCTTATCACAGATAAGTATAACATATATCTTTTTAAACAATTATTTTCCCCGCTATTTGCCAAAACGCTGAAACTTGGATTACAAAAAAGATAATATGCACATTTTGTTTAGTACAACTGACTCAATAATGTTATTTTTAATTTCAACTATTCCGTCTAGTAAAACCAAAAATAAATAAAACACAAGGTACTCACCAGTTGAACACTCACTTTAAAAAACTTTAAAATATCTACCGACACGTGTTTCTGCTTGCAGAGCTTCATCAGGGTAGCCAGCACATTTAAAGAATCCAAAGCAACAAAACTTGTAAACCTTAATGTGATAAACATTAATGGCTTCAGAGAACAGAATAATTGAAATTATATAGTTATATTTAAAAAGGTATATGTTATACTTATCTGTGATAAGATTTGTAAAAGTTAGTAAATAATAATTAGCAAAAAAATGTTCAGTTAATATTATTTTTCATTCCACTCTAAATGAGGACATTATTGATGTTCCATGTATAATAGTAAAAACCTATATGCTCCAGTTATTATCTAGATTTTTTATAGAAATTATTATGTACGAACATATAAAAATCCATATTTCATGATAAATAAGAAAATAGGAACGATTTTTAAACACATTAACAGTTTTGCTGTATCATTTCCATGTATAGAGTCGCAGAAAATTTGATTATAAAGTTGTCTTTACTCAATTTACCTATATTATTATATATATAAAAATCTATCCCTTAGAAATGACAGCCTCTAGAGTGAATGATTTTTTTTTATAAAGAAAATAATTTGAACTAGATCAATGAAATTTTACAGATTGTCTTTCAGTACAAAGAATTTAAGGCACCTAGCCGAGCGAGTAGGAGTGCTTAATTTACTTGGAAGCGAAGATTGATGGGTTGATTCCATCCAGGAACAAATTGAAAATTTATTTATGTAAAAGTTTCCGATTCAAATGAGCCTTCGAATTGTCATTATGAATGTTTAAAAAAGTTAAATTTTAGAATTATTCCAAACTTCTTTTGAAAAAAAAGTCCCTTGCAAGTTTTTTTAATATTTTTGTCTTCCAGTAAATCGAATCCAAATGTTTCGTTGCATAATTCTGTTCTACATTTTTTATAGGTGGCTTTGATTAGAATTGTAATCATAGTTATGAGAACTGTTAAATCACCGAAGGAAATCACATTACAAACAGTATTTTTATTGATGAGGCTACAGATGTGACAACTTCAACTGCAACTGCTATGGTATAAGAGTCATTTGTACAAAATTAATTACAAACTAAAAAATGACCCCGATATGCGATATTACACAAAAAACAGTTAGACATTAAAGATAGCTGGTTTGTGGTCTTTTCTTTTTAAGGGCTATACCTAGACAAATAGAAAGAAGGCAAAAAAAGTTTTTTATTTTTTATTGTTTTTACCACTGCTAACTTAATTCTTTCATTTTAATGAATACCAATTTACAAATAACAGCAAACTGCAGCGGTAATAAAGTTACCGATTGTTCAAAAATAAATGATTTAATTAAAAATAAAAACCATTAATACAATACAATCAAAGTAATCAAACAGTTGATAAAAAGTAAAAATTTGTACAAAATGTGTATATCACTGTATTAACAAAATAACTTAGGAACAAAAGATAAAAATTTTAAAACCATTTCATAGTATTTCACCAATAATTTCAATTTCCAAAAAAAATTTCATTTTTTTAAGCAAAAGTTTGTAATTTTCCCTAAAATACTTGATACATTAAAGCTACCTATCAGATAATGTAACACTTTTTAAGACAGTAAAGTAGGGTGTCTTAACCTTGTATCACAAGCATGTATAACTACAAAAATGCAAATTGTAGCATACACGATGCATGTTTGTGATACAAGGATAAGACATTCTACTTTACTGTCTTTAAAAATGTTACATTATTACAATTAGTATAATATAAAATTTCAGCAACTTTTGGAAAATTTCCGAAATTTTACATCATTCGATGCCAATTTAGACTCATATAACAACGCCAGTACGAAGCCTGATCGTTAATTCCCTAGTTAACTACTACTTGATAGTTAACCTTTTGATTTACGTTCAAGGTAGATGTCGGCAGAGACAAACTCTTTAGTTCGACATTTTTGATTTGGATTTCTACTTGATAAAAATTGATGAGTAATGAAACAAAATCTTAACCTTAAAAATATTGTATTTTTCCGTTTAATACCGCAGATATGAATTTGGTTTTAAAGGTTAATTTATCAAGAAACTTCCCATTTGTAATTTTTTTTCTCAAAAATTAATGTTGATATATTAGAAAACTTTATTTGGTATAATGAACTAAAAATGTAAAATTGAATGAGTAAAAGTAAAGTTAAAGCATATCAGTCTGGGTTAGTAAGATCTATGCTTATAAAGACTCACGTGATAAAATATTAGTATTAGTAGTAGTAGCATTAAAAATTGTTAAGAGTGATTAAAAAAGCAAACAGATATATGAAAGATGGACTGGGTTTGTGAAAGCTTATACTCATTAATTAACAATTGTATTCAAGTAGATCAAAGATATGCAAATAGGTGAATTTTTATACAGACTGAATTGATTTAATTCAAACGGCTGTGAACAGGAAAGCAAATAATATCCGTGTAGATTTCTTACATGATATGGAGGTGTGATGTGCGTCGGTGCTATACGAGATCCATAGACATTATCAATCACGTCATCCACTATTTGCTTTCCTTTTCACGTTTGTTCGAGTTAAATCAATTTACTCTGTATAATATGCATACAGCTTCAAAAATTTAAATGTTTAAAAATTTCATGTTTATGTTGATTTTAAAACTCTTCCTCGTAATTAAATGTGACTTTTTTTATGAATATCATAAAATATAAATTTCACTGGTTTTACTCTTATGGCAGAATGAAAAAGATAATGAATGTTTCCAATTCAACCAGATATATCATCTGGCACCACAATAAATATTTTTCTAATCATTATAATTTCAAAAATGTTATCCATATACGCAGTGACTTGATTTGAAAAATGTAGTAATGGAAATTTATATTCATATTAATAATAGTAATAATAATAATAACAATTATCTACTTTCACTGGCTTATCTGATGACATTAATCAATCAGATGAATTTATGGTGGAATAGGAAACAAACACTATATCAGAAAAAAAATTAAATGTATAAAAGTAAACAAAAAGTTTAAGCAGATTTAAAAAATACTATAATACGTATGGATGGAGAAATAAGTCACGAGCAATTTGGACACAATACGAGTACTTATGTAACTTTACTATGTGATTTGTTTTTTCACTATGTAATAAATTATAAATTTAATTTAATGCATGTAAATATTCCTCAAAACAGAACTGTCCAAACAATTTTTTTAAAGTAGCTAAACTACTTTTTTAAAGATAATAGAAAAAATAATTTAAAATTTAGGACGAATTATTTACGCATATAGCTCGTATCGTAAACCTCACCTTCGTGAATAATAGCCATCATAGCATGCTTGTTGAATAATATACTATTATCTCTCTGGCTTATTATGTTAATATGTAAATTTAATTCGGTAGAAATAAATTGTATCGATTGTAGTGACACTTTTTGTATGTCATGACAATATTTGAAATAATTTCACTAATATAACATATTATTATTAGTTATGTGTCATTATTAGAGATAGGGAGGTAGCGATAAATTCCAGAGACGACTTACGTACATATAATGGATGCATTCTTTCCAACTGAGAACTCAGTTAATCTAAATAGTTTTACGGTTACGGAGGCTACATCAAATGAAATTATGCTTTTATTTATGCAGTGTAACTGTAAAACAACTTAGATTGGATGATATCTCAGTTAAAAAGAACGCACCTAATGCTATAAAAAAATCTGACATATTAGTGCTTTGTATTTATGCATTTCTAGAAAAAAATAATAAAATAAATATTCGGTATTACATAAGCATTCTTTCAAACCTAATATGATAATAATAATAAATACTTATAGTTTTTTATATTTTATACTATCATTCTTATCTGAATGTGTTGGTTTAAAAGTTTTAGGTAGATAATAAATCAAAAACAATACTTCAATAAATTTTATCACAGAAACTAATAAAACAACTACTAAATCTAGGAGCAAGAATTATATTAAATTAAATAACAGTGTTCTTAGTATTAAAAGCAAAGAAATGTTGAGATTAAAAAAAATTAAATTCACCAAAAAAAAGAAAAATTTGTACACTCAAGAAATGATTGTAACTGGAGGAAATCATTTCTTTAATGTAAAAATTTTCCCTTTTTGTGAGTCAGTATTTTTTAATATCAATATTTTTTGCTTCTAACACTAAGAACAGTTATTTAATTCAATGCAATTCTTGCTCCTAGATTGAGTAGTTGTTTTAATAGTTTCTATGATAAATATATTGGAAGTATTGTTTTTGATTTATTATATACTTAAACTTTTAAACTAGACATTCAGATAAGTGACAGTATAAAATATAAAAAACTATAGGTATCATGTTAGGTTTGAAAGAATGCTTATGTAATACCCAATAATTATTTTATTATTTTTAAAGATATATTGTAAACACCTAATGAAACATTCCCAAATAATATGAAATGATAAAATATGCTTAAGTACTATGCAATAAATCTGTTTTCTTTATAAAAGTGAGAACAAAAAATTAAAGGTTTTTATCAGGTAAATCGGACGGCTTGCAGCTAGACAAAATAATTACTTATTGACCATCATCTTGACGAGAATGCTCGTTATTGTCGAGTGTCCAATAGCAATGCGAATGCATAGATATAGGCGGATCCGCCTTAGTTATCATGTTTACGTCCACTGTCCCATGCTGAATACACTCTTAATGCGTAGTATTTATAGAACGTATATTTGAATAACACGTAATATAAACAGGGCGAAATTAAAGACAACGGAGGTATACTTTTTTGAAATGTCTTGTTCAATTCCTTCAGAGGATAAAGTGAACTTGTGGATTAATGATTTCACGGATTTGCAATTTAACGGCACATAATTATATTGCACAGGCTGTAAAAAAGTATTCATGCAACGTCAAAGCAAACATTTGGAGACATATTTCCTCAGATCATCATAAAAAGTGTGTGTGGTAATATTACAGTTAATCCACTATTTAGATCATTTTTGCAAAAGTGTATTAGTGGGCAGTGTAACAATGTTCAGATGCCATTGGAACGACACTAAGAAAAAAATATTTATTACAGAAAGGTGACAGTATTAAACAGAAAATGTATTCTGAACTGAATGACAAATACATCTGGATTAGAATACATGAAACTACCAATGCTAGCTACTGGAAGGTGGCAAATGTTTTAGTGGGTGCGTTAATATTAGTAATATACTTGTGATCGCTAGTTAAAAATATGTACATGTGTGTGTTAGTGTTACATTCACTAATACTGTCAGCCTTCTTTGTATTAACTTTGGATATTACCAAACTCGCCAAAATAATTACAAGGTAAGATATTTCCTTGAAGGTTTAGTGATCTACTATATATTACAACTTGGTAAAAATAGTCAAAAACGGAAAAACTACTTTTTTAATTTAGTCGAAGTTACGCTAACTTTTATTAGCATCCTCAGGGCTAGTTAAATTGTATTTCTCTTGTTCATAATCAGTAATAAATTAAACAAACGAGAACTGGTACAAAACATACGTTTAATTAAATACAATATATGAGTAGAACATATAAAAGGTATTTTCTTTCTTAACGATACACAGCAATTATGATATTTAGTCATATATGCATGAACATTACATCACCTAGTGTCAACCCTGGAATTGACGTCATTATCACTACCTCCCGAAGCCTAATTTTATACTGCTCAGTCCAACAACAGCTCCTATAGCTTGAAAGTGCATGGGAATTTTTTGCAATAAACTATCAGCTTCAATTTTGTATTGAGGTAAGTTTGCTCTACGATGACCTCTAAAGAAAATACACAAAAAAAAACTGATATTTGAACCATATTTCCGACCGTTTTGAAAATAGCGTCAAACTCGCAACAAGTGAAATGTGCATGCACAATATCCTTTTTAAACAAATAAAATTTATTGCAAACGTTTAATAAATAATCCAAACGAATCAAATTTCATTTGTTGAAATTATTTTCACTATTAGCTTAACAAAATAACTATAAAATTCACAGTGCCATGGAGTAAAACCAGGTCATATTGTATTAGTTTAAAAAAAATTTTATAGTGCTCAAGATATAAACATACATTTTATACAAATAATAAAGTGAAATAAATATCTAAAGGAATTGTAAATCAATATGCAACTAACCATCAGGTTGTTTGAGACCAGGTGTCATGGATCTTAAAAAATCATCAGGTGTCATGTAAATTTCATGCTGATCAACTGTAGCTCCTTGAACTTGTAGCGTTGCAAAATAACGAAAAACTTTGTCTGGAGTTGAGTAGTGCCTAATGCGATTCTCATATTCGATTATCTGGTGCAGCGTGCATAGAAATAGTTAATCAATATGCAGTTTAACAATTCCATAAAGAACAGGTTAGTAGTGAATAATATAAGAGGTAATAATATGCTATAATTCTTTAGGGTCCTAAAATTAGAAACCCTTTAATAATAGATATTTTAATTATTTTAATTTTAAAACTGGGCTTAAAACTTTCATAAATATTTTACTGATTAGCACTAAAAGAATTCAATCCATGAAAGAATCGACTAGTTTAAATTGGAAATGTAACAACTTTATTCAAAAACAAAATGGAGCATATATTGAGCTACCGAATGGAAGTTTTCTACCGATTCTCTCAAAATGTAGGGATGATATAATTTTTTTCCCTTTCACTAAAACCCAAATTGTTAAAAATATTTTAAGAATAACAACTTGAACACTGATTGTTAAACAGACAATAATTAGATTATTTCTAATGTTTAAATGTCTAACTTTGTATATAAAGTTATTATTAAATATCCTGAAAAGTAAAAGAAAATATGTAAAACGTACATGTTTTTGAAATCGCAAACAAATTCTCTATTCAAAAATATATAGCTTTCCATTAAAAAACATAAAAGATCCAATATGAATTGACACAATTGTGTTTCTGTTTACATAGAAACTTTCTCAAAGCCTAAAAATAAACAAGTCAAGGGTGACTTCACAATATACACGAAGATTCTGTATGTAGTATTTGCAAAGCACATAGTTAGTACATTATCTCATATAAAATAGATCACAATAAACACAATGAAGTACCTCACTGTGTTTACGTTTCTCTACACTTCTATGGGCGTCGTTTGAGGAAGAAATGCGAGACATTTACCTCTCCCTACCTTTTGCCAATAATACAGAATTGCGAAAAGAATTTAAAGAAAGCATCTTAAAAATGTTTATGCCTTGATTTGAAATTAAGTATACTTGAGATTAAAATTAATTTTTATTAAGAACTTTTTAATGAAAATAAAAGTCATATATTAATAAGTACAGTACAAATGCAAAATAAACTTCTATATATTCTTGTCACTTGTGAATGGATGCATCACCCACATGTTAGTACCCTTACCCTACCTCCCGCCTATGGTTTCGCAGAGTACTGGTGATGTTATCTGAAGGACTCTTCTCGTAAATGAAAAAAAAAAAAACTTAATTTTCGTAACGACGCCCATGCACACCTCTACTATTGAAGCTCAATTAAGCCCAGAAATTTACAAATCAAATAGTTGGCAAACAAACATTTGTAAAATATATTTGGGGTGGTTGTTTGGGGAAAACAAAAAGTTCCCACGCACATGCTCTATTATTAAATGAAAATTTAAGGTTTATCTAATGACTGTTCAATTTTAAATATAACACAAGTATTTCGATTTACTCAAAGAGACTGTAGTTATGGTATTTTTAATCGAACATTTTATGAAATGAAAAGCTGATGAACACATGGGTCAAATTGCTAATGAGGCCTGCAAAAATGAGTATTTTTATTATATTTATACAGGGTGGGCCAGATTTTAATCGGGAAACTTAAAGACTTGATAGAATACGCCAAAATAATATGGATTTGTCATATATAAAATTATACCTAAAAATGATTAGTTTTCGAGATAGAGCGTGCATTCCTTTGGAAATAATTGAGACGTTATGAAATTCAGAAGAATGAAGTTGAGTACACCTCTAACCATAGCCCATATAATTTTTTTAAACGATTCTCAATCAACAGCTAATTGATAAGTAGGGGATGAATTATTTTGAAATGAGTTTAACTGAAAGATATTGCATTCTATCAAAAAAACTATAAGAACACTTTTTTGTGCATTAATGATAGTAGTAAATGTTGAAAAAGAAAGAAAAAATAACTTAGGTCAAGTTTCCTGATTAATATTTGACCCACCCTGTATTATGTAAAATTAATCCATTGCAAGGAAATTTATTAGTAAATCATGATTTTGATTAAAGAAGTCATTGTGGCAATAATTATTCTTAATAAAAAAACGTTGGTGGATTATAAATCTACCATGCATACTGTTATAAGGGATGAAAGAAACTTAAAACGTTTATGCAAAATTTGAGAGTCTAACCTGGTACGTTTTTTCAAAAAGTTATGTATGCCATTAGTGAATGCTGTAGATATAACTTTTAAATATTAAAAAATTAGTACAATATATAACAAACATGTTTTCATTTTCTACAATCTCTTACTTTATGCAATGCCTCTTTGTATTTGTGATATAGATGTATTTATTAAAGCATAAGCCCAGTTCAACTACTGATTTATTTATCACGTTATTCAGTTTAGCCAATGAAACAAATACTAAGTACCAATTTATAACACTTAATTATCTTATATTTTACAAATTCTTTATTCCACACCAAAAAAAATGCTGTCAGTTAGTATCATCCAACACCAAGCAGTGTAATATAAATTATTTACCATCAGGTTGTTTCATCCCTGGTGTTATGGCTCTAAGAAAATCATCAGGAGTCATGTACACTTCTGTTATATCATTATGAGAAAGTTTTACTGTTGCAAAATATCTAAATATTTTGTCAGGTGTGGAAAAAAGCTCTCATACGATTTTCATACTCAATTATCTATTTGTTCAAAAAATAAAATAAATAACACAAGATATATAAATCAGGTGGGTCAAATTAAATTTTGTTATTAATTTAATTAGATTTTTTAATATAGTCAGATATTTATATACGGGGTGTTTGTGAAATGTATGCAAAATAATACTTTAAAATGATTTTTATATACTATACTGATATGAGTACAGGGATCTTTTTTGATTCTCTTACATTTTTAGAGGTACACTTTTGACTAAACATCGGGAAATTTGGTATTCCCCAGAGACGGCCTAATTTAGAAATTAGATAGAAATAAACAAAATGATATACCTATTAATTGCAATATAGATATAATATAAACATCTAAACTACAGAAACAAATCAGGGAAATTGTGGATAATACAAGAATGAACAAACAAAACACTAAGGTGAGATATATTAGATGTATGCATGTCGATACATTTACAAAATATAGATTCCTATGCCAACTTGTCTTTTCGTCGAGAATACAGAATCCTGACCTGTCTTTTCGCCGGGAATACCAAATTCTCCGATGTATACTTATGACTTTCTAGATACACTTATACATTTTAAAGAAAGCTGAAATTTGTTGCCTTGCGTTTTATTCATTTTGGTAAACGTTATTCATTTTTAATTAAAACTCGAAAATTTATCAAAAAAAAGCAAGTTTTTTTTTTAATTTTTAGTTAAAATTTGTAAAATAAAGTCATCACTAGATTTAGAAAATTCGGATGTCATGACGTCAATGGCAGGTTACTGCACAACAAGAGCAGACAGTATGGTAAACGGTATTTCATCTTTACATAGCAGCTCCTTCCTGCACCGCCTTTGTTTGTCTCCGTCAAGCAATGTTGGATTTACGTATGACAATCCTACATTTTACATAATAGCACACCAAACATAACTTTCTGAAGATGCGGACTGCCTCGCCATTTTTTACGTCCACTCACGCACTACACTAAACAGAAAATATCAAATAAATAAAAAAATGTCTTTATACTCGTCGTACATACAACAGTCCGCTAGCTACAATATTCTCCAACTAAACAAACTATAAACTGCAAGTAATTCCCTTCCAGTAAATAAATCGAAGGTCAATAGTAGGTAGTCGCCTAGGGACGCAAACTATATTCCCCCTCGACACGACCTAAAGGGTGTCCAAATTTGAGGTTGCTTTTTTGAATACTCGCCATTTACAGTGTTCATAGTCATCTGTCTTATTGCATTTGAGTCATTTGACATTTGTGAAGTAAAATCATCGCAGTGTTTAGTTATGAAACGCTACAGACTGCAACAACGCTGTATATAATGAAAACCTACTACAAATATGGGAAAAGTGTCGCAGAAACGGTTAGAAAATGGAGTACGGAATTTGGAAGAAACAATGCTCCATCCAAAACTGCTATTGCAAAGTTAATGAAGAAATTTGAGGAAACATAATTCTCCACCACTCATCAGTGTCAATATAATTCTCGGCAGTGCCAATTAATTACGTAATGTGTTGTCAAAAATTACAATTTAATTTATTACTATTATATCACGCGTTTTTCGAAATAGTATTAGATTTGAAAATCCGACTCTGGGATGACATCGAAATTCCTCCCTAAGTCTAGTCATCACCTGTTTAGAATAGTTAATTAAATTTGTACCATATTATATTATCATGGTGTCATGATCTTTGGTAAAATAAGACAGAATATAAATCATTTTCATTAATCAGTTACAGTCCATTAAACTATTATTATTCAGTCCAAATGTTGAACTGAGCTGTCATCCATAACATTACTATTATAACAACGAGAAATCAATATTTTATTTTGTAAATAAAATGCCACAGAACCTGCTAAATAAAGCAACAAAAAAAAAGTAAATAAAAGATAACCAAAAACAATATTTTATATAATAAATCAAATTTTAATAAAACACAATTTTCTCGAGAGCTGTTAAAGTCACGGTCTCTAAGAGCTGGAGAATTGGGAACTTCAGGAGACCGTAGTATCCAAAGAACTGGATGGTCTCACCCTTAAAAGGAAATGACTGGGGAGTGCTGCAAAAAGACGCCTTGGTCGTTTACTTAAAGACCTTAGAAACCACCTTCGGTAAAGTGTTGGAACAAGAGGAGGGCAACTTCCTCTGAGTAAGTGTCTGCGCTTCGACATCAACCATGCCAGCAGGCAAAAAAGCCACGGGAAGGTGGAGCAGTAAAACCATTTTTTAGGGAAACCGTTGAAAGCATCAGAGTGGGCATAATCCATTCCAACTACCCATCTCTACCATAACCAATACACAGATGGAAGCACTACAGCAGGCAATAATGCAAGCTGTAGAGGCAATTCCAGATGAATGTCCTCCGGAAAGTGATGAGTAAGTTCAGAATAAAGCAGACCTATTGAAGGCAGACTGTTGCTGGTTTACAGACGGCTCCAAAACTCCCGAGGAGACAGGAGCCGGAGTACATAGCTATAGACCAAGGGTAAGGATATCCTCAAGCCTAGGTACTAATGCAACTATTCTGGCCGAGGTTCATGCCATTGAACTGTGTGTGCGAAGGCTGGAATATATGCATCTTACACGCAGATCAATAGAAATTTTCTCAGATCGCAAAACAGCTATAAAAGTTTTTGGCTCCTACCGATGTAACTCCAAAACGGTATGGTACTGTCAGAACGCTTTAAATCACTTGAGCAAAAACAACAAAGTGCCTCTGGTCTGGATACCTGGCCACTCTGGTATGGAAGGTAACGATATAGCCGACTCCTTGGCCAGAGAAGGAGCGGGATCACGAATCATCGGACCAGAACCGATACTTGGCATATCTTCAAGTACTGCTAAGATGGCTATCTCAACCTTGGCTGAAAGAAAAACTCTCCAGTATTGGCAAGAATTACCAGGATTAGTTCATTCAAAGGCGTTTATAAAATACCCTTTGAAATCAAGAGCTAAAAAACTTTTAGAGTTAAACGAGATAAACCTAAAGAAAACTCTAACAGACCTACATATATACCGGGCATTGCCGACTAAACTATCATCTGCATAAACTCGGCCTAGCGGAAAACGCCGAGTACCGTATATGCCTGGAGGATAATGAGAAGGCAGACCACATCTTATGCACCTGTCACGCTGTAGAGAGGATCCGATTTTCAATATTTGGCAAATGAGCAACTGCTGCCAGAGGATCTGGACACATTCTCACCCAATAAAGTTACCAGTTTCATTAAGACACTGAACTTATTGTGTGAAATATAATCAAGAGTGACTGGAATGAGACACAATAGGCTGCTGATGACCGCTGTGGAGATCCACAAGAACCCACTCACAAAAAACCTAACCTAACTTAACCTGTTTACTTCATGCCTTTCACTGTGTGGCAGAAAATATTAGTAGCAGTTATCAAGATGTAGACAAATTAATAAAAATACAAAACATATTTTTTTAAATCTCCAAAACACATTCAAGAATTTCACAAATCGTGTTCAAGTATTCCTGAACATCCATGGCCGATATTTTCAAGATGGGGAACTTGGCTAGAAGCCGCTTTTTATTATAATAAATATTTCAAGGCAGATAAATTTGTAGTTATAACGGGGTGCAAATTAAATGATCGGTATTTTAATTTTTTAGACAGTACACTTTTCCAGTATTGTATTTCTAATGGTCAGTATTATAATATATGGTCGGTGAAAATAATAAATGGTTTGTAAAATAAAAAAACGGTCAATAAAAGTAATAATCAAAAAGTAAAATTAATAAACAATCAGTTAAATTATTAAACGGTCGGTAAAATTAATGAACAATCAGTAAAATTAATAACTGACCAGTAAAATTAATAAATGATCAGTAAAATTAATAAAACAGTAAAATTATGAACACAGTAAAATTAATGAATAATCAGTAAAATTAATGAACGGTCAGTAAAATTAATGAACGGTCAGTAAAATTAATGAACGGTCATTAAAATTAATGAACGGTCAGTAAAATTAATGAATGATCAGTAAAATTAATGAACGGTCGGTAAAATTAACTATTAGAGTTGGCAAATGTACCGCAGGACATAGGCGTACGCATCATATTAAGTGTAATAAAAGAAATTAACTAGTAATAAATACAATAAACTGTTACAATTTATAACAATGTATGCACAACTTACCCTCTTAACTAGCTTGGTTATCACAAACTGGAAAAGATCTGTAAAAACTTTGCAGCATTATGTATGTTTCTATGGTTGTTTCCGAGAGTAAAGTTCGATGTGGTAAAAAAATATGCATATATTTTGAGAACGACCGTTCGACATCTATTGATGTAATACAAGCATACTTAAAATAGTCTTTGAACTCACTTAACAGATCTGTAGAAGCACCATCAGTATCATCACAAATTTGTCTTAATCTGGTAAAACCAGTGTCTTGCTTTAACACACGTGCAAACTTTTCTCCAACGGGCTCATTTTTTGCGTCACCTATGAGTGTAGCAGTCGATTTACTTTGTTCACTATTTGCAGTGACTTCGCTAACGACAACGCACTGTTTTGTAAGTTTTGTATGGTGTCATGTAATCCTTTATAATTCTTGTGAATAGTTTTTAAATCTGTTTCAACAGAAACATCTTCGATTTTCTCTGGCTTTCCTTAATAGCTGCAGCCTCATCTGGATTGAATTATAATATCACAGCTTTTATTTGTTGTAAACACTCAGCACAAAAAAAGCTGCCTTCAACCATGTTCCCCAACATGTAAGAATCAGCTGTGGTGGTTTGGGAATACTGGGACACTTGCTATGAAATGCGCGAAGACGTTTATGAGATTTAAGAAACATTTTTTTGTACTTGCTATTAATGCATCTACCCCTGGAAAACCTTGTCGAATAGTTTCTGCCACAAGGTGTAAAGCATACACTTTACACATAACATGTACCAACCTACAACCGTGTTCTTGAAGAGAAAGGCCTACCAAACGCATTGTTTGGCCATTACACTCAGTTAGTCTTTTGCTAGCTAGTAACAGTGGAAATGTCGGTTTAAGAGGGTCCAGTACACGTATTATAATATTTAAGATAGAATTTTTTTTACAATCTGTCATCTCATCAACACATAACCACAGCCGTGTATCTTTTAGTACACATTTGATCCTATTTACAATGTCTTCGCTTACAGTTGGTATATAATTACGCAACATTGTGACACTTGGTAATGTTACCTTGGGATTGTAATTATTCCAGAACTTCTGAAATGGTTGTTTAGATGTGATTACCACATGAAAAAACCCCTTTTCCTAAGGTTGATTTTTGGAGAGGGAAATTTAGTGAAATATCTTAAAAAAAACGAGTGAACGGGACCCTGAGGTAGGTCCTGACCACGGAGCCATGTGCAGTGGAACATCACAGGCAATCAGCATTAAGAGTAAATCGAACATAATCTGTGTTGTACTGTGTTGTCGAAGGCACACCATTTTTGTAGTTTTATGTTGCACAGAACTTACGTGACGTTTACAATCACATTTGTTCCAGCACATCAGGTTTGTTTTGTACACCTTACAAATTATTATAGCACCATTGTAGAAGAAAACTGGGAAATCACACCTTTCAATGCATAGACACCTTTCCTACTCCAAACCCCAAGGAGGATGTAAGGTCAATTTTTATTTTCAAAATAAAAAAATCGTTATTTTAAACAGGTTTTTTGGAATTTTTCCAGTGTACAAACAATCACCCACATGTTCTCCATAAACTGACTTTTTTTATTTTTTTATGTTTTATGAATTATAATGCATTGTTTGTTTCTGTGCTGGAAAATGCCTCCATGCAGAATGATAAAAGTAAAAAAATGACATGAGCGCCACTACACCGGCAACCAGAAGGGCCCCACCATACATGGATGGTATTGTTGTCCTGGCTGGATATCATTTTTTGTCAACATTGTCCCTCAGGTTATATATTGTTAGTTGTTGTTATATATTTATATATGAAATAAATAAAATAAAAAGTAGCCTTAATTAGAAATGTATATAAAATATGAAAATAAAGCTGATTAAATTGGAATTGGGAATTCACTGACAAATTTATTCACTTTGTCAGCGTATGGCCGTTTTTTACCCTTGGGCAGGTCTGACATACTTTATTATTAAATTAATACAAGATAAATAACCAAATAAAATTATTAACAATACAACAGAGAGGAATAAATTATGTTGTACACACCACGTGGCATTAACAATAGACTAAAATGTTAGTCTTTTCTAAAATAGTAAACAAGTCTTGCTTACATATTTGGGTATTTCTCTACCTGGCACCGCCCGTGACTTGCGGATCGAAATACCAACTCTATTAATTATTACATTAAAAAATCTCACATACATTTCCTTCTGTCAACGGTTAGATGTTGGTTGATGGGACTAGGCTGTTTTCACTATATTCCTTGTCCTACAATAACGATTCAAATTGATGTCATTCCCTTTAATTTTAAAGGTCATCTGAGGGCAAGGAAAATTACTAGTGGGTTAAAAGTTGCATATACTTTTTATTGAACTTTTGAAGATATCTTACTAGCTATTGCATACTGACCATTTATTAATTTTTACTGTCCAATATAAATAAAAACAGTGAACATAGAAATACTGGTCAAATAATTATTTTACTAATCGAAAATTTAATTTTAACCAATCAAATTTCATAAATATACTGAGCTTTTGCAATATCTTACTGACTATTCGTAATGTTATACTGTACATAATGCATTAAATACTGATCAGTTTATTATTACCCGTTATAATGTAAATATGACATTACAAAATTTAACGGATACCCCTGGTATTCAAGCTGCAATGAAATTTAATGTCTTATTAAAAAAAAAATCCGGATTTTGCACAACTATGCTACATTAACAGTGACTAAGTGATGGAAATTCTACAAGTGATCTCCAGCAGTACTATACGTATGTGAATATTACATCTCTGAATGTAGAACATTCATTTTCAAAATAAGGTGCGATATTCCCAAAGAAGCGTACATGTTTACAAGAGACTACTGTAAAGGACATCTTAATGATGAATGCATTACTTTGGACCAAATATGACACGAGTAAGTCTGTTTAATTATCTTTAACCAAATTAGTTATTTCAGACCACTATGGTATCGCCCCTGGAATTAATACCAAAGTTCCAGCATTAGTACCTTTTCTATATGGATATAGTCTACGTATACTGAGCATTCTTTGTCTTATGTGTGTTTATGAAAAATTACTACTTCACAGCTGCAGGCCATGTCTTGCTATCACTATCATCGTTTATGATACGAAGGTAGGTACAAACTAAGTTATACAATACATACGTAATATTTAAACTTTCCTTTCATACACCACTCTAGAAAATCTGGCACAATGACTGTACGCAATAATTTAAAAGAGTTAATATTTTAACTTCGTGACAGTATATACCTGATCATTTTTAAACATTAAATTTTCCAATTGATTGTATTTTTGACCCACCTGCATAGAACATAGTTATTCATATTTTAAAAAATATAAAAAATTAAACCAGCCGTACCACTGCAAAATAATTTCAACAACATATAATACATATGCAATTTTTTTTATTACTTTTTTTCAATATAAAGACCAATCACTAATGACTGGAGATAAACTCATTGGTGCTTATACCATGATAGCAAAAATTATCTTGGTCAAAGGTGGTAATAAATGGAAAACTGGTCTTATTGTTAGTTTATTACCTCAACAAAACTGCTTTTCAAATTTTGACAAAAAAAAAATGAATATAAATGTATGACACCAGTTTTGACAATTATTTTAGAATCCATGACCACCTTTGACCAAGATAATTTTTGATATCATGGTATAAGCAATACATTGACCTAATAGTAACAATGGCAACCCTAACCTGAAAATGTTGCCAATATCCTATTAATCTTAGGATAGGGATATTTAACGTGTTCACATAGTAGGTACATGGAACCCACAGTTTTACATTTGTTTTGAAAGATGTTGACGAGCAATTACTTATCCACTATACCTTATCGACTTGGCCTGATCCGGTTTTGAAACCGGGTGATCTGAGTTTAAACACACACTACTGTCCTTCACACCATAGAGTCAATTTACGTTAGAAAACATTATACAATGTTCAACATTACTGTGCTAAAATTCATATTTGCAGTGATACAGTAAAGAGAGGAGTTCATATACTAGCTTTTAGCACTTCTGCATTTGTCATATCACTTTCTGATTTGGCCCTTTAATAAATGGGAGCTGCTTGGCCCAATAATAGGGATGTGCAGATAGTATCAATTGTTACTTTGTATTCGATACTTGCAAAGATTCGAAAGTATCAGATACTCATTTTGAAAAGTATTCGTTACTCAAGTATTAGTATCAGAAGTTCCACACAACGATTAGGTACCGAATGTGTAATTTAGTATCGAATCAACTATTAATCTGGTACCAATATCAATATTAAGCGTGTATGATGTACGACTGCGACGGACTGCTCCTTAACCTCTCACTCACTTAGTTGGAACCGTGGCCGGAATTAACTAAACGCCATAGGTTAGTTTGTTGAATGTTTGGTTGCTAGATTACGCATTGCATTTCTTTTTACATATTCCATAAAAATTAGATGTTCTGTTCAATACGTAACACGGGGGGTTCTTGAATTTAATACAATAAACAAACTAAACATGAAACTTTCTTCTTTCATTAAACGCACCTAAATATATACACTAACAGCATATTTCATATAAATAAATCTAGAGTTATTTTATAATCAAATAAATAATGCATAAATTTAAAAGTAATAGTCTCGTTGCGCTAGCTTGCCCTATAATAACGATTCAGATGATTTAATATGGGGCGAATTTGATAAAAATAGATCCGAAATAAAATCTCCACCAATATCGCTTTGGATCATAGAATTAAGACAATTTGGCTAAGAACCAAAATATTAATAGAAAAAGTGATCCATTAAAGTGGTGGAAGACAAGGGAATTAGTATACCTTAATTTGGCAAAATTAGCCAATAAATATTTAAGCATTGTAGCTACGCCAGTTCCAAGTGAAAGGGTATTTTCCAAAGCAGGTGCTGTCATTTCAGAAAAAAGGTGTCGCTTTTGAAAGCAAAAAAATGCACAGAAAATAATTTTTTTTGAATGGTAATAAACATATTTTAGATTAATATAATTTTATTACTTTATTTTATTATACTTTTATTGTTAAAGAAGTAATATTTAATTTTTGCTTTATGTCAAATAAAATTATTTTATTTGACACTTATTTTTTACCTAATTTATTTTTATATTTATTTAATAATAATTTATGTGTAATATTTATTTTATTGTTAACTAGCAATATTTAATATTTTTATTTTTTAAGTTATACTCACTTATTTTGTTGCATAAGAATTGTTTTCATTTTTACATCAAATCATTGTTTATTATTATTATACTTATTTTTTATATAAAACGTTTTAAAATAATTTCTGTGTAATTCAGGATTTAACCTAAATTATTTAGGTGTTTTTGTTTATTGTAGGCAAGTATATTGGTAAATAAATAAAGTAAAAAGATATTAAATAAAATGACAAAACATTAAGACGAGTTCAGATGTGATACGCAAATGATATAAGTAGGGTACATATTGAGTATCAAGTATCAGCTAGCTGAAGTCAATAAAGGTAATGAATAAACTACATGTGTCCAGTAGGAACGCAAATTGATACAGAAAAGTAAGTATCAAGTGTCAGTTTAGGTAACGAATACAAAGTAACGACTCACTCGTCTCGAAAGTATCGATATCAATTCGTTACTCAAAAGTATCGGTATTGCACATCCCTACCCAATAATAAAGCGACAAAAGCAAAAGTACTAGAAGTATGGAAAATGCACTCCAATTGTTAAGTTTTCCTATTTTAAATATACCTACACTATAGTCAATAAAATTATAGGCTTACTTTTCTATCTCTAAAACCAATTTTCTCACGACGATGTTTCTTCTTTTTAACTTCATCTTCACTGCTTTCGCCGTCTTCTATTTTACTGTCCATCTCAATACCTTCTTTAATTGTTTCACTTTCAGCTTTAACAGATATTAACTGCTTTACCCTAAAGCAGAGATAAGTATAATAATGAACGTAATTTCTTTTAATGCAAGCTCTTACCATTTATAATTAATTGATGGAAGGATACACATAATTAAAAGAAACGTATACCATAATTTTGAAAAAGTAGGTTCTTTTTCTTTTTTATGCCCAAAATTTTTATAATTTCGTACGTTTTCATAATTATTTTGCCTATATGCTACGGCCAAAATGGGTGACAGATTCTTAAAAGTTTTCTGGTAATATCTATTTCCTATCAAACCTCCAAAACGTACTAGTTTAAGAAAACTCATTTTGTTGTAATCATTAAACAACAATATTTTATTTATTTGGTCTCTTTTTTAGTCATCCAAAGAATAAGAAACGACTTTAAATTAGGAATAGATTATAAAACAAAACTATTCGTACCCTAAAAAAAAAACAATTACTGACACCAAAGACAACCACTCTGCTGCCACTGACAAACTGTGCTCTGTGCTGCAAGATGCACCACAAATATCCAGCTGATTCTGTGAATATAGTTGATCTGTGATTCTGTGGATGCACCTAACATCACAGAACAACATACATAATGGTACAAACCACAGAACAGACTCATTTATACAGGGTGTTTACGAACTTGGGAATATATTTTTAATGGGAGGTAGTACTTGGTAAAAGAAGTCGATTGCTAAAAATTTACCTTAGTAAAAGTTCCTCAGAAGTGGCAAAAAAAATATTTTAAATAATACATCAAATTGTTTGAGAACCGCTGACGAAGCTAGCTGTATGCGAAAGTTATGGCCATAGACATATAATAAACGAAGCGGTTACGACAGTACGACTGCCGACTATGCGGACCTAGCGGTGGAATGTGCAATTAGTGATGTTGTTAGATGTCATCATTGACGTTTGTCTCTGATGTCATTATGTGTTTATTCCTTAGATTAGGAAATTCCTAATCTAAGGTTTATTCTTTCATTTATGATTTTTGTTTCTGTTGTGATAATTATTTTATTTAACATGGTGGTAAAGTGTAACATTTGTAGTAAAGAATTCACATTGAAGAAAAACTGTATGCTCATATAATGAAAATTCATGAAGTAATGCCTGTGATAGATAAAAACAAACACTATATTAATTTCATTTCTGTCAACGTAATTATTGTGGTTGCTTTTATTATATCTGTATAATATTTTAATATGTAGGTAATATAAGTATTAGCAGTATGTGGATTTTTTATTAAATTTGCTACCTAAAAATCTGAAATTCAAAGCTGATTTATTAAAAATTTTGTACCTGAACAGTCAAACGTATTTATGTTAGCTACTTTTTAATTGGATAGTGTAAGTATACAGAAAAATAAAAGTTGTTTATATACACTTTTATATTAAATTGGCCATAAAACGTTTTGGCTAAATAAATTGTATCCAGTTAGTGGGTCGTTAAAATAAAAAATTTCAGTCTACGTTTCATAAAATATATTTTTTTTGCATCTTAAGGACTGACTTCGTTGAGTTTTTGTCTTTCATTAAAAATTTAACAATCAGACTGATGTATGCAATTATATAACACCTGTTCCTTGTATACATCCACCTGCTTGTTAAATTTGTTCTATTGTTTTATTGGGGAAAAAAAGATAAGAAAACTCGTTAAAACTATATTAGTCCTGAAGATACAAATATATTTTGCAAAACGTCGAAGGGTTTGAGACAGTCCTGTACTTTTGCACCTGATGAAACAGTCAAAACTTCTGTTAGCTACTATAATTAAATTAATACAGAAAAATAAAAGTTACTTAAATACAGTTCTACTTTAAATTGCCTTCCACAAAAAAAATTTAAAATGAGTATGATGATAACAATCAGTACTTATTGACCTTAAATGATAGCAGTGACAACTCACGGGATTTTTAAAACAATGCGCGAATAAGAAACGTCGTTCTGCGAATTCCCGCTAGGTCCGCATAGTCGGCAGCCGTACTGCCGTAACCGCTTCGTTATAATAATGTCTATGGTTATGGCAGTGTTGCCAAATTTTATCTCAACGCCCATTATTTAGCGACAATTTTTTTCTTGTTCCAATAGAATTAGATAAATAACATCTAACTATGCTACCGATCAAAATGTACTCATTTTTTTAAATTAAATATTTTACTCGAAAATTAAACGTCTTGTAACAGCCAGAAAAGTACAACTTAACCCATGGGTTATGTTGTACTGAAGTCTTCTTTTGAAAGTATAAAAGCATCTAAACCGGGTTTCGGCTGATGGATCTAAACCAATATGACACTTTTTCCATATCACGAGACAATTCCATAAAATACAAACGTCTCTATTTTGAGAACACAAAATTAACGAAATAAAACAATAAGATTTGTTTTAAAACTAATCTTGTTGTTCAGTAACCATTAATATTAGTTTTTAAAACTGCGTTATACACTTAAAACACGTTCTGTTAAGTAAACGACGTTTGTGCTTATTCGATATTACAGCTGACGGGAGTTTCGATGCATATTCACTTCACATACAAACACACAAAGATTTTATTTTTAGTTTCTCCATGGCAAAAAAAAAAAGAAATACGTTATGGTAAATTCTTTACACATCTTAAAAATTTCCATTTGACATTTGACATACAGAGATCACGAAATTCACTACCTCAGGTGTGCAAGCAAACCTACAATCTAGGGACCTGTAATATCACTAAATTACAAACACCATTTGTAAACTCTACACAGGGTCGAACTGACCTCATTCGGCCCCATAGGCAATAGTTGTAGTTTGTCCCCTACGGCCTACCCCCTCCCACCAAGAAAGATCAATCGTTTTTCAGGATATAAAGAAATCATATACCTAAAATAAACACAATAAAAAATTAATGTTTTTCATTATTGTTTATTACTAGATAAATGATAAATTCGAACATAAAAGTAAATATCGAAAGGAACAACAATTCAAAAATAAAAAATAGTTGGACTTGTACATTGTAAGTACAGGGTACAAGAAATATAACACAAATAATGTATCTTAGAGCTAAAACAATAACACTATTTTCTTAACCTATAACCTCATCTCATTCCTTATTTGGTACTTTTCAAATTTTAATAATGCACAATAACATAATTATAAACTTACTTCATAATTAATTAATTAATTATCTATAAGTACTTACTTATAGTATTTTTGCATGAACGGAATCAAACAGTATTTTACTACTCAAAACAGGGAGTAAAACAAGCGTTTATTCAATTTTATTATGTCAAACTTTTAATGGTAGAAAGAATGAAAAATAAGAATCAAATATAAACCATAAAATATAACTTATTTCAAATCAAAATTAATATTAATAGGGTAATTTTCACAGTTCGCAATATTTGGTAATTAGTAATATTTAGCAATCTAAATGTCAAACAGAAATAAATAAAAGATAATGTCAAATAGACAATTAAGGTATCCTTGCAATACTTAACACTGACATAGTTTTCCATGAAACACCTAAACACTAAAACACCATATGCTGCACTCATCTGAGGATGATTAATACTGTTTTAAGCATCTCCAGATGATGCCAACTTGGATTTCGCAACGAGTGTCGAGTGGAGTACATGGTTTTTCTTTTTCTTTTTTGAGACTTACTACCACATGAATAATTCTTCGTTATCTAAAAAATATAGTTAGTTACCCAGTATGTTACTAAAAAAATAAAGCGTGAAACGACATATTCTAAACAGAAATAAATGACTTTGAAAAGGGAAACAGACTCGCTTTCCGAAACGTTAGGAATTATATTATTATTTTTATGTCTAAGTCAAGCGCAGAGGTTTATTTTTACAGTAACATACTAGGTAACTAACTATACTTTTTAAATAACGAAGAATTATTCATGTGGTAGTAAGAAGAAAAAGAAAAAGAAAAATCTAGAGAATGCCACAAATAACGTTCAGACATTATATGGTGTTAAAACAGTTATATTCATTCCCAGGTGCTGTCAACTTGGTTGGCGAAACGCGCGTCAAAGGTTTCAACCCACTTCAGGACAAGAATACCTAAAAAGCTTTGTGGCCAATTACTACCCAGTAAACACAGTTACATCTTTGGTATAGACCAGTTATGAGTTAAGGTTTACATGACTTGTACCAGAGACATGAAATGTAACAACTTTTATGCGTTCCATTTATATGGCAATGTCCGCAACATTTTATAAGTTATACTTATCACAGAGATATAGCATTCTTATGAATCGTAAACATGAAGAATTACATATCACGAGTACAACAGCTCTAAATACACTACCGATATCATAAATTAATGTTTGTATATGGTTTCCATTAAACATCTTTAACATGACTACTAGTGCCAGCTCAGGAATGTCTGGGCAATTTTATTATGGATACATTACAGGACCCCATAATAATATTATGAAAATGGCTTTCGGCAAAAATAGTCATATATTCTCCCGTCTTTATTTAATTTATTAAATAATGACGGGAGGATATACGAGTATTTTTGGTTTTAGCATTACTATTTTACGAATCAACCTACCCATGGAACACATTGGTTCTATACCCTTACTATTTATAAATTGTCCTGTAAACAAACACACGGGGTTTTCCAATTGCAGCCATAAATGTGCGACTGACTTCCTGTCAGTAGTGTCCATTTGTTTTGTTATCCTAAGATGTGCCTATCCATTCAACCTAGCTACGCCCTGCTGTTGATGACCGGTAAGGACTTTTCTATGGGCCTTACCCATTACGATTTGTCTTAAATATATACAGTATGGGGAACCTATTCAGACGCATAGGGAAATCCTATGTATTTATGTGCATGTGCAATGTGGGTCAGGATAGCGAATCGGTCAGTACGCCAGCAGCCGTCTGGCATGCCTCACCATCTATTTATATCACCGCACTATCCTGCCCATATTGCAAATGTAGATAAATACATAGGCTTTCCCTATGCTTTCCCCGTACTGTATATATATATCTGTAGAAAATATGCCTTTACCTTCTGAACATTTTTAATGGAGAAATAATGGGGTGGAGATGCATTTATAACAATATATTTTATTGGTGAAGAGCACATGCATACATCAAATAAAAATATTAACATATTATAATACACGCGATATACGAGTTTTCCTAAATCCAGCCCCAAATTATATAATCTACAGAATATGGGAATATGACATGAAGCTAAATAATTTTTTTCCTATTCTATATTGAAATATAGTTACAAAAATGACAAGAAATAAATTCTTTTTAATATCTTCTGTACTATTTACTGCTAATAATTCAGTAATATATGGTGTCCTACCTATAAGGTGATTCGCTAGCCTCTTTACAAACTTTAGCAACTGAAAGTAGATGTAATTTCATGAAAAAAATGTCATATAATTATAGGACCAATTTTCTTTTGTTCGCAAGATATAGGTTTTAAAACTTTTGAAGACTGAAAATGTGACAACCATAACTTAATAATAATTAATTATTTATTGTAATGATACAGAACGCAAATTATAAAATTACAATAAATGTTCAATAATATTAGTAATAATATGAATTTGTTACGAGTGCAGGAAAATTTGGTTCGTCGTTGCGAGTTATGTATTCAGGTGAGGGGGCTATCTTTTGAATATTTATTGTAATTTTATAATTTGCGTTCTGGATCATTACAATAAATAATTATTGTTTATTATTAAATTATTACATTTTAGGTCTTTAAGAATTTTAAAACCTCTATCTCTAACTTGTGAACAAAAGAAAATCGGCTACATTTATATGACATTTCTTTCATGAAATTACATCTATTTTCTGTTGCCAAAGTCTGCAAAGAGGCTAGCGAATCAACTTGATAATTATTTAAGAATTTAATTTAGGTGGTGTGTAAAGAAAATCGACATTATTAATTTTAACTTAAAATCGACATTATTTTTTTATTCTCAAAAAGCTTTACAATAAAAATGCAAATATCACATTTTTAAAAAAATAATGACAAATTCACAACTGATATTCAAATATTTTGTTACAATAAAAAATGTACAAGAGTAAAACACTGTGCTTCCAAAGATAAAATAGAAAAAAAATCATTTAACATTACCTTGCATTTTGTATCTAGAACAGCACCATATAATTTAGGACATTAGATTTAGGAACACCCTGTTTATGATCGAAGGCCCCAAATGTAAAAGATTTAAAATAAAATTAAAAACATTGAACACAAACAGTAGACAAACCGCCATATTGAATTGAAGTTGAATCGATCGACGATCGACCAGTCGGCAATACATCGTTCATCATTTACCAAGGTAATCAAAAGAAAAGGTATTCTTCAATGAGTTTTCTTTATCCAAGCAATTGTTTTTATTACATAATTAGGCATTTAACATCCTACATAAATTAACTAAAACTTAGCAAATAATTCCTTTATTTTTATGCTCCATATTTGAAAATAAACTACAAATATAAAAAAGTTAAAGCAAAATGGAGATTGACCTTATCTTGTTCTACCTTGGCCTTTAATATTCTGCTCAATACGCCTGCGCCTGCGTTAGAGATGAGATGAGCCCAGAGTCCGCTACTTTTTTAGTTATATTGAAAAAACAAACGCAATTTTTTGAAAACAATGACAGATAATCAAAACGTTATCAAATATGTACGAACTTTTCCTATACTACGTCTATAATAAAATTTTATACAGTTAAGTAGGTAGTATGCGTGGTGTGAGAAATACTGAAAACCTATTAAAAACTAGATATATTCAAATATATTTACAGTAAGTTACAAATATACAGGGTGTTTACAAACTTGGGAATTATTTTTTGAGGATAAGTACATCTTGATATAATAAATCGTATGGTGCATAAGAAAACCTTAAATATTAGAAAAAAATAACTGACCTTTCTCAACAAAAAAAGTGCGAACATGTTGAGAACTGCTGGAATCGAAGTTGAATGACCGTGTGTCAAATACATCATATGGCACAATCACTGTTCGATGTTGCCACATCCTTTAACACACAAAATCTTGTTGCTGTAGAACATTAATTAACTCTTTTTTACATGAAAATGAATATAGTTTATTTCCTCACAGGGCACCATACAATCCGATTAGACGTACGGTTTGCTTAGCGAATGAATGCACACATTCTTAAAGTTGGATTGTCCTCTACCAAATTTAAAATGTTTTTTCTCAGCGTTCAAAGACATATGCGGACCTCATATCACGTCTTTGACGTGGTCGTAACTGACAAATATCGTGTGATCGTTGCACAAGAGTTACAAATCATATGGCATTTGGTTCATTCCTATTTGGAAAACGTTCTGCATACAAACAGCCGACGTATTTGACATTTACCGTAAATATTAACATTGACTAGTTCATTATTACTGTTACTAATGAAAAAACACTGTAAAACGGACCAAACGAAGGTTGAAAACAAACACTATTAAATAACAGCAACCACAGAATTTTATGTTTTGTTCTTCATCTTTATTCTGTCAAAAGTTGTCATTTCTCAATCTTTTTTGAGATTTGACATTTTGTTTTGTTTTGATTTCGTTCCTATCACGAAATTTTTATGTTTTATCTTCTATTTTTCAGTTTTTTTGCGGCACAATAATAGGAAAAGTATATCGAAATTGTGTTTTATGTAAAAACTGAAAACAAAGTCATATCTGGAAGAATATCACGTGGCATTTCACAGGTTAGAATTGTTTTATTTTTATATTGTTCAAGCATTATCTGCTAAATCTAACCATCTGCATTAACTATACATTGAAGTAAATATTTAATGAAAAAAATTTAATCGTATAGGTTACTCAGAGACGACAGCCAAAATGTATGGGTACAAATACGTATGAGGTTTTTCAAGTACAGACATTATACATACACTATTCATATGTTCAAAACATTTTATGAACGAAGACTACATGGATCCAAAACTCAAGAGTCTGGGAAACCATTACAATCAAGAGCGGGAGCTTTTCCATCTATAGCGGTGTCCAATCCAATCTTGACAATGGAAGTTTTAAGGGCACAAGGTATAGTATTTATTAAATCAAGATAGCAGTATTTGGAGTCTTGTCAGGTTAAAGAAATTAATGATTTTCATTCTATACAATTCATCCTTTAAAACAATTTTATATCACGAACGGTCTAAAATGTATCGACAACTAAATTGAATAAAGCAGCTTGCCTCAGTTTTTATGTTAACTTATAGTGGAGGGAATTTTGCTAATGTTCTTAATACAATAATTTGATCTATGCTTTTATTTTTAAAGGTACAATAACATTTTAAACGTAAAATAATTGTGCCCATTAAAATTTTTTAAAATTGGGTCCTTCCCTATAAATATAAAATATTTTCTTGGTAGATAACAAGATTGTATATGTAATAGTTATAACCACATTTTCAGGTTTTTGGCATGACAATTATAATATCTTGAGTGTCATATATTAAATAAAATTAAATTATCAAAATTTTAATGCCTCGTGTTAAAAGCTCGATAACATTCAACGAAAAACTTTCATTTATAACTTGTATGTATATTACAATATTTAATTTTCCTTTTTAGTCATCCCTGCCATGTACATTAGAAGATCTGGTTTCCCAAAAATCAAAGAGTAGAAGACAGGAAGTACTCAAGAAATCTGGCGGTTTGCACTGACTCTCCAATTCTGTTCTTCTAGAGCTTACAACTACTTTCGTAGACTTGAGAAGATCTGTTACCCTATCTGATAACATAGCTCTTGTGCATCTTTAATAGTGACAAGTTAGCATGCTATTATCATAGTTTTTATTAATATGGCTGCTATTATTATTAATCTTTTTGTATTGTTTAATTAGGTGCATAAATTCTTTATGTTCAGTAAATACTGTTTAAATGAATTGTGATCAATTCATCACTGTAGTGCATTGTTTTATTACCCTATTATGAAAAGAATTTTCATTATTGCATTTATAGATTTTTCTTACTTTTGGTTGAACGTTTATATGAAATCAGGCACCGAAAGTGAGACTTCTGCGAAACTGTTTTCAATTTTCAGCTATATATCGTTAATATTTTCGACGACTTCACAAACAGCTGAACTAAAATTTAATACTTATAAGGCTTAATTCATAAAATCTTAAGATTTCATAAATTCAAAGATATTTATGTATGATTATATTGTAAAGTACTGTTTGTGACATAGTTTTCCGGTCATAAAGTACCTCTTTATAATATTAGTAGAATAAAGTAACTTTATTTTACTAGTACTATAAAGAGGTACTTTATGGCTGCAAAACTATGTCATAAACAGTACACAGCATACTTCACTCCTTTCTCATAGAATAGATACAAAATTTATAAAATGAACGTTTCTCCATAATGAGTTAATTTTAGCAGTCTAACATAAAGCTTTATATGCAACTCCTCCATATTACAGCTTTATTGAATTCATCCTTTTTATGGCCTTGGTCACTACATTCAACTCACATATAAACGACTTGCTCAATAAACCCTTATATTATGGACTTATTACATAAACAGCTATTATAATAAATAAAGTTAAACAATATATTATATTTTGTTCTCCAATAAATTCAGAAATATAGAGTAAATAAGGAAATAAAACCTACACTTAAATATTGTATACCTATATACCAAAAGTAGGTACGTTAAAATCAACCTAGTAAGAAATATAGTTTTAAACATAAAATTAATAGTTATTGTGGTTGATTAAATAATATTCTTGCACAACTGTTTTCAAGGTAGTTATTTTTCATTTTCAGATTCTTTATTTTTCGTGGCAGAATATAACTTTCTTCTGGACTTCTGTTCAACTTTCTTATTTCAGTATATTTCTTTATAATCTCAGGCGAAACACTGAAACAATTTATTTAATGAAAATTTTATGGAGTACTTATTTATATAAAAAACTTACCCATAATTATGAATAATTTGAATAAAAACTCTCTTCCTATTAGAGCTACTGTCAGTCTCGTCACCAATTAATTTTGCTAAAAATAAGTACATAAATTAACAATACATATATTTTATTATATTTAAGCAATATCTTACACCAAACATCTTTTTTAATTTCAGTGTTATTCATAATCGAAGAGTGTCATCATGAAGATGTCTGTGTAGAACTAAAAGAGGACGATTGTGTCGTTAGTGAAATGACATCAATAACAGTAGACACTTGTAGCCTTATTTTTCCTTCGTTCACTTGTAGATGGAACATACATATTTTGGTCCATACAAATTTCTGTCGCAGTTTCCTTTGTGAGTTGCAAATTTTGCACTGCATCAGCTTTCAGGAAAACTTTATGTCTCAGTTTCATAAAATCACCTTCTTTTGAACTGTTTGAAGCAAATAAATTTATTCTCTGACCACTGCCTCTGCTCGCTTTCCCCAAGCACTTCCGATCACTTCTCCAACATCGCTCCTTTAGGAAATCTAAAACACGTAATTTGTAGAATTGAAAAAAATAACAGATCAAAACTAACATACCTCTGAAAAGTGATCCCTTTAGGTTTAAAATGTTTTACCTTCCCACTGCACAAGAAGTTTACAAATGTTTTTTATAAAAGTACCAAATACAATTTGCACTTAATAAAAAAATATATTATTTTCACTACACAAAGTATTAAAATATCCTATCGTAGTCATAGAAAGTCGCAAAAAATTCATATAATGAAAGAAATCGCACTATAACTACAGAAAACCAAACAATAACAATTAAATGATGGAATGACATTTCTAGTCTAGTGGAAATGGCGTCGCCAATGATGCCACCAGATTTTTCGATGCGCAAACGTCCAATCTCCCTAAGCGTATGTGTACAGACTCAGGGACGGACTCGCCCAGCCGGCAGGTAGGCAATTACCGACGAGGCCAAACACTTCTGGGGGGTCAAACTGCAAACTGAAACAATGTATTTTTCCTTTTCCTTTGTAAGAAATTATTTTCCATTAACAAAGTCAAAAATATTTATCTGGCCACCGGGAGCCAGCTAGTACAAGTGGTTTACTCTTTACTAGTGTAACCAACGATTCGCAAGAAGCTGAAAGATGTAAAATTGGCACTAGTAGCGTCATCCATCTCATATTAGCGAGGTTGTTAGTCGCGCGCTTCTCGGTCCTGTAAGTAAATTAGACCCCACCTCCCCAGGCGTTCTATACATTGTGCAATTTTTTATCGATGCAATAACTATTGGTCACTTTTGACCTGCTGATCTGTATGGTATCATGCGGATTCGGTTCGTCTCTTACAGTCCTGTCAGTGAGTGGTGTGTTAGATGATTGTGTGTATTAACAGTTATTTATGTACCAAAGTGAGTGCTTCAGTCCCAGAAATCATGCTAGGGACTAAAACACACTTTACTCCAGAGGTACATACAACATTTTCCACGAGCGGGCACTATTTTTACTTAAAAAAAATGAAATGTAAAAACTAAAGAATAGTAATTGGCCACAAAGCTTTTTAGGTATTCTTGTCCTGAAGTGGGTTGAAACCTTTGACGCGCGTTTCGCCAACCAAGTTGACATCACCTGGGAATGAATATAACTGTTTTAACATCATATAATGTCTGAACGTTATTTGTGGCATTCTCAAGATTTTCCTTTTTCTTCTTACTACCACATGAATAATTCTTCGTTATTTAAAAAGTATAGTTAGTTACCCAGTATGTTACTGTAAAAATAAACCTCTGCGCTTGTGACTTCAAGTCAAAAAATTAGTCAGAGGAGGGTGTTTTTTAACAACTAATATTAGACATAAAAATAATATAATTCCCTAACGTTTCGGAAAGCGAGTCTGTTTCCCATTTCAAAGTCATTTATCTCTTTTAGAATATGTCGTTTCACGCTTTATTTTTCCAGTAACACACTGGGTAACTAACTATATTTTTTAGATAACGAAGAATTATTCATGTGGTAGTAAGTCTCAAAAAAGAAAAAGAAAAACCATGTACTCCACTCGACACTCGTTGCGAAATCCAAGTTGGCATCATCTGGAGATGCTTAAAACAGTATTAATCATCCTCAGATGAGTGCAGGATATGTGGTGTTTTAGTGTTTCGTGTTTCATGGAAAACTATTAGATTGCTAAATATTACTAATTATCAAATATTGCGAACTGTGAAAATTACCATATGAATATTAATTTTGATTTGAAATAAGTTATATTTTATGGTTTATATTTGATTCTTATTTTTTCATTCTTTCTACCATTAAAAGTTTGACATAATTACAAATATTGCCTATGGGGCCGATTGAGGTCAGTTCGACCCTGTGTAGAGTTTACAAATGGTGATATAATCGTTGTTTGTAATTTAGTGATATTACAGGTCCCTTGATTATAGGTTTGCTGAGGTAGTGAATTTCGTGATCTTTGTATGTCAAATTTCAATGGAAATTGGAAATTTTTAAGGTGAAAAAAATTTGCCACAACGTACTCACAAGTCACAACGTATTTATTTTTTTTTTGTGCATAGAGAAACTAAAAATAAAATCTTTGTGTGTTTGTATGTGAAGTGAATATGCATCGAAACTGCCGTCAGCTGTAATATCGAATAAGCACAAACGTCGTTTACTTAACAGAACGTGTTTTAAGTGTATAACGCAGTTTTAAAAACTAATATTAATGGTTACTGAACAATAAGATTTCAACAACAAGATTAGTTTTAAAAGAAATCTTATTGTTTTATTTCGTTAATTTTGTGTTCTCAAAATAGAGACGTTTGTATTTTATGGAATTGTCTCGTGATATGGAAAAAGTGTCATATTGGTTTAGATCCATCAGCCGAAACCCGGTTTAGATGCTTTTATACTTTCAAAAGGAAGACTTCACTACAAATGGTGATGCATTTCCAAATATTACACATGGAAATATTGTTAATTATTTAGTTTTTGAGTGTAGTGCCTACACAAAGACAATTATGTGAATTATGTTTGTGGTTGGGTTTGATGCATTTCCAAATATTACACATGGAAATATTGTTATTTAGTTTTTGAATGTAGTGCCCTACACAAAGAAGGAATTATGTGCGTTTGTGGTTGGGGAAGGAAGTCTTTTAAGGAATTTTCTGCAAGAGAAGTTTTTTGCAAAGGTAAAAATAAGTTCAATTATCAGGGATTTCTTCACTATAATTTATTATAGTAGATTGGATACATTTCCATTTTTAAATTGTACAATGCTCACAAATGTAAAATTTTGATTTCTCCATTTTGTATTTGTATGCAGTATTTCCATAAAAACACAGATATTATGAAAAATAACAAATTTAATAATGTAAAAAAATGTAAATCAATCAATCAATAGTGAAAAAAATGTTTTAAGCTGTAGTTAGATTCTTTAAAACAATTCAACCCATGGGTTATGTTGTACTTTTCTGGCTGTTACAAGACGTTTAATTTTCGAGTAAAATATTTAATTTAAAAAAATGAGTACATTTTGATCGGTAGCATAGTTAGATGTTATTTATCTAATTCTATTGGAACAAGAAAAAAATTGTCGCTAAATAATGGGCGTTGAGATAAAATTTGGCAACACTGCCAGAGCCATAGACATTATTATATGTCTATGGCCATAACTTTCGCATACAGCTAGCTTCGTCAGCGGTTCTCAAACAATTTGATGTATTATTTAAAATATTTTTTTTTGCCACTTCTGAGGAACTTTTACTAAGGTAAATTTTTAGCAATCGACTTCTTTTACCAAGTACTACCTCCCATTAAAAATATATTCCCAAGTTCGTAAACACCCTGTATATGACAATGACGAACCATTTAGGTTAATAAAATGATATCTTGCTGTATACGAAAACAGTACCGCACAAAAGACGGATAATCTATATAATTTCCAAACCATATAAAGTTATCAGACTATTTATATGTTATGTCTATAATGAAGGGTATGTTTTCAAGCAGTTCCTATAACATATGGAGGTAATGTACTGAACATATTACAAAAAACTTGTCACTTTAGTTATTATAATAGTACATTCCATGTATGTTCAAAGTTACATATTTAATGTAAGTTGCGAATATATTATGGTATTGACGAACTATTTAGGTTAATAAAAGGTACAACTTCATGTATACAAGAACAGTACCGTACAAGTCCGTAAATTATTTTACATAATGATGTTTCTTGTTTGAGCTGTATCATAGAGGTTAATGTCACAGAGGTGTTTACTGGGTATTCTTTAGTTTTTACATTTCAGTTTTTTTTTAAGTAAAAATAATGCCCGCTCGTGGAAGAATGTTGTATGTACCTCGGTAGTAAAGTGTGTTTTAGTCGCTAGCATGATTTCTGCGACTAAAGCACTCACTTTGGTACATAAATAACTGTTAATACACACAATAATCTAACACACCACTCACTGACAGGACTGCGAGAGAAGTACCGAATCCGCATGATACCATACAGATCAACAGGTCAAAAGTGACCAATAGTTATTGCATCGATAAAAAATTGCACAATGTATAGAACGCCTGGGGAGGTGGGGTCTAATTTACTTACAGGACCGAGAAGCGCGCGACTAACAACCTCGCTAATATGGGATGGATAACGATACTAGTGCCAATTTTACATCTTTCAGCTTCTTGCGAATCGCTGGTTACACTAGTAAAGAGTAAACCACTTGTACTAGCTGGCGCCCGGTGGCCAGACAAATATTTTTGACTTTGTTAATGGAAAATAATTTCCTACAAAGGAAAAGGAAAAATACATTGTTTCAGTTTGCAGTTTGACCTCCCAGAAGTGTTTGGCCCCGTCGGTAATTGCCGACCTGCCGGCTGGGCGAGTCTGTCCCTGAGTCCCTACACATACGCTTAGGGAGATTGGACGTTTGCGCATTGAAAAATCTGGTGGCATCATTGGCGACGCCATTTCCACTAGAAATGTCATTCATCATTTATGGTTATTGTTTGGTTTTCTGTAGTTATAGTGCGATTTCTTTCATTATATGAATTTTTTGCGACTTTCTATAACTACGATAGGATATTTTAATACTTTGTGTAGTGAAAATAATATATTTTTTTATTAAGTGCAAATTGTATTTGGTACTTTTATAAAAAACATTTGTAAACAACGTCTTGTGCAGTGGAATAATGTTCAAAGGTAAAACATTTTAAACCTAAAGGGATCACTTTTCAGAGGTATGTTAGTTTTGATCTGTTATTTTTTTCAATTCTACAAATTACGTGTTTTAGATTACCTAAAGGAGAGATGTTGGAGAAGTGATCGGAAGTTCTTGGGGAAAGCGAGCAGAGGCAGTGGTCAGAGAATAAATTTATTTGCTCCAAACAGTTCAAAGAAGGTGATTTTATGAAACTGAGACATAAAGTTTTCCTGAAAGCTGATGCAGTGCAAAATTTGCAACTCACAAAGGATACTGCGACAGAAATTTGTATGGACCAAAATATGTATGTTCCATCTACAAGTGAACAAAGGAAAAATAAGGCTACAAGTGTCTACTGTTATTGATGTCATTTCACTAACGACACAATCGTCCTCTTTTAGTTCTACACAGACATCTTCATGATGACACTCTTCGATTATGAATAACATTGAAATTAAAAAGATGTTTGGTGTAAGATATTGCTTAAATATAATAAAATATATGTATTGTTAATTTATGTACTTATTTTTAGCAAAATTAATTGGTGACGAGACTGACAGTAGCTCTAATAGGAAGAGAGTTTTTATTCAAAGTATTCATAATTATGGGTAAGTTTTTTATATAAATAAGTACTCCATAAAATTTTCATTAAATAAATTATTTCAGTGTTTCGCCTGAGATTATAAAGAAATATACTGAAATAAGAAAGTTGAACAGAAGTCCAGAAGAAAATTATATTTTGCCACGAAAAATAAAGAATCTGAAAATGAAAAATAACTACCTTGAAAACAGTTGTGCAAGAATATTATTTAATCAACCACAATAACTATTAATTTTATAATGTTTAAAACTATATTTCTTACTAGGTTAATTTTAACGTACCTACTTTTGGTATGTAGGTATACAATATTTAAGTGTAGGTTTTATTTCCTTATTTACTCTATATTTCTGAATTTATTGGAGAACAAAATATAATATATTGAGTTTAACTTTATTTATTATAATAGCTGTTTATGTTAATAAGTCCATAATATAAGGGTTTATTGAGCAAGTCGTTTATATGTGAGTTGAATGTAGTGACCAAGGCCATAAAAAAAGATGAATTCAATAAAGCTGTAATATGGAGGAGTTGCATATAAAGCTTTATGTTTGACTGCTAAAATTAACTCATTATGGAGAAACGTTCATTTTATAAATTTTGTATCTATTCTATGAGAAAGGAGTGAAGTATGCAGTGTACTGTTTATGACATAGTTTTGCAGCCATAAAGTACCTCTTTATAGTACTAGTAAAATAAAGTTACTTTATTCTACTAATATTATAAAGAGGTACTTTATGACCGGAAAACTATGTCACAAACAGTACTTTACAATATAGTCATACATAAATATCTTTGAATTTATGAAATCTTAAGATTTTATGAATTAAGCCTTATAAGTGTTAAATTTTAGTTCAGCTGTTTGTGAAGTCGTCGAAAATATTAACGATATATAGCTGAAAATTGAAAACAGTTTCGCAGAAGTCTCACTTTCGTGCCTGATTTCATATAAATGTTCAACCAAAAGTAAGAAAAATCTATAAATGCAATCATGAAAATTCTTTTCATAATAGGGTAATAAAACAATGCACTTCAGTGCTAAATTGATCACAATTCATTTAAACAGTATTTACTGAACATAAAGAATTTATGCACCTAATTAAACAATACAAAAAGATTAATAATAATAGCAGCCATATTAATAAAAACTATGATAATAGCATGCTAACTTGTCACTATTAAAGATGCACAAGAGCTTTGTTATCAGATAGGGTAACAGATTTTCTCAAGTCTACGAAAGTAGTTGTAAGCTCTAGAAGAATAGAATTGGAGAGTCAGTGCAAACCGCCAGATTTCTTGAGAGTACTTCCTGTCTTCTACTCTTTGATTTTTGGGAAACCAGATCTTCTAATGTATATGGCAGGGATGACTAAAAAGAAAATTAAATATTGTAATATACATACAAGTTATAAATGAAAGTTTTTCGTTGAATGTTATGTAGCTTTTAACACGAGGCATTAAAATTTTGATAATTTAATTTTATTTAATATATGACACTCACGATATTATACTTGTCATGCCAAAAACCTGAAAATGTGGTTATAACTATTACATATAATAGGGAGGACCCAATTTTAAAAAATTTTAATGGGCACAATTATTTTACGTTATATTTAAAATACCTTTAAAAATAAAAGCATAGATCAAATTATTGTATTAAGATCATTGGTAAAATTCCCTCCACTGCAAGTTAACATAAAAACTGAGGCAAGCTGCTTTATTCAATTTAGTTGTCGATACATTTTAGACCGTACGTGATATAAAATTGTTTTAAAGGACGAATTGTATAGAATGAAAATCATTAATTTCTTTAACCTGACAAGACTCCAAATACTGCTATCTCGATTTAAAGACACCTTGTGCCCTTAAAACTTCCATTGTCAAGATTGGATTGGGCACCACTATAGATGGAAAAGCTCCCGCTCTTGATTGTAATGGTTTCCCAGACTCTTGAGTTTTGGATCCATGTAGTCTTCGTTCATAAAATGTTTTGAACATATGAATAGTGTATGTATAATGTCTGTACTTGAAAAACCTCATACGTATTTGTACCCATACATTTTGGCTGTCATCACTGGGTAACCTATACGATTAAATTTTTTCATTAAATATTTACTTCAATGTATAGTTAATGCAGATGGTTAGATTTAGCAGATAATGCTTGAACAATCGGCTAAAACCAATCCAACCAAATTCCTTTTTTAAAAAACTGAAATTTTTTTTTTTTTTTTTTTAAAACCAACCTTTAAAAAATAAAAATTTAAAAAAAAAATCCATTTTTTTTTTTTTATAAAAAACTTTATTTAAATTTTTCACCCCCCCTCTCCCCCAAAAAAATTTTTTTTTTTTTTTTTTTTCCCATAATATTTTTTTTTTTTTATCCAAAAAAAAATTTTTTCCCCCCCCGTTTGGCCCCCCCCCCCCCCATTTTTTTTTTATGGGGGAGGGGGAGGTGTGTTTTTTTTTCCCTAAACCCAAAAAAAAACAGAAGGGGGCGGGTTTCCCTTTTTTTTTTCCCCCCCCCCCACCCATATAAAAATAAAACAATTCTAACCTGTGAAATGTCACGTGATATTCTTCCAGATATGACTTTGTTTTTAGTTTTTACATAAAACGCAATTTCGATATACTTTTCCTATTATTGTGCCGCAAATAAATGAAAAATAGAAGATAAAACACAAAAATGTCCTGCTAGGCACGAAATCAAAACAAAACTTTTGTTTTGTTTTGATTTCGTTTTGACAAATCTCAAAAAAGATTGAGAAATGACAACTTTTGACAGAACAAATAAAATCAAGCATGCGCAGAAATTGCTTGCACTAGTATTTTTGAGATGGAAGCAAATTTGTCTCTGAAGATATTACGCACGTTCTTTCTAACAGATCTTTGTTAATCTAAGTAGTTTTACGGAGGCTACATCAAATGAAATTATGATTTTATTTATGCAGTGTAACCGTAAAACAACTTAGATTAGCTGAGATCTTAGTTAGAAAAAAACGTACCTAATGTTGGCTTCAATGCTCGTGCAACTATAGTAATAAAAAGTTAATAGACTTAGCAGTTCTGTTCTGTGCTTAGCAGTCACAAAATTCTGTGGTTGTTGTTATTTAATAGTGTTTGTTTTCAACCTTCGTTTGGTCCGTTTTACAGTGTTTTTTCATTAGTTTGTAGTGTTTGTATGCGGAACGTTTTCCAAATAGGAATGCACCAAATGCCGTATGATTTGTAACTCTTGTGCAACAATCACACGATATTTGTCAGTTACGAGTGTTACGACACCGTCAAAGACGTGATATGATGTCCTGATATGTCTTTGAACGCTGAGGAAAACATTTTGAATTTGGTAGAGGACAATCCAACTTTAAGAATGTGTGCATTCATTCGCTAAGCAAACCGTACGTCTAATCGGATTGTATGGTGCCCTGTGAGGAAATAAACTATATCCATTTTCATGTAAAAAGAGTTAATTAATGTTCTACAGCAACAAGATTTTGTGTGTTAAAGGATGTGGCAACATCGAACAGTGATTGTGCCATATGATGTATTTGACACACGGTCATTCAACTTCGATTCCAGCAGTTCTCAACATGTTCGCACTTTTTTGTTGAGAAAGGTCAGTTATTTTTTTCTAATTATTTAAGGTTTTCTTATGCACTATACGATTTATTATATCAAGATGTACTTATCCTCAAAAAAAAATTCCCAAATTTGTAAAACCCCGGTTAGAGATTTAATGGGGAATTCTTGGAGGGGGAAAAGGGGGTATTTGCTAGAAAAAAAAAAAAGAAAAAAACCCACAAACAAAAAAAAACCCCACCCCCCCCACCCCCATAAACCCACCCGGCGCCGGGGGCCGCCCCCAAAATAAAAACATTTATCTTTTTGGCCGGCCGCTTATCCGTCTAGAAGTTGCGCATGCATTCTAACTAGATGCAGAGACATTGACAACTCCTGCTAGATGTACTATCACAAAATGACAAGTGACAGTAATGTTAATTTTGTGCAATGATCATACAGAAATATAATAATTAATCATTGGTTTTGAGAGAATAAAATAAATAATTTGAAAATGGATTTGGTCTTAATTCATTGTGATGAAGATCTTAAGATAATCTATGATAAAACATAAGTTGTATAAGGATAATGTGGCCCGAAAAACAAGTCTTAACAATCGCTTAACTATAGCATGGACGTAATGTAAGCACACTAGCATTTAAACTACGTAGCTGTAACCGGTTATCTCCTTGCATGATTCCTCCTTAACGGTAAAATTAGTGCGACTATTTGTAGTGTAAAAATTTGTTGCATTATTTGAATGCGAGCGTTTACATCGAAAATGAACAAAATGCACTGTAGAAGTTTGCAAGATACAAGCTTCCGCACTATTGTACACCATCCAATCACACTTCGAATTTTCTGCGCAATTACAACTGCACCCACAATCTCCTAGGTTTTCGATTGTTTTTTATAATTTTGTTTAAATTTCAATCTGCACACAATAGCTGCCGAAAGTAGTGCTGGGCTAAATCGTGATTTTTAAATCACACTGTGAACTGCTACTGTGATTTCAGAATCATTTAAAAAAATACAACTTTATGCCGTAACTCGAAATTCGACCTTTTTTAAATTTTCTCGACATCACTGTATTATACAGAAAAAAAGTACCTGGAGAATGTAAAAGTTGTTTTTTTATAATTGTACAAACAACCAAGATATTGACATGTGTCTAAAAGTCGAAAAATCTAACTTTTGTTTATAACTCGAAAATAAAAGACGATAGCAAATTTTTGTATTCGCCAGTGAATTTGTCTCAATAAAAAAGAGATCGAGAATGTCGTTCATTTTTTTTTGTATCTCTTACAGTTACCGAGTTACCCTATACAAACATCGTAATTTGTGCACCCTCTACACATGGATATTGTTACGTGTTTGCTATCCCCACAAACACCTACACTCGTAGATTCGTTGATTGAAAGTCCAGGTAACACTAACTCACTACTTTATTTACTAATTAACAATTACCAACAATAGATTAATTACTATCTTAACTATAATCACACTTGAACACTTATAAGTCTCTTTCTTATTTCTTCTTTACTCGCTCACGTTCAACTTAAGATTAAGATTCGGCACACCGTGTGTCTTATTTATACATCCATTCACACGATCTAGAGGAGTCCAGAATATTCCCGGCCGTTAGCGTACAATTCCAGTCTCATCTAACCAGTCTACGCAGTCCAGTGGCGTAACACTGCCCCCTCCTTAAGCCTGAACGTCCCGATCAGGCAATTCATTATTCCCTGCATACTTGGCTAGTCTCTCTATATGCACCACCTTCATCTTAGATTTTGGATTTTGCTGAATTCTATATACAACGTCGTTTACAGTGTAAGGTCCTTCCCAAGGATGGTGAAGTTTCGGAGACCTGCCTTTCTTTCATTGTGGGTTATATAGCCAAACCAACTCTCCCACCTGGTACCCTCCTGAATTAGCCTTAAGATCATAACGAGCCTTCATACGGTCATTTGTTATTGTAATTCGCTCAAAAGGAGCACTGGCGTTATATTGCTTATTTCTTATTTGTGGCCCCATTCTTCCGCGCAAACTTCACATTGGCGGCACCAAGCCTCCACATCTTGACGACTGTTTACCCAGTAGAAACGTTCTCTTACTTTAGTCAAGATTTTGTTGATGCTAAAATGTCCACCAGACGTTCCATTATGCACTTGCTGAAGTACATTTGCTACATGACACCTCGGGATTAACAATTTCAAAGTAACTTTCCTCCCATCTGGACTTTCCCACGTTCTCTTCAGTAGTCCATCCTCTACTATAAGGGAGTCTCATTGTGCCCATAAAGCCTTCAGCCCCACTGATTTATTTGAAATGTCCTTTCAATCGGGCCGAGTTCCTCTTTCTTTCCATTGCAGAATAGGACCAGTTTCCTTATCGTTTAACTGCGCTTCCCTTAACGACTCTTTTGTCAAATAATCCGGAACATCAATCTTAACGGTCTTCATTATTTGTACCTTTTGTTGTTCTTCCTTACGGTGACAAGGCTTGCAGTCTTTCTTACACGGTCTTTTGGAAAGGCCATTTGCTATATTCCGCGAAGTACCAGCTCGCCAGTTTTCCTGCGGATTTTCCATTACTGCGACCCTCTCAGGGATGCGCTGACGACAGTTACTCTGAATATGGCCCACTCTGCCACACTTATAACAGCGCATACGTCCTCCACTCTGTCTCCCACTACTTTGCTGTTGGGTTTGTCTCGGATCTTGAATGTTGAGCTCATGACAGTTCCTCTTAATATGGCCCACTTTGCCACACCTATAACAACGGATGCCTCCATTCGGCCTCCCACTACTTTGTTGCTGGTCTTGTCTCTGCTGGGAGTTCGATTTTGTCAGTAGTTGGGTCAACATCTTGTGTAGATCAGATATCAGGTTTTGTGTTGTGTTGTCTGGCTTGTCTTCCTCCACACTCACAGCTCGTACTCTCTGATTTGATTGGGTGGTATCCTTATAGGCAGCCTCGATCTCCAGTGCATGTACTAAAGCCTCACTACTAAGCTTATGCCCGGCTAACTTAAGAATTCGCCTAACTTCCTGGTCCCTTACTCCATCGATAAATGTACCAACTGCTAACTGTTGTTGAAATTCCATTGGTGCATCAGGATAGGCTAGATGGGCTAATCTTTCTACCGCAGCTTCGAACTACTGGAGGCTTTCTCCACCTCGTTGTCTGCGTGATTTGAGCTGAGCCTGATATACTTGGGCTAGATGTTGATCGCCATATCTTAGTTCTAACGCTGCTTCCAGAATGCTAAAGTTTTGTTGCTGTGCGGCAGGAATTGTTTGGAGCAAGTCTAACGCTTGGCCCCTTAGTGCTAATACCAATGCTGTTGCTTTTTCTTCATCGTTCCAGTTATTTGAACGTGCAGCTGCCTCAAACTGTCTCTTATAAGTTGACCATGAACTTTGACAGTCGAATGAAGGTGGTTGTAACCTAGCACCAGACGACAGTACTAATTGACCACCCTTCTCTCTTAATTGTTGTTTGAGTCGGGCTACTTCTCCTCTGACTTCGGTTATTTCTCCTTCAACTTGGCTGACTTTTTCATTAACTTCACTGACTTGTTCTTTAACTTCCATGACTTCAACCTGTACATCTTCCTTCAATTGTTCAGTGACCGAGAGCATGACTTGATGCTGTCCCTCCATAATTTGTCTTAATTCTTCCTGGCGTTCCTTTCTTTGCTCTTCCTGTTCTTCCTGTCGTCTTATTTCCAGGCCTTCGATCATTTTTATCAAGTCTTCTTTTTCTTCCTGGCGTCTTCTCTCTTGGTCTTCTTTTTCTTCCTGTCGTCTTCTCTCTTGTTCTTCCTTTTCTTCTTGACGTCTTCTCTCTTGTTCTTCCTTTTCTTCCTGTCGTCTTATTTCCAGGCCTTCAATCATTTTTATCAAGTCTTCTTTTTTCTTCCTGGCGTTTTTTCTCTTGTTCTTCTTTTTCTTCCTGGCGTCTTCTCTCTTGGTCTTTTTTGCTTCTTGTCGTCTTCTATCTTGTTCTTTTTTTCTTCTTGTCGTCTTCTCTCTTGTTCTTCTTTGTCTTCCTGTCGTCTTCTTTCTTGATCTTCCATAATTTTTCTCTATTCGTCCATCCGTTGTATCAATGCTGCAAGCATGTCCTGTGTTTGCTTCTCCGCCATACTTCTTGTTGTTGGCATTAACTCACGACACGTAAATCAATTTCAGAATAACGTTTATTACACTATAAAGTCCATAAGATGTTGATATCACGTCTATTTTAATAATGTAATGTTCCAGAAAAATCTCGAAACAGCACTAGAAAGTCTTATTTAGAGTCTATACTTCTTTTGTGTTGACAAAATTCACTTATCTCTACTAATTGTCCAATGGAATGTTCGAGAATTTTCACGAAATATCACTAATAAGTCTTGTTTTGAGTCTATAACACGTTTCCATTAACACAGTCTACGTATCTTCTGTGGTTTCCAAATCGAATGTTCTAGAATTGTCACTAAAAGTCACTTATAGTCTTGTTTTTAAGTTTACAACACGTTCCCGTCTACACAATTCACGTATCCCCTGTAGTTTCCAAATAGAATGTTCTAGAATTTTCCCGAAATTGCACCAGTAGTCCTTTTTCTCAGTCTACAACACGTTATTACTAGCGGCACTCACGTATTTGCAGCTATTTCTAAATCGAATGTTCTAGAAACTCCTCGAAAATTCACTATTTGGTTCAGAAATAGTCCTCCAAACACTGTCCAGTAGCTTAATTCTCCGTGTTACCACTAATTTCTGAGAAGAACACTGTAGAACCTGTTCGAATATTCCAGAAATTTATCTTCCAATCCACTTCCGACACCAAATTGTTACGTGTTTGCTATCCCCACAAACACCTACACTTGTAGATTCGTTGATTGAAAGTCCAGGTAACACTAACTCACTACTTTATTTACTAATTAACAATTACCAACAATAGATTAATTACTATCTTAACTATAATCACACTTGAACACTTATAAGTCTCTTTCTTATTTCTTCTTTACTCGCTCACGTTCAACTTAAGATTAAGATTCGGCACACCGTGTGTCTTATTTATACATCCATTCACACGATCTAGAGGAGTCCAGAATATTCCCGGCCGTTAGCGTACAATTCCAGTCTCATCTAACCAGTCTACGCAGTCCAGTGGCGTAACAATATAAATTTCACATCATATATGAAGCAAATCTGAATATATAGTCTATTTCAATATAAGTATTTGTAACATAAGAAACTCTCTTATCTCGCCGATAAGAGAAGCCGCCGACCTAATACAGGCTTGTTAATTAAGCTAAGCAGGACCGTACTTAATAGGTTTATCTTTAAACTGTAAATAAAATAAAATAATATTAAAACTGAAAAAATACACGTTTATTTAAACATGCCATTTTGTCTGCGATTCATTTGCTCAATTTAGTCAATAATAATCTTAATTTGCAAATTATTATTGCCCAGCAAGGATCTCGAGGTATGAGCATAAAAATAAAAATAACATATGATGTAAAAAAAATAAATAAAATAAAAACCAATTATGAACGACATAAATAACTTCTTTCTTTTTTAAACGTAAATAATGAAAATAATTATAACGGATTATAACTATATTCCGTCACTACAAATTTGCAATAAAAGTAATAGAACTATACTTTCACTAATTGTTATTATCACTGCTCTCCTCAGAATCTTCGTTAATGTAGCAAGGCGAGGCTTGCTTTGTAATAGATTTTTTTATTTTAATTAATTTGCATTATATGTATGATTATTTTGTGGGCCACCCTGTTATATGAGTTTAGTAAAAAAATGTTTTGACTCCACGGCCGGAAATAACCACATAGCTCAGTCGAAGCAATTTCTTATCGTGCTTGAGGAAATTTCTGGGAAACTTTCTCACACCTGAGTTTTGGATTGTCAGCAAATAACTTGGGATAGAATTAAGACGTAATTATAGTAAGGATTAATACCTACCGGGGCATCTGTGAATTGTTGGAGGAGCTAAACTGGCTGCGAAAATTAGAAAGAGCCAATGGGATACTGCCGAGCAAACAATTGGGTAGAGAGTAGAACGTAACCTGTAGAATGCTGGAGAAAATTGGAAGGTTTGATTCGCGGGTGAAGGGGTCCCTGCATGTATGATCGGCTAGGAGAATTCGTTACTATGGATTTGAATAAGGAAACTTCTAGAAAGGAAAGATTTTGCTAAAGTCAGCAAAAAGAAAAAAAGAGACGAAATTTTTAGAGGGAAAAGGAGAGTCGGCCCAACGGTTCGGTGGCGGCCGGACGTCGAGGCGCGGTGTGCCAAGGGGCGGTTCCAGCGAGGGATTGGAGAATTTTGTTGGGAAAGAGAGTCGGCCCAACGGTTCGGTGGTGGCCGGACGTGAAGGCGCGGGGCGCTAAGGGCGTTTTTGTAAGGGTATTTTTTTAAAGGGGTTGTTCTTGGATATTTTGTGTTGGTGATTTTTAAGGGAGAGTTGGCCTGAAAGTTTGGGAGAGGGCCAGACGTAAAAACGCGTTTCCTAAGGGTTAGTTAGGGGTAGTTTTCTTAAAGCGTTTTTATTGTGTGATTTTTAAGGAGAGTTGGCCCGACAGTTTGGGAGAGGCCAGACGTAAAACGCGTTTCCTAACGATTAGTTAGGGGTTGTTTTTGTGTAAAGCGTTTTTTTATTGTGTTTTATTAGGGGGTTGGCCAACGGTTTGGGAGAGGCCAGACCGGTAGAAGCCGTATTCGCTAAGGAGCGATTAGCGAGGGGGTTGTTTTGATTAAAGCGTTTTTATTGTGTGTTTTTTGTTAAGAGAGGAGTTAGCCACCGGAACGAAACCGGTTATATGCGCGGAGCCTAGTGATTCCAAAGAAATTTTGTGTTAGGGGAGGTTTATTCTGGAGTTTTGTTAAAAGGGTTGGTCGTGATTTTTTTTTGGTTGAGTAAATAAAGTGTGGGTTAGTGGAGTGACGTTTGTTCCACACAAAAAGTGAAGTGAGAAACTTTTTCTTTTCCCTGTTGACAGGAGGGCGGATTAGGAGAAAGGGTGAGTCTGTTGTTGCATGTTTTGAAAAGAAATAAATATATATAGATATACTAACCAGTGGGGTTCAAAAGCAAATTTAAGTTTAAATTAAAATATTGAAAAACAAAGGTAGAACTTGCTTTGGCTTACAGGGCGGACCGACATCTGGAATTTTACAGTTTATATTTTTTTTTGTATGATTTGTAATTGGTTTTAATAGTTTGAAATCATTATATAGGGCGGCTCACTATAAAGGAAGTTTTATTTAAGGAGGGAAATATAAAATAGGGTCCCGAGTTATTTTAAATACGGGAATGTTATCCTGTTTAGTTAGTAAGTTGAATTTTCCTTTTTGAAGAAAAACATTGCTTACGTCGTTAACGTACGAGAATAATTTTCCCTTAAGGATCGTGCTTTTATATTTTTGTTTGTTTGTTTGTTGTTTTGCTAGGTTTGTTTTCCAGCACGAGAATAGGCAAGGGGACAATTTTTTTTTATTACTTTAATAACATCTACGGTTTAAAATAATTGACCCGTATTTTTTTTTTTTTATTAAATGTCTTATGCTTAAAAAAATTCGTAAAGTTTAAGCGCTCTTTAAACGGTCAGATATTCCCGCATTTTCCCAAGCCAATTGTATTGGCTAGTATTCGCCGTGACGTAACAGCGTAGACAGCACAGATTCAGCGAGGAAACAAATGCTGCGTTGCCATGTTTCTAAATAATTAAGATAATATTGTGTTGATGTAAAGCAATCCTTTATTATAGTATTATATTTCAGTATTAGTAAACCATTAGACATTAATCGATGGTTAAATATAGGGAATGCTTACATGCTTTGTGTTTATATTTGTGTTAAAAGAAATTATTTTAAAAAGCCAGATATTAAACTTCAGGGAACATGCTTCTTTTTTTAGAAACTTGGCAACAGAACTAGTTGAATATTTAACCTTAATGTTTTATTTGTTGTTTTGTATATCATTACATTATTTTGAAACTTAAATGTCTGTAAAGACGTGTTTTGTACCTGGTTGTGGAAATGTTAGTGAAGTTACAGTTACGCAAATTTACATTAACAATAATTATAACACCTGCACTATAATAACCTTGTTTTAGTTTTCTACCCTGGAATGCGCGCGTCGTATCTACGCTGTTACGTCATTATGAGACCGCCGATTGCTTTCATTTGAAATACATCCTCATTTCCAGCATTTTAATTTCACAATTAAACAAAATATGGATACTAAAATTATATTTTAGTAACATTTATAGTGAATTAAAGGTCTCTACTATAATACCATGATGTTTCTTTTTGTAATTTTGATTACAGTCCCTCGCCTATTTGAATGTACTATGAAACTGGTTACCACCTTAAATTTAGTGGCTGTTTTGTTATTGTTTTGTGTGTTCAAGTATTGAATTGTTAATTTAGGCCTGTAACTATATTAATTTTATTTTTTATGTCAGTATAGAAATTTTAAAGTTTTCCTATGTTACCATTTTTGAGCAGGTAACCATGTTGTTTCGCCTAGTTAAATATATTTAAATTATTCATTTTTCTTTTTCTGATAAACTCATGTAATCAGATAATATATTGATTTTTAACCTGTAATTACATGTATTATTTTGCTTTATGTTAATATACTTATTTTTCTTACGAAGACAACTATTTATTTCTCTCATCTCATCTTCACCCTAAAAGACCACGCATATAAGCCGTGGCCGGGCTCCTGCCCTCCGAAGGTGCCTTTTCTTAAATAACATCTTAAGTCTTATTTTTGTTGTTGGTTAAATTCATTATTTCCGAGGTTAGGCGGAAACTAAACTTACCTGACCTAGTGGCAGCTACGATACCGTTAGCATATAAGCATTCCTTACAGTCATACGGAAATGGCAGTATTTCTAGCAATTTCATTGGCCGTTTTAAGATAGCCGCAGGGCATGCGCAGTTACATGACATGTCAAATGAAGATTACATTTTTTCCTTGCCCTTTATTACATTTTTTCCCTTGCCCTTTTAACTTATTATTTTTTTTTAAAATAAGTATTTTTTAGTTCGTTAGTAAGATGTATATGAAGATTACATTTTTTCCTTGCCCTTTATTACATTTTTTCCTTGCCCTTTATTATAGTTTGTTTATTTTCACGGTACCGAATTCCCCTTTAAAAATTATATCTGATGAGCACGCCATGCCATGGCTTTGAAACGGCCAATGAAATTGCTAGAAATACTGCCATTTCCGTATGACTGTAAGGAATGCTTATATGCATACCGTTACATTGACAGCCCGCCCCCCAAGACAAGTGAAGGAGCGATCTTGTGTGTGGGGACGGCGTGGCGTGTTACAATTTGGTGGCAGCGGTAGGATGAAATAAATTAGTTGAAGGGGATGAAATTAAATTAGAGCGGTGGGATGAAATAAATTAGTTGTAGGGGATGAAATAAATTAGTTGAAGAAATAGATTTTTTTTAGGTGGGAATTAATTAAAGTAGGGGAGAGATTAATTAAAAAAAGGGTGAAATAAAATAAGTAGGCGAAAGGGATGAAATAGAAAATCTTATAGGTAGAATAAAATATACAGGTGGATAAAAATTTTTGGTACAGGTGGATGAAATTTTAGTATAGGTAGATAGAAATATTTAGTATAGGTGGCACTGAATAAAATAGATTTGGTGGTATAAGTAAAATAAATTAAGGGAAATTTATTAAGAATTAAAAGAATTCTTTTCGGAAAATTTATATAGGTGAGCTAAAAATTGTAGTTTTTTTTCTTCCAAAGGTGATTGAAAAAAAAATCTAGTACAGGTGTATTGAGAAAATAGATACCTACATATATTTAGTATCCGGAGAGAAAGTTGTTACAAGGGGACGAGACCGAAATAGTTTGTGAATTATAGATAAAGAAATTTTTTTTCTTTCTTGGTGGTTATTAAGTGAGTAAAATTTTTTTTTTCTTTTCTTTTATATACCAGGAGTGATCAGAAAGTTTTGAAATTATTATGCGAAGTAACTGGGAATTTTTGATTTATTTATTATTAAAAACTTTTACTTATATAGGGTGATACAGAAAGCTGTATAGGTAAATATACCAGGACTAATCAGAAATTTTTTTTTAGAAGTAACTGTAGGGTTCTAATTACTTAATTTTTTTTTTGGGGGGGGGAAATAAGTAATTAATTTTAATTATATAAGGTGATACAAGAAGTCGTGTAGGTAAACATTTGTTGAAAAGCAATAAAATAAGTGACTGGAAGGTTTTGATTTATGTTTTGGAAAACAATTAAGTGCTATTAATTTACATAAGGTGATAGGGATAATCGTATAGGTAAATGATTGAGGAGAGTTAATAAAAAGAAGAGTCATCGCAATACAGGTTGGTGCTTATTGCTATATTTATTTTATTTTTGTTTTGTTTTAATCTATAAATAAAAATGAACCCCACTACTAACATAACTAGTACTACTACCACGGTAGATGTTACAACAGCTATAACAGATCCCATTGTGACGACAGCTAGTGCGGGCGGCTTACCAGGGCCGTCCCAAAATTTAGGAGCCGTACCTAGAGTCCCAGCTATGTACTCTTTAGGGATGATTGCATCCACTATTGAAAATTTTAATGGCAGGGATGTTGTTAGGTACTTAGAAAAATTGGAACAAAGGGCCCGACTGGACGGATGGACGGAGGATGAGACTTTAAGGTTATTGAAATTTAAATGCGTTGGGGAAGCGTACGATTTCTTAAAATCCGATGCGGTTAAATTTTTGGGCGTTGAAGGCTAGATTAATAGCCAACTTTGGAATAAGTAGGTTGCCGGGGGATAACCAGTTGAATTTAAGTCGGTGCTACCAGAGGCATGATGAAAGCATTTCCGCGTATTGTACGAGGCTTAGGATTTTGGGAGTAAGGGTCTTGGAAGAAGACTTAAGCAACGCTACGATTGAGGAGCAAGCGGGAATAAGGAAGAAAAATCTCGATTTGGTGTTAAATCAATTTAAAATTGGGCTAAGAAAGGAGATAATGAAAGAAGTAGGTGTGTTATTGCTCCGAGAGGATCAGTTGACCTTAGATAAGGCTGAAGAGTTGGTGAAGCTGCACGAAACGACAATGAGGATGATTCAAGGAAAGAACACGGGCCAACGGATGTTGCAAGTGAATTGCTATTCGTGCGGAGAAGTTGGACATATATCCAAGAACTGTACTAGACAGCAAAATACTCAAAGGTATGCCGAGAGAGGTGCCTGTTATTTGTGTCATCAGCAAGGACATTGGGCAAGAGAGTGTCCTAACGAAGTTAAGGGAAATAAAAGACCATGGAATGGATTTGAACAAAGAAGAGAGGAGAGAAATAACGGAGAGCGATATGGCGGGTCTTCTGGAAAGACCGATGCATACCGGGCAGACAGGAATAATCCCCAAAATAAATACAGAAGTGGAGCAGATGACGAAAATAGGGAATGGTGGAACAGGACGAACTATGGAAATCAACATAGGAGCGTCGGAAATGAGTATAAATTGAAAAATACGAGAAGAGAGATAGGGGGCAACCGTCAAGAAAAGCCGATATACTACACAGAAATGGAGAAGACGAAAATTGTATCGGTGATACCAACGCTTAGTACGGTAGAGGAAGGAACAGACATGCCTTATATAATTTCCTTGCAGCTTAATGGCAAAGCGCGGGGATGTTTAGTAGATACTGGGGCAGCGGTCTCCTTAATGAAATATAGAACAGTGATGGAAGAATCACTACGACTAGAAGAGTGCACGGAAAGGACATTAATCGGAATTACCGGCCATCCACTCGACACGTATGGTATAGTCCATGTAAACCTTGAGACACCTATCACCAAGACTAAAGTCGGAGGCGATTTTATTGTATGTGAGGACGAAATATTTGGAAATCAAGCGGAAATCGACATACTGTTAGGAAGAGACTTCCTGGCAGCACATAACGTGATTATTAGTTGTGGTCTAGTACCGGCCGTCGAAATATGTGGAGAATATGTGTTGGAAGGATCTTCTAGTAGTTTGGCAGGACAAGGTATTGAAGAACCTGTGGAAGTTGTACTAGCCGCTCAACTACCCGCGGCTACGAGAAATACTTCGATGAATCCTAAGAGGGAAGTCCTCAGGGATATGGACGAAAAGGAAGTGGAAAAAGGAAGTCATTGGGAGAGCTGGCTGCAGGGAGTGGAAACATTTTATAAAGGCGAGGGAAATAAAAAGAATCAGATGACTAAAAAGAATCAGATAACAGTGGACGCTCAGGTGCATTGTAGTGTGGACGGGACAAAGGACGCCAGTAATAAGGAAAAAGTAGCCAGGAATCTGGAGGTCTTGGAAGAAATTAAGGAAGAACACCGGGTGACTTTACAAGGCATAGATGAGGATAAGAAAAATGGAGAAAAGGTGGAGGAAGTTAGACAACCGGGAATTAAGGATCTTCAAGACAGATTAGAAAGTCTGGAAAATGCCTTGGTCGAGTTGATGGAAAAACTATCTACGGTAAGAGGGGATGAGCCCAGCAAAAGATACAAGAGGAAGAAAATTAAGAGACCAGGGGGAGTCTACTGATAGAATGGAGACGGGAATATTATCTGTAGAAAAGGTTATTGTACCACCCAGAACAGAAGTTATGTGCCTGGGAAGACTAAAACGACAACTTAATGGGGAAGTGCTGGTCTGTAAACCAGTAGAAATAGGTAATAAGGAAGCTCACGTAGCCCGGGCAGTTATCGAAAATAAGGACATTATACCGGTTAGGATTATAAACGTCTCCAGGAAAGAGGTGACTATAAGAAAGGGGCAGAAGATTGGGACAGCAATTAGTGGGAAAGAAGCGCCTGAAATTGAAGAAAAAACCAAGACTATTTGCCAAATTGATGTGTCCAACGATAAATGGATAGAAGATTTTAATTTGTCTCATCTTGATGCTGGAACCAAGACGGAGAAGGTAAAAGGTACACGGATCACCAGATTTAACAAAAAGACCGAAAGGAGGACTGTTGGACAAGGAGATCTTGTTTATATGAAAGACGTGAGTGCAAAACAGGGACTATCTAGGAAGCGTGTTAAGCCATGGAAAGGACCTTATAGAGTAATAGATGTCGTCGGACCGGTAACCTATAAGATAAGGAAGGTAGGAAGCCGAGAGGAGCAGGTAGTTCATATCAACCGGTTGAAGAAATTTTATCAAAGAGAAAGCATAAGTAGTGAGGATGATACAGAATCCGATGAGGAGAAGAATGATCAGGAAGAAATGAACGTAGATGAAAACACTCAACAGACCTGGAGACCGGTCTTTCCACAATGGGTGGAGAACCTCCACCACGATGACTCAGAAGAAGGTATAGAGGCGGGAAAAAACGTTATAAGGGAAGGTGATGATACGGTAGGGGACGATGAGATATCCACGGCGGAAATTCAGGTACCGCTGCGAAGGTCTACGCGAACGCGACGGCCTCCGGATAGGCTTAATTTGTAAATATCTCTATTTTTGTAGTTAAGCGATTGTATAGTGCTATTGGGTAGTTAGTAACCGCGGTGTATTTTGCCTTATGAAATGCGGGGTCTTGACCAAGTTGTTGTATGGTGTTTTTTTTATCCCATTGGGGGATTACCTTTAATATAGAGAAGATGCTATTGAGCAGTTAGTGACCGCGGGGTATTTTGTCTCAATGAAATGCGGTGTTTGGAGCAAGTTAAATTAAGGTGTTTTTTTTTGGGATCTAGTCCAGTAGGACCTTTGTAATTACCGAAAATAAGTGATTGACTCAATTAAGGGTGATATATAAGAAAATATGGCTGGTATGCCTTAATTACTGGAGTGTCAGTAAGTATTCCTTCAGGGTTGGGATAAGAAGTTGAGTAGAAAAGTTAATGAAGTTATAATTTAATATTTTTTAATTTTTTGTATGGTGTAATGGTTGCACTGCTGGGACCTAATGCAAGCATTAGATCTGAGGGGTAAAATAAGAAAACCTTTTTTGAATTTTGTAATATTCTATTTTAGGACATGTTAGAGCTAATAATTGATGTATTATTTATATACTTGTGTATTTTGGATAGGCGAGAAATTAAGAAGGCATAATGGTTAGGATGATTCAGCAGATGGTTGCGGCGATTTTGGTAATATCTACTTGGCTGTCTCAGTGGCACGAGGTAAAAAAGGTTAATCGGGTATGATTGTGAAGATGAAAATACAAATATTACGGCAATATCGCTACGAGACGTTGCGTAGTGTCCGGAACCAAGTTCGGCGTATGCAAGTGAATCGGTGCAAGTACGGGTTGTACAAAGAACTGAAATAGGACTGCAACATGTGTGGACGTGTTTAATAGACGTTACACGACTTATTACATACTGTGGCATGCATAGCCATAGCTCTGTAGTGGCGGGAGGACTGCTAAATTATGTTCATCAAGTGGGTGCGGAGGAATGCCGGAACATTCATCGTTATCGAACGGTGAAAATCAATCAACAAACCATCGGACAAATATTATTAAATGGGACTACCACGGCTTCCATGACATTGTTTGGGTCAGTGGACAACACTGGAAGATGCGAAGGTGTTAATTACCAGGAGAACGGTAGGTCTTGGAGTAATGTAGTTGTGACGGCTACAGTAAAAGTGCAAGCTATGGATTACTTCGCGAAGGTGAAGCTAAAAGACAATGAAATTAGTCTGAAAGGAGGGGTAACCTGCCCATTTTTGGAACAGTATTATTTTGATTCAACCTCTTGGAGAAAGTACGTGGGATCACCAGTCAGGGATGGTGTGTGAAGAACAATTGAGTTTAATTTATAATGGGCGAGCCGAAAAGATCACTAATGTACTAACGAACGAACAATATATAGTAGTGGATAGGGAGTCCAAAGTGTTTGCAGTATCGATAGTGAAGAAAGTCCGATTGTGTAATTTAGAATTATGGCAAACAGAGCACCCTCAGTTGCTCGTCTGTGAAGGGAGAGAGGCTATTTTCAACCCGTCTATAGTACTTCTTACTGAAGATACCGACTTGATGCTATATGTCAATAGTAAGTTCCTATATGTTGAACAGTCATATAAACGCAGTTTAGATATGTTATACGAGGATACTATACACAGAAGATGTATGCTGCAGAGAGAGATATTGAAAAATCGATTGTTGATGGCCCCTATAACGCCAAATACGGTAAGCCAGTTAATACAAGATAAAGAAGGATATGTTGGCCATGTACTAGGGGAGGTATTGGACATACTAAAGTATGTACCTATGCAGATGACCGTGCGAAGAACTACTAGATGCTATCAAGAGCTTCCGGTTTTAGTGATAATCAATCTAGGTTCATGGCACCAGTAACGAGAATTTTACAAAATTACGGGCAGGAAATAGATTGTAACAGTTTAACGCCCCCATTGTATCATATTGAGGGAGAGTGGATTGGACTAGTTCCACACCCAATAGTAAAACACCCTCCAAAAGAATTGGAAGTTGCGGCATACCCGAAGAAAGACTTTCAGCCCATTCAACCACTGGGAGCAAAAGGACTTTATACCCAGGAAGAAATTGGGAAGGTACAAAAATTGTTCGCTTTTGGGATTGAAAGAAAAGTAGTAGAAAATATTATTACGCGTCGAGCTGCGGGGATGGAAACAGGCGGACAAGGGTTTTCAACCGTCAAAATATTTGATCCGGAGGAAATGAAAGAACTATGAAACAGATGTGGGGTTGGTTTTCTGACATAGGAATATTTATGAGTGGCCTGATAGGGTTTTATGTCATATTTCGTATTATTAAGTACGCCATAGGAGTTATTATTAATGGACTACATTTGTACCAGACGGTTGGAGGAGGTATCGCGCTACTAGCCTGTCTATGGAACACGCTAACGATGTGGGTGATTCATCGCCATCAATCGGTGAACAATCAGTTACGAAAGGACACAAAAACCGTGAGTGAAGGACTTAAGACTGTTGTGAGCGATGGAAGGGATAAGAGTGAGGAAGAATATACGGACCAAGTGCGAGTATACCCGAACTTATCGACTAAACCTCATTGGACGGAGGCAGAGTCGAAATGAGACAGTTAAATTTTAGACATTTTGACCCCCTACCCCTTATGCCTACTGTAGGTTAGCCATAGTACATGGAGCAGGGCAGTAGAACTTTGGGTGAAAAAGAGCTGCGTCGGAAAAGTGTTGTGCATTGTGCGCGAAGTGCGTATTTTTGAATGTCGGGAAATCCTTGTAAACAGTAGGACTAAGGAACTATGTATGTTTATGTAAACCTAGGTTAAGTTAGGTTAAGGGGGAAAACCCTCTATGCTATTAGGGAAGGTTAAGAGCATTTATGAACTATAAAATGTTAGGATGTTAATAGTTAAAAGTTATGGCCAGGAGTAAGGCCAAAACTTTTTTAAAGAGGGAAGTATTGTAGCAAGGCGAGGCTTGCTTTGTAATAGATTTTTTTTATTTTAATTAATTTATATTATATGTATGATTATTTTGTGGGCCACCCTGTATATATGAGTTTAGTAAGAATTGTTATGACTCCACGGCCGGAAATAACCGCATAGCTCAGTCGAAGCAATTTCTTATCGCGCTTGAGAAAATTTCTGGGAGACTTTCTCACACCTGAGTTTTAGATTGTCAGCAAATAACTTGGGATAGAGTCAAGGCGTAATTACAGTAAGGATTGATACTGACCGTGGCATCTGTGAATTGTTGAAGGAGCTAAACTGGCCGCGAAAATTAGAAAGAGCCAATGGGATGCTGCCGAGCAACCAATTGGGTAGAAAGTGGAACGTAATGTAGAATGCTGGGAGAGAAAATTGGAAGGTTTGATTCGCGGCGTGAAGAGGTCCCTGCGTGTACGATCGGCTAGGAGAATTCGTTACTATGGATTTGAATAAGGAAACTTCTAGAAAGTAAAAGATTTTGCTAAGGTCAGCAAAAAAGGGAGAGACGAAATTTTGAGAGGGAAAGCAAACGGGGAGTTGGCCCAACGGTTCGGTGGAGGCCAGACGTGAGAGCGCGTTTCCCTAAGGGTTAGTTAGGGGTTGATTTTGTTTAAAGCGTTTTTTATTGTGTGATTTTTCAAGAGAGCTGGCCCAACGGTTCGGGAGAGGCCAGACGTAGAAGCGCGTTTTCTTTAAGGGCGATTAGTTAGGGGTAGTTTTTGTAAAGGTTTTTTTGTGTGTGATTTTTTATTGTTAAAAGAGGATTTGGCCACCGGAATAAAACCGGTTATACGCGCGGAGCATAATTATTCTAAAGGAAGTTTTGTGTTATGGGAGGTTTATTTTCTGGAGTTTTGTTAAGAGGGTTGGTCGTGATTTTTTTTGGTTTAGTAAATAAAGTGAGGGTTCGTGGAGTGAAGTTTGTTCCACTCAAAACGAGAAGTGAGAAACTTTTTACTTTTCCCTGTTGACAGGAGGGCGGATTAGGAAAAAAGGGTGAGCTTGATTTTGCATGTTTCGAAAAGAATTAAATATATATATAGATATACTAACCAGTGGGGTTCAAAATCAAATTTAAGTTTAAATTAAAATATTTAAAAACAAAGGTAGAACTTGCTTTGGCTTACAGGGCGGACCGACATCTGGAATTTTACAGTTTTTACATTTTTTTTGTTGTATGGTTTGTAATTGGTTTTAATAGTCTGAAATCACTATATAGGGCGGCTCACTATAAAGGAAGTTTTATTTAAGGAGGGAAATATAAAATAGGGTCCCGAGTTATTTTAAATACAGGAATGTTATCCTGTTTAGTTAGTAAGTTGAATTTTCCTTTTTGAAGAAAAACATTGCTTACGTCGTTAACGTACGAGAATAATTTTCCCTTAAGGATTGTGCTTTTATTTTACTTTTTGTTTGTTTGTTTGTTGTTTTGCTAGGTTTGTTTTCTATCCCTAGAATTTGAAGGTACTATGAAACTGGTTACCACCTTAAATTTAGTGGCTGTTTTGTTATTGTTTTGTGTGTTCAAGTATTGAATTGTTAATTTAGGCCTGTAACTATATTATATTTTATTTTTATGTCAGTATAGAAATTTTAAAGTTTTCCTATGTTACCATTTTTGAGCAGGTAACCAAGTTGTTTCGCCTAGTTAAATATATTTAAATTATTCATTTTTTTCTTTTTCTGGTAAACTCATGTAATCAGATAATATATTGATTTTTAACCTGTAACTACATATATTATTTTGCTTTATGTTAATATACTTATTTTTCTTACGAAGACAACTATTTATTTCTCTCATCTCATCTTCACCCTAAAAGACCACGCATATAAGCCGTGGCCGGGCTCTTGCCCTCCGAAGGTGCCTTTTCTTAAATAACATCTTAAGACTTATTTTTGTTGTTGGTTAAATTTATTATTTCCGAGGTCAGGCGGAAACTAAACTTACCTGACCTGGTGGCAGCTACGTTATCGTTACATTGACAGCCCGCCTCCCAGGACAATTGAAGGAGCGATCTTGTGTGTGGGGACGGCGTGGCGTGT